>JAFIRS010002070.1:0-256491 GCA_018342105.1 Gonioctena quinquepunctata | reverse complement strand
CTTGAATAAGCAAATTTATTACGCCGTTCTGACACTTTTTGAAGTTGAAAAGAAATATATTCATAAAAAAAATGGTGAATAAAGTGACTTACATGAAGTGTGGGTAATAAACCACAAAAAATACCCCTTTTTGTTCTACGCCCTGATTCGAACATAGAACTCCCCGCCTAGCGCGTTAGCCGAATTATTCAAATAACTCCATGTTACGAATATTTGAATGATACATTTGAAGGATAGCATTTCTGAACTATATTCAATCCACCTAAATTGCAAATTTGGTTAGTGAGTATTTCAGTATTTCCCGGAACCCTGAATTCACTTTCTGCTTGCTGTGTGTTCTCAAATATCTTGTATGTTCTTCCCGTAATCCAAAAAATTTGTCACTTGTCTTACACGAATCGACGTTCTCGGTTCTCGGTTCCTACTGGAACTTCGGCTAGCTAGCCGCGTCTCTACTCAAGTTTAAATCTGTTCCCACCCAAGGAATACTTCTCAACTATTTGTTGAAGTCTCCAAATGGACCCAACCGTACCGTTCACCTTCGAGCCTCGCCCAGAACTTCCTTCTGATCTCCAAATTTCCAAGAGTCAAGCCAAAAAGCGTCTTTTTTGAGAACGCTAAGTGGTTGGAAGCTCTCGCCTATGATTATAAAAATTGCCAAGCTCAACCGTTCTATGGCTGTAGGAGCCAGTTGGTTTTATCAAAGACGTCTTTGTCTTCGACTCTAGACGTGATGATATCGACTTCTTTGAAACAAATTGTTGCACTCTCCCGTCGGCTTGGTAATTGTCATATTCTACCCGCCAAACCAAGAGTTTCGTTACTGGTTGTATACCCTTGGGCTTGCTTATGAATATAATCACGAGCGATATGACTATCGTTCAGTAGATATTACATTACGAGGGGCGTTCATAGTTTTCCATTCTTCGGCTGAAAGTTTCAGCTTGAATTATAATCAACATATAAAACACTATAATATACTATAAACTACATGATACATGATGATAATCTTAGATTGAAGTGAACAAAAAACACTACACAACGATTTTCACAATCCACGACACGTGCTTCGCTATACTATAGTTTTTTCAAGTGATTTTTTTTTTTTTTTCAAACACTGTGTTCTATTATAGACTCGTCTTACACGGAAGAGCAAAAAGTAAGTTTTAACCTGTATATATATATATATATATAATGTTTTTATATATATATATATATATATATATATAATGTATTTATATATATATATATATAATGTATTTATATATATATATATATATATATATATAATATATATATTGTTCACCTATATCAAAGAGTGCCACCCCTGGAATTTCTACTTCGGCCCATAGCGCAATTTGCCCAATCATGAGAAATAAGTATGATTTCTTGTCCGTTGTTCAATAATGTTCAATAATATACCGGTTAAGGACTTCTCATGGTATGAACTTGATTCACAACCCTACACAGAAGAAATCACGTATGAATGACGCAGAATGTACCCAGGATTAAATCATCATAAAAAAAACTAATTTCACACCCCCTAATTTACAATGACATGATATATTTGAACTTACCGGAAATTCAATTTCCGATGACGGAAACAACATAATTTGCATTCGAGTATATATCATTTTAATTCGGTCCCATTAGCATAAAATCGTCAAATTCGTATCCGATGAACTGTGTGCGGGTCTTTGATATAATTGGACGTTTCAGTTTGGTTGCATGAATGGCCGCAGTAAGTTAAAATAGATTATGGTTCAAGAATGTTTATCACGAAACTGGAGTTCATTTCAGATGGTGGTCTATGAAGTATAAAATATGCGACAACTTCATTATTGTGTATATGTAGAAAACATATGAAAATAAATGATCACTTGTCAATATTTTAATATATTCAGAAAATGCACTCATTTTCGATTTTTTCATGTAATATAAACTTCAATAGTTTTTCTTTCAGGATTGTATGTCCACATTCATTTGAATAAGTTCTTGAACATGATTTGAAAATTGAAAATACTGACAGGAAAATACTCATTTCATTTAATGATATCACAAGTTAGTTTTTCGAGTTCACAAATATTTCGGAAAGAAATAGAAGGGGTAGGAGAGTTTTCTCAAGAAATAAATTGATTAATGAAGAGAAACTGTTTAAAGACAAGCTTTCATTCTAAAAAGTAAAAAATAATCGCTTTGGATGTGCGACGTAGGATATTTCGTGAGTTATAGATTCAAGAACTTGTCGCTCAAAGTTTCCAGTTCGAATACAAAAACGACAAGCTTTTGAATCTACATCTCACGAAATAACCTACGTCACACATCCAAAGCAATTATTTTCTAATTTAAAGCGCATTCGAATGAAAGCTTATCCCCTAAAATATTTTTTTCTAATTATCTGATTTTATGCTTTTCAGTAAGTTCGCCCATAATATATGCATTTTTCTTGATGCATCGTCATTATGAGACTTTTTCCATCTGAAGATCAACTTGTCCGCCATCCTGGAGCTGCCATTTTCAATTCATAAATTCTGACAAAAAATCAATGATCTTTGACTAATTAATTTTAAAAATTAAAACTTAAAAATAAAAAATTCCTAAAATTATGATAACACGCCAATAATCACAGAGATCGTCCGCCATCGTGGTGCCACCATTTTGATTACATGAATTTTGACGCAAAAATCATAATTTCCAACCCCGAAAACTCCCACATACCAATTTTGAATAGTATCTAACTATAATTACAAAACTCGTCCTTCTTCTTGAATTTATGGATATTGACAAAAAAATTCATAATCTCCGACCCCGAAGACCTCCACATATCAATTCTGAATAGAATCGGACCATAATCACAGAGATCGTCCGCCATCGTGGAGCCGCCATTTTAATTTTATGAATTTTGACAAAAAATTCAATATCTTCGACCCCGAAAACTCCCACGAACCAATTTTTAGTCGAATCGGACCATACACAAATCTCGTCCGTCATCTTAGAGCCGTCATTCTGTGTTTTTTGCTATACAAAATTCCATAATGCATTGTCACAGGAATTATGAACACCAGCCAAATTTCACATTAGGCGTGCAACTAGAAATGGGTCCAATTTAACTTGCAAAATTTGATTACAGATAGACACAGAGGCACCGGGTCAGGTGAAATTAAATAAAAGCTTGTAATATTCGGAACCAAAACATAATTTTGAGAATGAGTTGATTTCTGTAGAATAATTACGAAGCAAAATTGGGCATATTGCATGCTGCAATTTCTGTTTCAATGAGAAATTTCAAATATAAGGAAAGTACATCGACAAGTGATCTGAAAATAGACCTCCAATATTATACTAATAGTAATGAAAGTCCAAAAGAAAGATTATAAAACATCTCTTACATAGTCATCGAAAAAGTATCAATTATTTTCCATATCGTACTGATATGGAAGGGGAAAATGAATTTCAGATCAGATTTTCGCGATATATAGCAGATGTTATCAATATCATAATATTGCAAGAGATGTACCAGATATAAGTTACTCTTTTAATTTTTCTCTCTTCCAAAAGCAATTTCTCATATGATTTCCGTTCCTGTTTTGGTGAATTCCAATCTGAATTGTCGATAACCAACGAATCGAATCTGTTCATTCATCCATTCATTTCGAAGAAAAATATACAACACCCTTGTATAACATTTTTCCGATGGCTTATATTTTTTGGAATAGGAACTGGTTTCGTATATGTAAACATTTCTCAACTTTGCAGGAACTCGTTATCCTTCACATGCAAACCAACCACTCGTTACACTTAACGACTTAACTGGTCACAGAAATTGAAGAGATGAAGAATTTCATGTAATCCAACTTATATTTTGAAGATAGATAAATATAGTTTCTATCCACAAGAAGAAAATTATGATAAACTCCGTTCATGGGACAACAGTTCCTGAGAAAATTTACCCTGTTATAGATTTTCCAGGAATGAAATAGCAAATTACTTTCCTACATATGATTTTTCAACAAATAAAAGACATCAGGTATTCTATGGAACAACTCACTGGAACAAAGTTGAGTTCTGGCCTTTGCATTGTTATTCTAGTAACCGTTCGTTGACAAGCATAAGAAATAAATATCTATAGGCAATTCAAGCTTGCTGTTGAATAATGCAGTGAAGTTGTTATAATTGTGATGAGAACTGTATGGGATAGGGATACACATTAATGGAGTTGATAAAGTATATAAATGATGAAATAATTGGTAGAAAAACTTTTTAAAGACAAGCTTTAATTCAAATATACTCAAAAAATAATTGCTTTGGATGTGTGACGTAGGTTATTCCGTGAGTTATTGATTCAAGAGCTTGTCGCATTCAGTTCGAATACAAAAGCGACAAGCTTTTGGATCTATAACTCACGGAATAATCTACGTCACACATCCAAAGCAATTATTTTTCACTCCTCAGTGCATTTGAATGAAAGCTTGTCTTTGAAAAGTTTTTTTTTTTAGTATTTTATTTTGTGCTTTTAAGTACTTGAGGACGTCTCAATATATGCATTTCTGTTGAAGCATCATTATTATGAGCCATTTTTTTCCTCTGTCAGTTCTGAGGTATCCAGTCCTACAATGAAGAGTCCATCTAAAGAATAACTCATCCGCGATCTTGCAGTTGCAATCTTCAATTTATGAATTTCAACTAAAATTAATGATCTTCGACTGAATTCATAATACATGACCCCAAAAACCCCGACATACCAATTTTGCATCGAATCGGGCCATAATCAAAAACTCATCCACCATCTTGAATTTGTGAAGTTTGATAAAATAATTTATAATCTCCGACCTCGAAAAACCCCAAATACCAATTTTGAATAAAACCGGATCATAAACACAAAGATCATCGGCCATCTTAGAGCCGCTATTTTGATTTTATGAATTTTGGAAAAAAAAACATAGTATTCGACCCTGAGAACCCCCACATACCAATTTTGAATCGAATCCGTCCATAATCATAAAACTCGTCCGCCATCTTGAATTTATTAATTTCGACAGAAAATTCTTAATATCCGACCCCGAAAACCCCCACATACCAATTTAGAATCGAATCGGACCAAAATCACAAAACTCGTCCGCCATCTTGAATTTATGAATTTTGACAAAAAATTCATAATCTTCGAACCAATTTTGAATCAAATCGGACCATAATTACAAATCTCGACCGCCATTTCGGAGCCCCATTATTTTTTTCTCTCACAAAAACTTCATAATGAATTGTTACCGGAATTATGAACACTTGTCAAATATCAGCTGAATCGGATGTCGGCAAGTTCTCCAAGTTATAGATTCAAAAGTGTGAACAACGTTCAATACATAGCTCCGTATAATCTGCCTAAAGTATTGGTAAAACTTGAAGAAAAAATTCGTACTATGGAATAGTGAATACATAATAGTTATGAAGTGCCTTAATCAGTATGGAATAATATTTTCAGACTAGGCTAACGCCGCAAAGTGCATCCAAATATTTTAAATCAAAGCAGTGTGTAAGTTAAATTCGACCAACAACAAAGACAAAAAACAACTACATATAAATACTTTATCAGTATATATTGTTTTTGTTATCTCGAAGCTGATATGATATATATTTGAATAAACCAGTGGCGTATCCGAAACAAGAAGTTGCGAAAGATCTCAGAGAAAGGATGATGTCTGATGAAATACTTAACGAAATAAGGAAAATAACCTCTCAAAATAAAGAAATAAAAACACAAAACGAGGAGATGAAACGTCAAAATGAAGAAATATAATATTTTTGTACATGGAACAATAGAAGAGAAAGATGAAAATGTTACCAACAAATTCGTAGACGTCTGTAAAAAACATCTGCAAATAGACATTAACAAAAATGATCTGAGAAATATACACCGAATCGGAAAACCAGAACCAGGAAAAAGCAGACCAATCATCATTGAATTTCTTTGTATGAATAAAAAAAATGAAGTTATGATAGATGTACATAAATTGAAATCCACAGCTATATACATCAGCCACGACTTATGTGAAGAGGACTTACGAAATAATAAACTACTTTGGGATTACAAAAAACTTGCTAGAAGCCACAACATTGAAAGCAAAATCAAAAAAGGTAAACTGATTGTAAACGGTATTGAATACACCCCTGAAGAGATTAAATCTGACCCACTACTAGTAGCTACTATTGAAAAGGAAAGTGACCCAAAGAACATTGTAGCGGAAAGAATAACGAGACAGAGAAATAGAAGAGAACGAGAAGACCAAACTGCACATTCTCAAGTAAAAAAGAGAATGAACTCTGGAAAGTGAAAAAAAAAACTATTTAGTTGATAAGTACTAGTGTATAAGTTAGAGTGATTTCTGTGCACGCAAAAAATTGCTTTTGAACTAGGTGAGTAACCCATAACCCTCTCAATAATCATGGATCCATATATACGGGATTTCACTATAGATAAACTGGAAACATTTGAACTCAGAAATACATCAGAAACAAAACAAATTCTGAAAATCAATAACAACCATTTACATTTCACAATAATCCATAATAACATTCGAAGCATATCAAAAAATTTCGACGAGTTTAATATTTTCATAAAAGAATTAGATTCATCTTTAGATTGCATAGTACTAAGTGAAACTTGGGTAATACCAGATTATACAATATTTAGCATAAAAGGGTACAAAACAATATACAATTCTGGAAACATGAATCAGAATGATGGCGTAGTAGTTTTTATTAAAACTGAATTATATCGCTCCCATGAACTAAAAGAAATATGTGGGACAAATATGATACAACTTAATACCGTTTTAGATGAAGAAGAAATCATAATAAATGCTTTTTATAAATCACCAAGTACCCCAACTGATATATTCGTAGGTGAACTCAATACACTCTTGAAAGAAACACAAAAAAACTTTACCTACAGTATTTTCGTAGGAGGCATGAATATAGACCTATTGGTCAATAATGATGATTCCCAAAACTACCTAGACACTCTTTGTGAAAACGGCTTCATTTCAGCAATAAATTCTGTTACGCGATGTCAGAAACTATCAAATACTTGCCTAGATCATATTTTTATACACGCAAAAAACAACTGTTATGACACAATTCTGCCAATGACAATACAAACATGCGTCACCGATCACTACACAATTTTACTTCAGATAATTTCTTCGAATCCAAAAAAAAACTCCAAACTCAAAGAGTATTCCAGATACCATAAAATTTTGGATGACAAGAAATTGCTGGAAAATATAGAAAAAGTAAATTGGAACGAGGTCCTTCAAACAGAAAATCTTCAAGAAGCCACTGATAAATTTATAGGTCTCGTACAAAACACAGTAGAAAAGTCCACGAGAGAAAACGAAAGAATTGGATACAAAATCGTTGGTAGAAGCTACAAATAAAAAAAATCAAATGTATCATAAATTAAAAAAAGATCCGAATAATGAAATCCTACAAGAGTTTAGAAATTACAAAAAAGTTTTCGAAAAATTAATTAAAAAAGCAAAATCGGATCATTACAGAAAAAAAATTGAAATAAATAAAAAAGATTCGAAGCAATTATGGCAAACAGTAAACGAAATACTCACAAACCCTAGCTCTACTGACATAAACAGCATAAACTCAAAAGATAAGTATGTGGCAACAGAACCAACAGAAATAGCGAATAACTTTAATGACTACTTCATAAATGTAGGTTCGGAATTGGCAAAAAAGATTAATAAAGAAGATGGCTATAGAGAAATTAAAAAAATTAATGAAAATTCACTTTTTCTCTTCCCAACAAATCCTTCAGAGATTAAAAGTGTTATATCAGAGCTAAAGAATAAAAAATCGCCTGGACCCGACGACTTGAAATCAGGAACAATCAAAATTATAGTAGACTTCATCAAGATTCCGCTTACATATATCATCAATAAGTCATTTGATACTGGTGAATTTCCTACAGCGTTCAAGCTATCTACTGTTAGAAAAATCGAATTAAACGGTTTTCTTCACATAAAGGATTCAATATAAAATTGAACCAGAAAATGGTAGATCTCAGGTGAAAAACAACTACTTTCCTGGCAAATACCACGCAGAACATTGAATGATATTCACCTGAAAATCCATGCATACTTCCATATAATATCAATGGACATTGAATGCAAATGTTTCTTTCTGATAAGCTCGATTATGTTCAATTTATGTCGCGTTCACCTAACAATCCGCATACCGGTTTCAGGCTTCTTGGCCCTCATCAGTACGGAGCAGTCAACCAACCAAAGGTCCAAAGAACTCTGGCTGAAGTGAGACACAACGTAAACAAACCATCATCGATCTTGTAACACCTATAGGTACGCCGGAAAAGATAAACTTTAACTGGCGGTACCTGAGATCTACCATTTTCTGGTTCAATTTTATATTGAATCCTTTATGTGAAGAAAACCGTTTAATTCGATTTTTCTATTCATTCCACTTCACATGGCACTTATCTTTCACTATCTACTGTTGTTCCAATTTACAAAAATGTTAATAGAACCGAGATGTCTAACAATCGCCCCATGGCATTGATATCTAACTTCAGTAAAATAATTGAGAAAATAATAAAAAAACGACTGAATTCATTTCTGAATAAATACAACATTTTGTCTGATTCACAATTGGGATTCAGAGAAGGAAAATCAACTCAGGATGCTATAAAAAAACTAACAGTTCGAATATACAAGGCTATAGACTTGAAAAAACCTTCCATTGGAGTATTCGTAGATTTGGCAAAAGCCTTCGATACTGTTGATCACTCCATTCTATTGCAAACCTTAGAGGATATGGGTATAAGAGGTAGAGTATACAATCTTATGAAATCATATCTAATTGGAAAAAAACAACAAGTGCGAATTCAAAACCACATTAGTAAGGAACAAATCATTACATGTGGTGTACCGCAAGGTACCGTGTTAGGGCCCTTACTCTTTACTGTTTATCTGAACAATCTATTCTTCACAGGAGCTGAATGTGAAATAACAAGTTTTGCGGACGACACTGTCCTGTTCTATGAAAGTGACACCTGGCAGGAGTTAAAACATAAAATCGAAAATGATTTTCCCAATATAATAAAATGGCTGAATTATAGATTGCTGTCAATTAATTTCGGGAAAACCATTTATTTACCTTTCAGCAGCAATAAAACTTGTTCACCGCACTTCAATCAAATTTCAATCGGTAATAACTTCACCATTATGTCGGCAGATAAAGCTAAGTATCTTGGTATAGTGATTGATAAACACCTCAAATGGAACTCGCATATAGATTATCTAGTAAAAAAACTACGATGTATTCTATATAGATTCAGGAGAATAGCAGACATATTTGGAACCAGACAGCTCAACATTCTTTACCAAAGTTTGATAGAATCACACCTAAAATATGGAATAGTTGGATGGGGAGGGGTTTCTGAAACATATTTAAAGCCACTTGAAGTAACGCAAAAACGATTCCTAAGAATGATTTTTTTCAAAAACAACAGATACGCGAGTGATGCTCTCTATGAAGAGTCTGAGATGTTTGATATCAGACAAATATTCTTTAACCACATCGCTACAACTCAGTTCTCCAATAAGACCGAACTTATTAAACCTTCTCATACCTATACTACGAGACAAAAAAATGAATATTTAGTACCTTTCGCTTCGAAATCAATAGGCCAAAAATGCTATCAATTTTTAGCACCAAAAGTATTTAATCTCCTTCCCGAAACACTGCAAAACGAAACTTCAGCATTCAGATTCAAAAAAGATTTAAAACTATTTATAAAACAATCGCCTCGTCATTATATACGGTCAATAATTGAAAATTGAAAGTAATTTTAGATATTCATAATGTTATCCCAAATGCACTTAGTACTTGTACATTAGTATATTTTAGTATTCTAAAATTTTAAACTACTTAATATTTATATTTTATATTTCGATATTTATTATTTTCCGTTTTACATGTTTACACTTTTGAATTAAAAAAAAAAAGAAAAAAAAATATATATAAAAAATACATTTGAAAGTCTTTTACATTATTAACACTTAGAAGGTTCAGAACTATATATATGCAGTATCTATAATTCGTAATTATATTACCTGCGATTATTCAATGTGTACAAGCGTACATGTGATATGAAGGTGTGTGTATTTGTGTAAATATTGTATGGTAGTCTGTATTAATAATTATACTTATCTTGCTCTCACAATAATTGTATACTTACTTGATTTTTATTTTTAGTAAATTTAGTATAGTATTTTCGAATAATTTGTTTGTATATACTCATGGTATATACCCCCACACACAAGCAGTACCTACTGCTTCCGTGGTATATTTTTGTTTATTCACAATGATGCTGCATTTGTCAAATTATACTCTGTAATTATTTTTTCTTGTGTGAATAAATTATATATTATGATTATAAAAAAAAAAGCTTGTCGCGCAAAGCTTTCAGTTCAAATACAAAAGCGACAAGCTTTTGAATCTATGACTCACGGAATAACCTACGTCACACATACAAAGCAATTATTTTTATTACACGCTTTATATTAGCTTCACTTGTATGTTTGTTGGTTTGTAACCGACTCTTTTGGGCGCGATTTTGACCCACTTCCAGACGTTCGAATGATTTGAAATTTGGCAGGTGTACATAATTCCGGTGACAATGTATTGTGTGAAAAAAAAAAAATGGCGGCTCCAATATGGCGTACGAGTTTTGTGATTATGGTCCGATTCGCTTCAAAATTGGTACCTGAGGGTTTTCGTGGTCGTAGATTATGATTCTTGAGATTGAAATTGTAGACGACATTGAAAAATGCAAGATGGCGGCTCCAAAATGGTGGATGAGTTTCGTGATTATGGTCTGATTCTATCCAAAATTGGTATGTGGGGATTCTTGGGGTAGATGATTCTTCTGTGAAAATTGGAAAATTCGAAATGGCCGCTTCAAAATGGTGGCCGAGTTTTGTGATTATGGTCTGATTCTATTCAAAATTAGTATGTGGAGGTTTTTGGGGTCGAATATTATGATTTTTTTGTGAAAATTGAAAAATTCCAGATGGCGGCTCAAAAATGGCGGCCGAGTTTTGTGATTATGGTCTGATTCTATTCAAAATTGGTATATGAGGGTTTCTGGGGTCGGAGATTATGATTACCTAATTTGATAAGATTATTCCATTTTTCAATTTGCAAAAAAAATATAAAGATAATAGTTTAAAAAAAAACTAAAGGAACACGCTTTTATTAATAAACCAGAATAAAGAGTAGGAAATAAATAATAAATAAAAACCACGCTTTTATAGTAAACCAGACTAAAAAAATTGAAAATGAGAAAAACATTTATTTTATTTAAAAAAAAGCGTGGGGTGCATGGTATCAATAATTATCTAGTACATTACACCATTACACCTAGGGCAGTAAAGTGAGAAATGTCTCAGATCACATGTGATTGTTGGCCGAGGCGATACCATGCACCCCACGCTTCTTTTAAAATAAAATATTTTTTTTTCTTATTTTAAATTTTTTGAGTCTGGTTTTCTTTGAAAGCGTGTTTTTTAGTTTTTCAAACTAGAATTTATTTTCTACTTCCCAGTGTGTTTCATTCATAAAAGCGTGTTTTTCACTTATCAGTGCATTTGAATAAAAGCTTGTCCTTAAAAAGTTTTTTAATTAAATATTTTATTTTGTGCTTTTTAATACTCAAGTAAGTTCTGAGGTATCTAGTCCTGAAATGAGGAGTCCATCTAGAGAATAACCCATCCGCCATCTTGCAGTTGCAATCTTCAATTTATGCATTTCAACTTAAATTAATGATATTTGACTGAATTCATAATATATGACTCCAAAAACCCAGACATACCAATTATGAATCGAATCGGGCCATAATTATAAAACTCATCCGCCATCTAGAGTTTGTGAAGCTCGATAGAAAATTCATAATCTCCGACCCCAAAAACCCCCAAATACCAATTTTGAATCAAATCGGACTATAATTACAAATTTTGGAGCCGTCATTTTTTTTTTCTCTCACAGTTACTTCGTTATGAATTATCGCCGGATTTATGAATTTCAGCTCAATAGGATGTAGGCAAGTTCTCCAAAACTGGATTACAAATTTTGAACCGGAAAGAATGACAGAACGAATGACAGAACGAATGACATACGAATGAACAATTCAAATAGAAGCTTGTAATCAAAGCTTGCAATGAAAACATTATGTTTCTCGAATATTTCATGGAACGTTCCGAAAAACCTAAAATTCGTTCAAGTTTGTGGGGTGATCATTCGATGTTACGAACGACAATCTCGTTTCAAACAATATCGCGGCTAAAATGTTCGAGCATTTTAGCAACCACGATTTTGCCATGGTGGCACTCTGTTCAGAAGAAGAAGATGCAGGAAATCGAAAATCTTTCATGCACAACAGCGGAAGACGCAGATTTTGGCTGCTTGGAAAAGAAGATTTACAGAAGAGAGATTTCCACACTTTCACCTCATCTGTTGGACGACGACACAAAATTTCATCAATATTTTGGAATATATATGTCGGCGTTCAACCTGTTGGAAATTGAACTTCAAGAAAATTTGTACAAGCAAGACACATATTTGAGAAGATAAATCACTTCTAGACACCGTTTGGAAGTTTTCTTGAGGTAAGATACTGATTAACTTACCTAATGTTTTTTTACTTTCAACTTTTTTTTGAATTCCAAAAATTTGAGGTACAATAGAAAATGAGAAAAACACAAAATGAATTTCTTTTGCCATGAAAGTTATAATATCTATTCCAAAGAGAAATCTCTATTAAAAATGAAGAGTTGGTGTCTTCTGCTGTAGGTATTTATGGTTCTACTTTCGACATTCAATTCCTGCGCGACTTTTTTCTAGACCATGTCTCTGTAGTCGGAGTTTTGATACTGCTCTTTGGTCTGGTCACTCAAACGAATAGACTGCACGATCGGATCATGGATCGAATGCAGGAAGGAAGTCGGGTGGTGAAAGTTAAATACCAGATACTTATCCCCTGCAGAGGTGCTCAGATTATGAGCAGCTGACCGTACGCAGTCCTCATGCTGATGTCACACCATCCGTAATACTCCGCGTAACTAAGGTTGTGATTTGAACGCCTGCTCTCTGCAAACGTCAATATTCGTAATATTCGTGTATTTCTCTAGACTAAAATCCACAGATTTACGGTAACTGAGTGAAAGTAGATTTCACTTATTACAAAGAGGATTGATGGATAAGATTGTATTTCAGACAGCATAAACTACGAAAACTAAATCACTCACTTTCCACACATATCCTTCAAAACAACAATCTAACCTATCCTCGAACTGAGGCAGATGTCAGGGCTCAGGATGTATGTGTTGACGGAGGTTTTTTTCATTGCAGACAATGGATGATTTTGTTTTTGTAATTCATGCTGTTTGAAAGAAGAAGGCATTTTGAGTGATTTTTGTGCAAGAAAACCGTGCTTAAAAATAAACTAATGGAGGAGGAAAAGATGTTATAGAGTGCATTCACTATTGGGACAGTATGTCTGTCCTTTCCCCACTCAGTGAACAGTTTCTCTCGAGGATAGCCGAAGCGCAGCTATTATAGGAAATTCCATAGGCGTACCAAATGATTTAGTAAAAGCGATACACAAAACGTGTCATGAATTTGATAATTCCTTCTACCACTACTGAAAAGTACTTACACCAGACCACACGGCATTTTTGCGAAGTAACAGTGAACAAAATTGAATAAACTACACTAGATATCCACTTATTTACTGTCTTGGCACTGCTGCCCACGATGACAATCATGTCCACTCGTGTTCTCCCTCTTTCTACCTACCATTGTGCTGTCTCACTACAAAATTCACTCTATTTCGGAAGCGGTATGTAACCGCCGCGTTTTGATTTCTCGGATTCGTGTTCGGGAGGCAAACACTGGTAACACGGTATTATATACACTGTGTTAAGGCTCCCGTCAAACTCTCGCTTGCACCCGGCAATGCAAATATCATTGTCGATCATTTGGAGTGTGTAATAAGGCATGCAAAAAAAAGTCCATGAAGAGAGAATTATGTGAATCTAGAGGCGTCGTGCTAATATTCCCTGAAAATAGCTGTAATACTTTTCTTGACAGTATTTGCCTCCCGAACACGAATCAGGAAGATCAAAACGCGGCGGTTGCCGGGATACATATTTTCCTTCTTCATAAGGTGCTTTTTAAGCACAGTTTTCTTGCACAAAAATCATTCAACATCCCTTCATCTTTCAAACAGCATGAACTACTAACACTAAATCACCCAATTTCTGCACAACTTCTCCCTCAACACATACATCCCAAGCTCTGACATCTGCCTCAGATTGAGGATTTTTTTCGATGTGTGTCGAAAATGAATGATTTGGTTTTCGTAGTTTATGCTGTCTGAAAAATAATCTTATCGCATTAGTATACTTTGTTATCTACTCTCACTGAGTTACCGCAAGTTTGAGGGTCTAGAGAAATACACGAATATCGACGTGATTCACGTTTGCATCGCAGAGAGCAGGCGTTGTAAATCACAGTCCAAGTTACGCGGAGTATTACGGATGGTGTGTCGTCAGAATGAGGACTGAGTACGTTCACCCGCTCACAGTCCAAGTACCTCTGCAGAAAATAGGAATTTAAACCATTTCCCTCGCAGACACTTGTCCGACTGTATGATCGTAGTTGGATCGAAACGGTGCATGATAAGTCTGTCTCGGCCTCAATCCGGACTCCTATACTGATCATGCCCTATCATTATAAGCGAATACTGGGGTAGATATTATCAATCTGAGGAAACAAGGGGATTGGGAGTATTCGTCAATATCCCGAAGTTGCTAGATATTCTATTTGCCAGACAAAATTTTGGGGAGTGATTGCTATGATGTCCAATCAACTCAGCTGATCCTAATACAAAATTCAAGGATATGCAAGCATATACCCTATAGTCTCAGAGCCAGTGATCGATAACTCTCGCCATTTTCTAATGAACAATTTTGATTTCCTAGTATCCTTGTGCATTTGCTTATGTCTGAAATGTTCTGGAGAGTGCTGTGTGAAATGAAAGTGTAAGAGGCACAAATCCGGAAGATCTTTCATTTATGATATTGATATAACGTAATGTGCATTTCAATAGTGTATTCGTTGGTCCAGTAAATATAGGATTTAGCATCCGACCCTCACCTCAACGATCTCGGGGTGAATTTAAATTGTTTTTTTTTTCACATAAAATATAAGGAGCATGTGACCACTTGTTTTGTGGGTAGTTACGAACTCGACAAAAAAAAATATTTATAGATTTCATATAAAAAATTAAATTTAATTCGAAAGTACCCTTTCAAATATTCCCATGGGAAAACACCATCATGGAAAATATATTCGAATGGATACAAAATGTTATTTGAAAATTCATTGGGATCGAAAGAAACTGTAATTCAAATGTGAAAATATTTTCACATTTGAGAAAACTTTACAGATTTTAGAATAGTGAAAATTATTTAGTGAAGTGAGTGTTTTTTACTTTGATATGGATGCGTATCAAGTATCGGCTGCCCGAATTCAAAACCCATTCAGAGCTTCGTCAACATGTGTTTCATGTTGATTGCCATGACGCTAATTGTTTGCCAAAGTCAAAACCCAAACGGTTTTCAGATTCGCGTCCTTTAACAATTACAAAAAAATAATATTCATTGGATATAGAAAGTTGGAACTATTAGGTATAAGGAAAATATTCAACATTCTCTCAACTAGACTCAGAAAAAAGGTGTTCAAAGCTACAAAGAAGAAGTTTCATTGAGTCATTTTTTTAATCCAAGCCTAATTATAAAGCCCAATACCCTCTGGTCTCGTTTCTCAATAATGAAAGCTGTAGTTATGAAGATAGGGCAAAATGTTGATATTGGAAAATTCTACAACATGACAACATAAAAAAACCAATGCGTGTACTTTGAATTAAAAAAAAACTACTAATCAAAGTATCCACCATATTCGGACTTGCAGATGCCTGCCGTAGGGTAAAACTGACCAAAATAACCCTGGACAATATCGAAGATTGAGGAAGCTTCGTCACCATGAAATCGTTCTCCAAAGGCATTTGTAATCTCGGAAGAAGTTAACAACGGTACATTCTACAAATTCTTTGAATCATATGTATCTCTCAGTATTTGGAAAAATGCCGTCTAAGATTGAAGCCTACATCTTCCAGACCCTCAGTTACCATAGTTTCAGACGTACTTAAGCTTCTTTTTTGGCTGATTCTGGGAAAGGAATCACTAACATGAGAAGGTTAAGCTGCTGGAGTTCGACCACTGTGGCAGAGAAATACCTTGGAGACTCGGAAATAAGGAAAAAAGGTATATGCAATAAAATTTCGTCAATCAGTAATAATACAGAAGCGGATGCGAGTAGAGCTGGAAGAGGTTCATCCAATGAGATTCTGACAATCAGCGATAATACCGAAGAGGATGTCGGCATCAGTAATGATCCTGTTCACAACAAAAACACCAACAATTAGCATCAGCAATAAACCTGCAGCGTGCAGTAAGTTGTACGTTCAATATTATTATAATCAATGAATAAAATTGTTACATATTTTTTTTTAAGTTTCTTTTCACTGCTCTCGCGAAAAGTATCTTTCCCGTCCTCAACTGCTTGCCCGAAATCCGTATCGGCAGTCGCGTTCGGGAAAGTATAACTTTCCGCCCTCAATAATAACTTAGGATAACTATTTCGACTTGAATAATATGTTGAAGAATGTATAAATTTCCAACGACATTGCTGATAATATATTAATACGTGTTTATCACGAAAGAGATTACGTTTATAAATGGATATCAATAAATGGAAAAGATAATATTTTATTTTGTACTCACTGTCTTACAAAAATAATATAATGTTTCTGTTGTCATGCTAAACTATAAACATTCTGTTAGTTCATTATACTCTCTTATTTTCTCCGAATGACATATTCTAAGCGAGAGACAGCGAGATGAAAAAAGCTTGTTTCTCGATTAGTCAAACACCCATAATATAATAGGTGAATATGCCATAAGTAGGGGGACAGTACGTATGCATGTTTCTGTAGATATCAATTACGAATGGAATTGGCATCCATATCGAATCGGGGCTAATCAAACGCCGCCATTGTCTCACCGAATATATCAATTTCTCCCCGATCAATCATCTACTATGCAAACACGTGAAGCGGGCAATAATTTCAATTACATTTCCTACTGTTCTTGTGTGACTCGTTTAATAGCTTCCTCTGAGACAATTGATGATCGTGAATGCCTATGACAAAAGCCGGTGTGCTTCGTTGTCGTATTACGATAAATGGCTTTTCATCGATTGCTTGTCTTTCCAGGTTTATTTTCGAACAGAATTTGAAACGAAGATGAAGATTGATTTTATGGAGACATTGACGTTCGACGAGTTCACAAGCCCTCAGAGATCCTCCTATTTGAACGGTATTTTCGGATGGGTATTTATCCAGTAAAGATTCCGGAAGTGGGTGTCTTTTTTTTGTTATGAACATGAACTCATCACAATCGGATGCGTTCATGTTCTTTATAGGAAACTGGACTGGATACGATTCTGATATTGAGAAGAAAGAGTGAAGAACCTGTAGCCTGTCCGACGAAAATATTTCAATTGGTTTTGGAATTTACGAGTTTACCGGAAGAAACATCATCTCTCTTGTTCTCAACGGAACACCCAGTTATTCAGTCCATCAGTAATATTAAGGGAATAAGAACAGACGGAAATAAAAAAATTAATAACAAAATGGAAACATCTCAGAATGTCAACGCATATCATAGCACCTTGGAGGAATACTATGCAATTGAAGAAGTTGAACCCCCAGATTACGAAAACACTGGAAAAATCATTGAAAGCCCCATGTATGTATATCCAACTGATGAAAATGAAGTGAAAAAAATTAACCAAACCAAACCAAAAAAATCCCCAGGCGACGATAATATTTGTTCTGAAACTCTGAAGAACATTGTGAATGAACTGAAAACTTCACTTACTTATTAAATAAACCGGTGTATAGATACAGGACGATTCCCAAAAATCCTGAAATCGGGATTGATCTAACCAATCTATAAAAATGGGGACAAAGAATAAATGGTAAACTATACACCACTTTCTGTCGTATCTAACATATCAAAAATCGCAACAAAAAAAAATTGAAAACAAGAATATTGAGTTTCTTGAATAAGCATGAAGTATTATCGGATATATGGGTTCAGATCAGAAAAATCAACGGAAGATGCAAAATTCTCTTTATCGTCGTATATTTATGATGCTTTAGAGAAAAAAAGGCTACCCTAGGCATATTTGATAACTCATCAGAAGCATTTGACACGGTCTGTCACGATGAACTACTGGAAAAAATATATTCCCAAGGAATTAGAGAAAATTCTTACAATTTCATGAAAAATTATTTATCTGGTAGAGAGCACAGAGTGGGAATCGGCGATTTCATTAGTACCTACAGAACCGTTTCCAATGGAGTCCCAGAAAGATTGGTACTCCGTCCATTACTATTCTCAATTTATATAGATAGATTACTTGAAATAGAAACCCTAGGAAAAATGTTTAGATTCGAAGATGTGACACCCATTCTGTACAAATCGAATAACCGGCGAGATCCGAAGGAAATTGTAGAAGCATACTTTCTTGGGATAGAAAAATGGTTTGGGAGCAATAATCCCACACTTAATTTCACAGAAACGAAATATTCACCATTCTCTTCCTATTCAAATGGACTACCAAAAATGGAACTACTCCAACTAGGGGATAGCTATGAATTACCGGAAGAATAATCAATAAAATACCTCGGCTTGGCAATAGATCGACGATTTATCTGGGAATATGAACAGGGTGTTCATGAAATCAGGTGTGGAATCATCTGCAACTCATAGATAAACACTATCTTCCATCGTTCAAGATAAAGATTATTTTTATCGTGGATTTTTCGATTCGCCCAAAAATCTTTCTATTCAATATCAAATGGTTTTTTTTTCAACCTAATAGATCGTCATCCGAGATGGGACCTACGAATGAAAAATGTGGTTGGAAAACTGAGGGGTTTGCTATACAGATTCAAATGCCTGAGATATTTCAGAGACACAAAAAAATTGAGAATACTATATAATGATTTGATTGAATCGCAACTACAATACGGTATGATAGGATGGAGTGGGGTAAACGATACAGAGATACATCAATAATATATCATAAGGCACGTAATTATCCAATCGTCGATTTGTTCAGGAGATCCAACTTCATTGATACAAGAGAACTGTTCTATTTTATTCATACAAATTGGTTTCATAAAATTTTTTCTCTTACTCATATGATAACTCTTACGATAACTCATAATATATTCATATGTCCTTACTCCATTATTATACATCATAATTGGGACATAAAATCTATATTCACTGCTATATCTCCATTATACAACTGACTTCTATTTGTGTTGGAATATTTTTGCAAATACTCTCCATTTATTCAAACAATGATAAGATTCATACCCTACAGTATTTCAGAACAACTTTTCAAGTCATCCTTTATAAAGGGCTTCTGTGAAACAAAGTCGATGGATTCATTCCTGATTGAAGGGTACATTGATCCCTGGCATTCTCCATGTACTGAATTTGCATTACGACAGTCTTCGCTGCGTTCTGGCTAAACGAAAATGGCACCATAAATCAATTACTTTGAACTCAAATTCAATTTGTCGATGAGTAATAATGTCTAGGGCACACTGAATTCACACACAGTTACCTGCTCAATCATACTGAGGAGCCAATGTGAAGCCACTGTTATATAAAACTGAGTGTTGAATATATTCTCAACGAGTGTCTGAAATATTAAGTGCTGCGAAAACAAAATTATTTTCCTAAAGCAATACACAACTTATTAGGCAAAGAATGTCACATCGAAAATATTAAAAATTTTGTGAAATCGCTAATAACCATATGATTGATGCGAATAAACTTAAATAGAATATAATTCATGAAACACCTCTTTAAATACAAACTTTTTTCGAATGCACTGAAAAATTCAAAACAATTGCTTTGGATTTGTGACGTAGGTTATTCCGTGAGTTATAGATTCAAAAGCATGTCACGCAAAGTTTTCAGTTCGAATACAAAAGCGAGAAGCTCTTGAATCTATAACTCATGGAATAACCTTCATCACACATCCAAAGCAATCATCCTTCACATTTTGGTGCATTTTAGTGCTTGTCTTTGAAAAGGTTTTTTATTAATTATTTAATTTTGTGCTTTTTAGTACTCAAGTACGCCCTAATCTATGCATTTTTGTTGAAGCGTCGTTATTATGAGTCCTTTTTGTCCTGTATGTTCTGAACCATCTAGTACTTCAAGGAGGAGACCATCTGAAGATTAATTCATCCGCCATCTTGGAGAATTTTTAACTAAAAATCTATAATCTCCGACTAAATTCATAATCTCCGACCTCGAAAACCCCCATATACCAATTTCAAATCGAATCAGGCCATAATCACCAAATTGGTCCACCATCTTGAATTTTTCAATTCTGACAAAAAATTTACAATCTCTGTCCCCGAAAACCATACCAATTTTGAGTCGGACCGTACCATAATAAAAAAATCGTCCGCCATCTTGAAGCCGCTATTACGTTTTTTTTCCTAACAAAAATTCCCTAATGCATTGTCACCGGAATTATGAACACCTGCCAAATTTCAGCTCAATCGGATGTCGGCAAGTGCTCCAAAAATGGATTCGAAATTTTGAACCGGATAGAATGACAGAATGACATACGAACGAAGCAAGTTGAATGAAAGATCGTAAATAAGGATGTTTCTAGATATAATCAGTATGAAGAGATGACTAAAAATCAGTTATGGTTATGATATATCCAGTTGATTCCTCATTCTATTTTGAAAATTCCTGCTCATACACATAGTCCAACTTCTAGTTCATACTCAAGATTTAAGCTTGAAATTTTGATATCAGATATTAGTGGAAAATGGAAAATTTCGACAAATCGATACCAATATTGTATATGGGTCTGAATCAAATATTTGGAGTAAGTTGAATGATACGATATAGAAAGGATATATCCCGGTATAACGCGTATCTTAAAAAAAGGGGAAACAATTTCATAATATTTTTCCGTAATTGACGGATAACTAGGTTAGGTTAGATAATTCACTGTGTTATAGCACCCATTTTTTATTTGAAATTAGTACCCTTACTTGGGAAACGTACCTACCTAAACATACTTACGGAAAATCAGCCTGGCTGATCAGGTTAATGAGAGTCTATCGATATCTGGTATATCAAAAATGCTAACGACCTATGATGAACTTGCGGAAATAATTAACAAACTCCCCCGTAACAAGGCACCTGGGCCGGACAGGGTAGATGCGGTTCTGCTCAGGAACTTGCCTAGAAAAATCATGGTACAACTCATATATATTATTAATGCCATAATTAAGTAATAGTACTACCCAAAAAGATTAAAAGAAGCCGAGATCATCCCGATACTAAAGCCTGGTAAAGATAAAGCGGCCATAGATGGCTACAGACCCATCTCCTTGTTGAGCACTGTAGCCAAGATCATTGACAAAATCCTACTCAAGCGTTTAGTTCGCCTGGAGGAAAGGATGAAACTCATTCCGGAGGAACAATTCGGATTCAGAAAAGGAAGATCAACAACCTCCCAGATAGTCCGAATTGTCCACGGAGTGAAGGAGTCCTTTCACCAGGGGCTAAATACAGTCCTGGTCCTGCTGGATATGAAGAAAGCCTTCGATACGGTATGGACAGAAGGTTTTATCACGAAAATGGTGAAGGCATGCATGCCTTTATTCATGGTTAAAATTCTAGAGTCTTATCTTAGTCAGCGGACTTTTAGAGTCAGAATTGAGAACACAAGATCAGAAGTGCGTACAGTCGGAGCAGGTGTCCCACAAGGCTCCTGCTTGTCACCACATCTTTATTCTCTATTTACGCACGACTTTCCTATGTTTGCTCGCACGAGTGTAGCCATATACGCGGACGATACCGCAGTATATGCGCACTCGTTCGCGAGCGAGGTGGCCGCAAGGCAAGTAGAGATCCACCTCAATAGGGAAGTCGTCCCGTATCTAGAGAAAAATAAGATCACTCTAAATGAAAGTAAAACCGAAATTATCAATTTTACAAGGAAAAAGAAAAACATAAAAATTTTTAGAAAATTGAAAATAAAAAATACAAGTGTTGACGAGTCGGAGTCAGTGAGGTACCTGGGGGTGCTGCTGGACAGACGTTTAACATTCCATAAACACATAAATCTGGCAATCCAGAGGGCTTCAGCCGCCATAAAGCGAATGTACCCTCTGATTGCCAGAAATTCTAATTTGGCCTTAAAGAACAAACTGCTTATATATAAGCAGATCATTCGGCCGGCAATGTTATATGCCTGTCCGGTGTTTTGCAGCCTGCCCAGGACAACTTTGTCGAAAATGGACAGGATGCAAAACAAGGTACTCCGTATCATCACAAATAGTGATAGATACATCCGACTGGACGACCTAAGGGAAATCACGAACATACCTTCGATATTTGACTATATAGAACAACTGTCATATAAATTTTACAAGTTCTTCCTCCCTAAGAGCCCGCTGACAAGAGATGTCACTGGGATTAGGGCGCATCACAACGTATACAGAAAACATGGGGGACTAATTTACAGGTCTCTCGACCTATACCACGAGAGAGCTGTTATTCCCCCATTCTAGAATTCTAGAATTCTAGAAAACTAAAAAAGGAAATGTAAATTGTAAATATGTAAAATAAATAATGTATATAGCTCAAACAACATCTTAAATGTATTAGAATTGTGAAAACACACTATAAGATGTAACAATCTCAGACAAATTTCTTCAAACCAGTTTTTTAACCCTTCTTTTTCTGGTAAATACATAGAATTTTAAACAATAGGAAACTTATACGTGGCAAAGGGATTATATATCCATAACTTAAAAACGCACGCATGGGCGTAGGCGGGAGGCGTGCATAACTTTACGATTTTCAACGGGTCTCACACGGTAGTACGGGTATATCCGCCAACACCAGCGGAGGCACCCCCCACCGCTCTTCACATCAGTGCTGTGCGGGGCGCTTAGAGTCAGAACAGACACCCTCCCACCACGGAAACACGGTGGAAGAGGTGTGTGATTCCCTCCTTACTCCCACACCCCATCTAAGTCCCATACACCTCTCGGCGGATCCCCATAGATTTTGTCGAATGTATATGTGATTTTGGATGTATTGTATTACCGAGTTGGAACCTACCTAAGGTTCTCTTAGAATGTAGCAATAGGAAAATAAACCATTTTGATTTTGATTTTGATTTTGATTTGATATCTGGTATACAGCAACGCTGACCACGGTTGGTACTTGGATGAGTAACCGGCCTTCCAGGGATTTTTTTTTGAAAATGCTTGTAGAACTCCAGCGTTTAGCATATTCACAGCATATCTGCAGGCGCTATATACATGAGCACTAATATTGTTGATGATATGCAGAGGGGACGTTAAGATGACAGCCCGAGTCAAACGATCTGGTGGGAAGAGATTTGGAAAATTTTCAATATATATATATTGTTATGTTATGAAATGTTATTGAATAATTGAACTTTTAATTATCATTATAATTATTATTAGTTATTTTTATTAGTATCGTTATTGCTATGTTGTTTTACAATTTTCTTCACCTTTTTCACTACTATAGAACCGTATACTATGCTCTAGTCGATACATGTCTGTAAATAGAACATTCCTGAAGCAGTTCTGATATCAAAATTCTATATCTAACGATACATCTGACAAAAATCCACGATTGATTGATATCAAAATTGAAATTTATAGAAAAACCTTGAATTGAAGCAAGATCAGAGTATAGATGACTTTTGAACATCCTGTATGAAAATTCACATGAACAGAAAACCCAGCAATGGGATTCAAGAGAGTTTGTGTGGGAAAAGTGAGGATTCACAATAAAATGTAATGGTAGAAATTGAAAAAATATAATTTATAAGAATTTGTAAATAGTATGTAAGAGTTGGAATTAGATATCATTCATGAAATCATTTATATTAATAAGAACAGCAAATAATTCGGTAGGAAGTGATACAAACTCGGAAATCAGTGAAAAAATAAAAATTGGTAAGTGTTACTATGGAACGAGATAACAAGTTCTGAAAATATTGAAAAAAGTTTGAGAAAGTTAAGCCACGTACTAAATTTGAAAAGAATCTTTCACCCATAATATAAGAAAACCTGATATAACATTGCCGAACGAGGAAGATTTCTTGAAAGGCTGATCGGAGGAAGCACATAGTAAATAAAAATTCCACCTACTTGGTCCAGAAAATAAATCCTTGGAAGGAGTGCAGGTGAGCTGTTATTGACATCCCAGAAATACATCCACAGGATTGGAAACGTCAACTGAAAAGCAGCCACAAGGTATTCATTCATAACCGAACTCGCCTAAGTGCAACCTTTCACATAAAACCAATAAATTTAAGTGTTCTAAGCCATTGATTATTTTATTTTGGATTGAACAACCATAAAATTCCATACCCAAAAGACTGATACGTTCAAACTTTCTTCATCAAATTTTCATTATCACAATCATCAAACTGCACTATTTTTTTTGTCATTGTTTTGCTAGTATAAGGTAGCTATCGCAGAGTAGGGTATATTTGAGTTTTCATCTGAATAAAATCAACTACTTTGATTATTCTCTCCAAACCTGTGTTTATTTTTCAATTTCTAACTTTACTTTTCTCCACTGAACATCTTTTATGATCAAATCGATAGTGCCATAGCCGGAAACACCGATTACAGGAACCTGCTACTGAAGAAAGAGTCATACATGTTCATAGGAGCTGGATAAGGTAAAAAGTTGAAGAAAGAAAAAAAAAGGTAACAAAACATAGCCGGTATTTTTCATTTGTTATGATAGGGATTCAGAAATTATAATCTATGAAATAAATTCTCAAAATCATACAAATTATAAATCATAATAATAAAAAATAATAATAATAATATAATAATAATAATAATAATAATAATAATAATAATAATAATAATAATAATAATAATAATAATAATAATAATAATAATAATAATAATAATAATAATAAGAATCAGAAACACATACTCAAGAAAACGGAATACCACAAGGATCTACCTTGAGTGTAACCCTATTCGCCATTGCAATAAACAATCTTGTATCAGTCATAAGTGACACTGTTGGAAAATGCCTCTATGTTGATGATCTGACTATTTTTCTCTCTTCAGACTCCATGGAGGATATGGAACAAGTTTTACAAGAAAACATTGACGCACTTGTGAATCTAGCGGATAGTATCGGTTTTCGTTTCTCACCAAACAAAACTAAATGTATGCATTTCTGTCGTCTAAGGAGACCGCATAACGAACCATCATTGACACTTTATGGTAATATTTTGGAAGTTGTGCCATATTTCAAATTCCTAGGTGTCACTCTAGACCAAAAACTTCATTGGAAAGAACACATTGATATGTTGGCGACAAAATGTAAAAAAACCATGAATATAATGAAAGCAGTCTCAAATATTTCTTGGGGAATGGATAGGAAATACTACTGAGGATGTACAGTCCGCTCATTCTTTCCACAAAATTGTTTATGGTTGTATTGTTTACGGTGCAGCGAGAAAGTCTCACCTAAACCAACTAGACTCGATTCAAGGAACTTGCCTGAGACTCGCCATTGGTGGGTTTCGAACCAGCCCATTATCCTCGCTCTGTTGTGAAGCAGGCATCCCACCCCTTGAATTCAGAAGAAGAAGGCTATTACTAAATTATGGTGTAAATATTCGCTGTCAGCAGACCAACCGAATCATGAATTATTTTTTCCAAGTGAAATTAATACCTTTTGGAAGACATCAGACAATCACAAGACCTACAGGAATAAGATTTCAGGAAACTGTATCTGAACTCAACATCAACTTACCATCTGTCTACCCAATAGGGCCAAATGAGAATCCGCCTTGGAACAGTATATCCCCAAAATTCCACCTAGAATGCAGTACCTTCAGAAAAGAAGATACAAATAGAACCATATATCTCACCTTATTCAATATAATATTGCATACCTACGATAGAAGTAGAGTGATCTATACAGACGGCTCAAAACAATCAATGGAGTAGGAAGTGCTTTTTTCCACATTAGGGAGAGTTATGCCTGACACTTTCTCCAATAGCAAGTATCTTCACAGCTGAACTGTATGCCATTTGGCAAGCCCTGAGATTTGCTGGAATGGACACTCACACCCACCACTCTAATTTGCACCGACCTCCTTAGTGCATGTCAGGCACTGAAGAATAGGTTCAACCAAGATCCATTAGTACAAACCATACTATCACTCATTGACTGGCTCCATCGAAAGGATAAAACCATCTGTTTGATTTGGATTCCAGGCCATATTGGGATAGCTGGAAATGAATCAGCTGATCAAGCAGCGAAGGAAGCAGCTGACTCAGATACATATGATGACATTCCTGTCCGGCCATCTGACTTGAAAGTGGAAATAAAGATGAAAATAATACAACAATGGCAAAGACAATGGAACACTACTGATACAAAACTCAAAGAGATTAAACGCACAGTTCACAAATGGGAATATGGATCTTTATTGAAAAGGAGAGAACAAGTGGCTATATCCCGTTTGAGAATGGGACACACCTTTCTCACTAATAGTTTCATGCTCCTAAACGATAGACAACCACGATGTGAAGTCTGTCAGAATACTCCCCTGACAGTTAAACACCTTATACTTCACTGCAGAAAATTCTCTCAAATCCGTTTACAACTGAGCTTGTCAGATAACTTGAGTATTGTCTTGGAAATGCTCCACGTGATATATGGAAAATAATAATCTTTCTTAAAAGAACAGAACTGTGGAGAAGATTATGAACTAAATAATTATACATACTTGGCAGAACCACGCAGATAAAATAGGGGATACAAAATTTTTACCGCATAATTAGATATCATGCCAATTAGTTGGCAACCGAAGGCTAATGACCAAAGAAGTCGATGCCAAAACCAAAAAAAAAAAATAAAATAATAATAATAATAATAATAATAATAATAATAATAATAATAATAATAATAATAATAATAATAAAAAGCAGGGTAGGTCGAACAACACCAGCAATGACCTTGGTGAGTGGCGCCACCACTTAACCCAGCCTAGGATGCAAAATCGGACCGGCAGCTTGAGCGCATCCGGGAGGAAAAAGGCAAACACTTCCTCTGGTGTCGGCCGTGTTTCTGCTAGGCTAACCCCCTCGCAGGATCATACTCTGGTTCCTAGAAGGAGGAGACAGGGCCCCCACAACCGACCTCATCCGGATGGAGGTCAACGGCAAGGTGGTGAGGCCCAAATCGATGGACAGCCTAATGACGACATACACAATGGACAACGTTCTGAGTGGACAGACGAAATGAGAGACGGCCTTCTGCGTTGCTATGAGAGTAGCGAGCCCGGCCGAAGGGGATACATGGCGCGAATGCATGCTCTGTGGTGCGTGGCACACCCAGAGTGTGCTGCATTTTCCTCACAAAATCTACGGGATTATGTATCTCACCTTCGTAGCCGTGGCTATGTGAGACCGCCTCCTAGGCAGGTTAACGAAGTGGCCGAAGTGGCAGAAGTGCCACGAGTCGAACCAGCCGAAGAGGTGGCAGGTATCAATATTCCACCAACAGAGATTATCAGAACACGCAGGGTGCTCCGCACTTTGAAGCCCCTGAAGCCTCAAGATTTGGCTCGAGTGGATGCGGAAATTCGTGAAGCGCTTCCAGAAGAGGCTGACATCTGGCAAATCAACACCGCCGTATACGATGCTGCTCTTATGCTTTCCCGTGCGGATACGCAGAATAATGCGTCTTCGACTAGAAAGCATGAGAGACGCATACAAAAGATGGAAGCCAAAATCAAGTCGGCGAGACAACACGCATCTCGTATCCATGTGTGATGGACTACGTAGTGGCCAATAGGCCATTTACGCTAACGGTGCGGCGAATCGCCGCTAAGTTGCGACGAGTCCATCACATTGAATCAAGGAGTGCTGTTAACCATTAAACAACACTGCCTTGATAGGATACGAATGCTAGTGGCTGCCAAAAAGTCACTAGTACGGCGAGCGAGAGGAATCGCGGAAAACAAACAGTTCCGCGAGAAACCCTCCCGCTTATTCCAGCAACCGCCGCTTGTTGTGGAAAACCCGCCGACCGCTGATCAGGTGGAAAACTTCTGGAAGGAGATTTACGAATATCCGCAGCCACTCAACATAGACACTCCAGCCCTGACGCAGTTTGAGCCTTCTGTAGGAGGTTCCAGCAACCTCATCCCATTGAACTGCGCCAACCGATAACCCCGGAAGAAGTTCGGAAAGCTCTACAGGGCTCGAAGAACTTTGCTGCTCCAGGCCCAGACGGGTTGTGCAACTTGTGGTGGAAGAAGTTCCCCAGTACCCACCACCACTTAGCCAGAGTTTTCGACTCGTGGCTTAGTGGAGAGCAGCAGATTCCGGCTTGGTTTGTCGAGGGGCGAACCGTGCTAATCCCCAAGAACGGAAATTTGTCTGATCCCAAGAATTACAGACCGATAACATGCTTGAACACGTGTTACAAATTGTTCACGCGCATTTTGTACACGCGAATACTCCTCGCAGTTGACACGGTGTACGAACGGATATATGAGCAGAAAGGGTCAAAGAAAGGTGTTGCTGGCTGCAAGGAGAACCTGCTGATCGATAGATGTATCACGCAGGACTCCGTGCAGTATAAGCGCAACCTTTCGATGGCCTGGATCGATTACCGCAAGGCATTTGATTCAACATCGCATGAGTTGATCTTGCATTTGCTCAGATGCCTTGCGGTACCCGATCAAATAGTGAGATGCATTGAACAGTTGATGCCACTCTGGAAGACTCGCTTCACCATAACATCAGGTGGAGCCAAAGTCCAAACGGAGCAGGTTATCTTTAGGAGAGGGTGTTCCAAGGGATTCCCTCAGCCCCTCCTTTTGCATCTCACTTATGCCATCATCCGTTGCGCTAAAAAACCCGTGGTTACAACTGTGGTGCCCCCGGAGACCGAAGGCATAAGGTCACCCATTTATTTTATATGGATGACCTGAAGCTTTATGCCTCGGGTGAGGGAGATCTCCAGCAATCTCTGAGGGTGGTGCAAGAGTACACGCATGCTATCGGTATGGAATTCGGGATGGATAAATGTGCACTGGTTCATCTCAGAAGAGGACGATGCGAGGATTATGGAGAGGACGCGCAGCTGGTAGATGGAAGTATCCTCCGCCATCTGGATGCCGGAGAGGCATATACCTACCTAGGAGTGCAACAACGTTGCACCCAAGAGGTAGTGGCGGTTAAAAACGCTCTCCGCGGCAAGTATCAGCAGAAACTCCGGCAGATCTGGTCATCAGAACTGTCGGGCATGAACAAAGTTTCTGCCACCAACATGCTTGCCGTTCCGATACTGATCTACTCCTTTGGGGTAGTGAAGTGGACCCTGGAGGAGCTGCGCGGATTCGACGTGAAGACTCGCAAAATGATGCACCTACATCGTAGTTTGCATCCGAAATCGTCCGTTCCACGGTTGTACCTTCCCCGAAAGCAAGGAGGCCATAAACTTCTGAGTTTGGAGTGTCTACACAACAGGATGGTGCTGAATGGAGCCTGTAAAGTCATCAGGAGCTTGGATCCCCTTCTCTGCATGGTCAAAGACCATGAGATTGCAGGGAAAGGAGCGTTTCTTTTTAAGGCAGCAATCCGTGCAGCCGATGAACTCGGTCTTGTATTCGACACCGAGCGGAATATCCAAGACTCTATCACCGAGTTGGAGCCCGCTCGAAGGAGAGTCCACATAAAAGCTGCAGAGAATACTGTACATCTGAGTCTCCACAAGGATAAGCCGATGCATGGAATCTTCTACAAACATATTGAAGACCACGGCTTATCCGAAAGGCTGACCTTTGCTTTTCTTAGGTCAGGTGGACTCAAGTCGGAGACTGAGGGATTCATCATGGCTTGCCAGGACGGTGTTTTCAAACCTCGTCTACCGAAGCCGCGGGATGGGTATAGAGGTCCCTGACACGAGATGCAGGGCCTGCCGTGGAGCGCCTGAGACCATCATGCACTTGCTGTCAGCATGTACAGCATATGCGATCTCAGCCTATATCCATCGTCATAACGCGGCGTTACGAGTGCTGTATTATCATTTACGACACTCGTACGGTATTGATGAGACACCGGTGCTGCCCTACGCTCCGGGGGATATTGAGTCCGTTGTGGAGAATGAGAAGTGCCGAATCTATTGGAACTACTCATTCCCCACCCTCAGGCAAATACAAGCCAACAAGCCTGATGTAGTCCTCTTCGACCGCGAGCAGAAAACGATATACGTCATAGAGTTTTCGGCTCCGGGCGAGACGAATATCGTACGAAAAGAGGACGAGAAACGGACGAAGTATCGAGATTTACTCTTCGAGCTCCGCAGACTCTATCCAGACCATTCTGTAAAGATAGTGGTTCTGATTATAGGGGCCCTTGGTGGAATGATGCCAACGCTACTCTCAAACCTGGAAATTATACCGGCATGCCGTAAATCGGCAGAATCTCTAGCCGGCCGCATGCAGAAGGCAGTCATTATCGGATCGTTACGTCTGCTCAGGACACATGATTCACGGACCCAATGATCTCTCACCTCACGGGTGTGGGGAGAGGTCATTGGTTTATGTAACCAGCGCGCCCTTCCGAATGGGTCGGAGCTTCGGAAGTAAGGGCCTGACTGGTAGTTTTTAAAACATAATAATAATAATAATAATAATAGTAATAATAATAATAATCATAATAATAATAATAATAATAATGTATGTGGTGAAAGTTCACAGAAATATTACCTATAATAAACAAAACAAGAATCCCATAGAAACTCGGGGTTGTGCATGGGAGTCCGGTATGTATATTATATAATTATTCCTTATATATGTATAACTGAATCAATGAATTTATTCTCTAGCATTTTTTCTATTCTATTCTAATTATACTGCACATTGTTCATCTACAATTCAGTGAAATATGTATATTGTGTCTGTGTAAGCTGTGAATATATTGTTTAATTAATTTTTTTGATGAGACTGATAGAATTTATCATGATTATGTCTTTTTTTAGGTTTTTTGGTATATAGTTGAACGCCCTTTGGCATAGCTAATAGTGATTCCTCTGGCCAAGATTCTTTTTCGTTGCAGATGTTTTCGTATAGAATTTAGTTTTTTGTCTAGTTTGATATGTGTGGTCTAATGTTTGAAGTACGCTTTTTTTGTTTTTGTAGGTATGTATCATTATGTTGAAAAAGTGGAGTTGCCTCAAGTCAAAAATCTTAGTTTCAGTGAATAAACTTTCAGTTGGGTAATTCCTCACTTTTTTATAAATAATTTTTAGGAAGTATTTTTGTAATATTGACAGCTTATCCAGATGAACTTATGAAGCACTTCCCCATACCAGGATATCATACTGGATTCTCGACTCGATAAGGGCATAGTACAATATTCTCATATGGTGAGTATCTAAAATATTCGAAAAATATTTAAATCTGTAGAGCATGCTCCTGAGTAAGATGTCTAGAAACCCTGGTGTATGCACTCATATCTGAAAATGTGTGGGATCAAACGTGCGACAATATGGCCTGCTTGATTTCTTAGATGACGACCTGATTCGAATGATTGTTGAGTAGATGTCAACACCAAAGAGCAACTCTCCTAAGAAATTTATTCGGACAATGTTCAGTCCGCTCCGAAATCGTCAAAGATGTGAAAGAAGCAGATTTCGCAATTCGGCCATTGTCTTCAATCATTTGGGCAGACAGCGTCCAGCGACAAACAGTTTAGTTTTCTTTACTTTATTACTACATCCACTATTCGAATCAAAGCTTCGGCTTTTCGCTCCTCGGTGTCGCCGCCGTTACAACGAATCAGTATTTTCCCAAGATTTTAGGTTATATTTATCTTTGATTACGACGAAAATGGCATGAAAAGATACTGTCGGCCTAGAATTTGATTCTTGTTTGCTTTTGGCGTTTGCCTTGTTCAATTGTGGCGTTAGAAAATCGAGAATTCCGTTTTCATTTCGAATTATACATTTATTCAAAATGAAGTGCATGGTTCCATCTTGTGAAACTGAAATGACATTTTATGTAAGTAAAATGTAGTATATAATACCATTGTCTCTTCAGACAATGATAGAACAATACAATTTAAATGATATTTGATTTCTGAAACACTTCAATTTTATTTTTTCAGGCTCACTCTTCCGAGGTACGATGAGAGGAAGGAATCATATATCAGTTGAGTGACGAAAATTGTGTCTGCAGGTGCACTGATTTAGGCAGGATGATATATTGTGGCAAAGAATAAAATCAGATTGAGACCTCAAGCTATCCTCAAACTAATTTACGAAAACCCTATTTACCGTAGATCCAAACAATTCAGAGGAGTTTCAGGTTAGTTGAAAAATGAGAAGTTTGATAAAGCGAGTAGAGAACATATATATAAACATTTTGAGTAGGTTATTTATTCATTTTTCGAAAAATTTATTCATCTTATGAAAATAAATTACTTATAGTTGGCTAGCACACCTAGTTCTTTGTATTGATTACATTTTTTTAAACCCATGTATTCATTTCAGGAGTTCGGAGATTTTGTTATCCACATCAGCAAACAGCAGGAATAAAAACATTGGGTCAATTGAAAATCAGAATGAAAGGGATATCAGTTTGGTTCAATTTCACTCAGCTGAAGGTAACCTGCTTTCAGAAAAATCTTACCAAAACAAGGAAAATATTGTCTGTCACTAGGTACTTTTGTAATATGACCAATGGATGAAATTTCTTCTTCAGAAGAGGTAAGATATTAAATGAATTGTTATGTTGGAATTTCATTACAAAAAACAGTTCATCTCTTAACCTTCCCGAATATAAACTTGTTTTTCAAAAATATTCCCATTTAATGTTACACTCTGAAATTCAAAATATCTTGCACTACATTTGATGTTCTTTATTTTGTTATTAGAGATTTCAAATTTAGTTATTTATACAACAAGTGCAAAAAGTAAGTGTTTATTGCACTCGACGTGAAGTTGTCCGATGAGGCCGTCAGGCCGAGTTGGACAACACGTCGAGTGCAATAAACGCTTTTTGCATGAGTTGCATACATATTTTTTCTACATTCATGCAAAAATAAAAAAATGTTTTATGTAGGTGGCACTAAGTGTGGGAAAATAAAAAGCGTAATTCAATAGCAAAATATTTATTAATTAATTAGCACTATCGATTTGAACTGAGAAAGTTAGGAACTAATACCTATGTTAGGAACAATTTAACTCATTTTAGATAAATTGTATTTTTTAGTAATTCCGTAATCCAGTATGCAATAAATTAAAAAAAAAAATTTTTAAAAAAAAAAAATGCACTAAAAATAGCGTCGATTTAAACTTTTATGTTTGTCATATCACAAAAAGGAAAATGTTTAAAAATTTTTAGACTAATGCAATAAAGAACCAGTTTTTTCACTAAATATATTTCAATAAAGTTTTGGTTTTTGCATGAAGGTAGAAAAATATATAACAGCCAAACTTCAAAATAATTTTAATGAATGTGAACTCCGCTTCTACAATCCTTCGGGGATCCTGAAATTTGAAAGTTAATATCAGAAGGTCAAAGAATAATTCAGTGAGAAAATTAAATAATAATTTCTGTGAAAAAAATGGAAGAAGTATTATAACAAACTGGACTGGTGGTAGTGAGCGTAGAGGCGCTGGCTGATGCCAGATGGTCCGAGTTCGAATCTCGGCACGGCTAATGAAATACAAATTTATTTCTGTAGTTTCGTTGAGCGGGAGGAGATAGGTGACCAACCGAACATTCTTGGTACCTGGATACCAATCCTTCAGACTGTCCACGGTTACTAGTCGAGTAGTGCTTCGGATGACACTTAAAAAGCTAAGGTCCCCGTCTTCTTAACTCACACAAGTCTCTGACTTTTGAGGGTTGCTTTGCAACTAAATTGGTGGATAAAAACAATTATAAAAAAAATTATGTAGAAAAAATGAAATTCCAGTTTCATATATTTTATTTGGGATGACCATGTTTTCATTGGATTCATATTTCTAGCTGATATACACCTTTATCATGACAGGGTGGATATCAGTTATTTGTATTGATTATATTTTCTAAAACCCATGTATTCATTTCAGGAGTTCGGAGATTTTGTTATCCACATCAGCAAACAGCAGGAATGAAAACATTCGGTCAGTCGAAAATCAGAATGAAAGGGATATCAGTTTGGTTCAATTTCACTCAGCAGAAGGAAACCTGCATGCTTTCAGAAATCTACGAACACAAGGAAAATATTGTCACTAGGTACTTTTGTAACATGACCAATGGATGGATTTCTTCAGAAGAGGTAAAATATTGATTGAATTATTATGTTGGAATTTCATTAAAAAATTGAAAATTGAAAAAATATTCTTGAACAAAAATGTTTATTTTCAATTGTATAATAAAATTAGTACATCTCTTAACCTTCCGGAATGTAACTTGTTTTTCAAAAATATTCTCATTTAATGTTACACTGTGAAATTCAAAATATTTAACACTATATTTGATGTTCTTTATTTTGTGACTAGAGATATCAACAAGTGCAAAAAGTAAGTGTTTATTGCACTCAACATGATCACAAAACGCTGTAGTAGAATGACAGATGAGTGCAATAAACATTTTATTGCTTTAATGCAATAAAGAACCAGTTTTTTCATTAAATATAGTTCAATAAAGTTTTTGTTATAAACATAGAAAAATATATAACTGCCAAACTTAAAAATGATGAATGAGAACACCTCTTCCACAATCCTTCGGGGATTCTGAAATTCGAAAGCTAATATTAGAAGGTCAAAGAATAATCCAGTCAGAAAATAAAATAATAATTTCCGTGAAAAAAATGTAGAAAAAATCTAATTCCAGTTTCATATATTTTATTTGGGATGACCATGTTTTCATTGGATTCATATTTCTAGCTGATATACACCTTTATCATGACAGGGGGGACTCAGCATAATATAATTTACCCCATACAAATAATATTCAAACTCATAATATTTAAAATTGATATGAAATGTCAAAAATTAGTATTCAAATAAGTGATTCATGAATAATTTTTCATTTAATATTAATTTATATTTGTTGAAGGTATGAATGAAGAACAACTTTTCAATCATTCCCATCGAAATTTTACTAGGTACATTTGTGTTTTAATTTCACTTGACACAGTGTGGAAATTAATTATTCTTGAAATTTTCAGGAGGCAAATTCTGCATATGAAATTAAATTCAGCATATCTGGGAAAATTCAGTATTTTTGTGTCCTTTCCTGTTGGTGGATGAAGAAAAGCCAATACGTCCTTGACAACACAAGATCATTTGAGGTATATAGTGTCATACATACCCATTGAGTATGTAATAAAAAGTATATATTCATTAAATTCTTGATAGAAAACCACTCTTAGATTCAAATGTATGATTTTTTTCTTAAAACAAGATTTTCTACAGTTTTCACTCCGAATGAGTTTTTGGTGTTCTTCTCTGACAGGTGAAACCTTAAATTTCAATTGAAATGAAATTTGGGGTATTTCTTGTTGTCTGAATGGAAGTCATTAATTTTTTTTGTACGTTGGAGTTTTCTTAAAAATATATCAAGAATCAATATATATATATATATATATATATATATATTATAATTTCTTGATCACATGTTTATTTCCTTTGTTTTCTCGAAATGAGGGCCTTAGTCAGTATATGTATTTTTTATTTGATCTCCAGGTAAATTCCTAAAAATAATGTAAAACATCTAAAGTTAAAAACATAATACGTTACATAACATCAAACAAATATGATTAAAATTCAAAGAGACGTTCAAAACTTACAATATAATTTAACAGTTATTCTTTCCATGTTTCGTGTTCATGTTGAAAAGGGAAACATTCTCAATTCAATATTGAATAGAAAGATTCTTCTGTAAAGTGAAAAATCCACGATAAAATTAAGTTCTTTTTTGTGAATGTCTAACATGAAACAACTACTTCCCCGGCTGAAGCCACGCTGGACATTGAACTCCATCTGATAGATATTCTGAAAGGACCCTAACTCAATGAGTTCTTAATTGAGACTGGAATAGAAAATCAAATAACTATCTGAATAAAAAAGCAAATTTTCAGTTTCAGATTTTTTCTTTTGAGTTAGGGTCCTTTCAGAATATATATCAGATGTAGTTCAATGTCACGCGTGGCTTTAGCCAGGAAAGTAGTTGTTTTCTGTTGGACATTAAAAAAAAAACATTTTTATCGTGGATTTTTCAATTCATAGAAAAATAGTTCTATTCAATTGAGAATGTTTCCCTTTTCAACATGAAATGAGGTTATCTTGAACGATGGAAGATAGTGACTAAAGTTTATCTTTCAGTCGCAGATGATTCCACATCTGATTTCATGAACATCCTGTTCATAATACCAAACAAATCAATTCGTGTTCATATTTCACAATTGGAATGAACATTGTTGAATATCTGAGATTGCTAGTATATAAGTATATATATATATATATATATATATATATATACACCCACTACACCATAATGGTTTTTTAAATGTTCCGATAAAAACCAGAAACGGAAAGAGGAAAATATCAGGGATCATTATATTCAAAGATTTTCAAAGCTTAAAATTGCTTTCTTTACCAACGCTGAAATTCAGCCTTTGACTCTATATGATTTTATCTAGACCTCAATATTTCTTCGATTGTCGTGTCACATAGTTGGAGTTAGTAGTATTTTCCGTTAATTCTCTTCATTTCCATAGCTATTGGATAAGAGAGGAATTATCATGAATTTAAGAAAAACTTCTGAACAGTTTGTATAAAAGACCAATTTTGGAAGAGTTTTCATAACTTTTTTATGTATATGGTTACTAGGATTATTCTTGCAAACTTATTTCATTTTTCTTTCCAGATCAAGGAAATTGAACCTTGCAGATACAGTTTATTCAGAAGAGGAAAGAAGACAAAATGGCTGAAGATTTGAAATTGCAATGGGAATTCAATTTAACAGAAAATGGTCCAAAACAAATGGAGAACTTGATATTATGTTACACAAAAATAAAGATATTATGTTATATAAAGATATACCAATGGATGATTAATGAACCCGGCTAAAATTTTTGGTGGGTTATGATTTTTTTCGATACACAAATATAAACTACTCCTTCGACGGCCTGCAAATCAATTATCTCTTGGTATATCATTATATAGCCTTTCAGTAACGCATATACCAAATATTGACTTGGCAAAAAAATTTGATGGTGTGTTTAGATTTTTTCGAAATACAAGTATAAACTACCCCTTCGAGGACCTGCAAATTAATCATCTCTTGGTATATCATTATATAGCCTTCCAGTAACACATATACCAAAACTTAACTTAGCTAAACACTTTTGAAGGTGGCTTTTGTTTTTTTTGAAATATCGACAAGTATAAACTATCTTTTTGCCGGCCTGCAAATCAATCATCTCTTGGTAAATCATTAATATAGCATTGAATGAATGTGGTTTTTTGTGGAGGAACAACGTTTCTTGACATGTTTTTTGGGTAACCTTCCACAGTCTGAAAATGAAAATATAATCAGGAAAATCTATACAAGTGTAGAAAGGGCAAACCAATTAGTTCACCCCGATAAGTTACTGCGATCACCAAATTATATTTGCTATAGAAAAAATGATTCGATTTGTCAGTAACTTTTCGTTCCCTTAATATGCCTATAAAAATAGTAAAAATTCAAAAGATACTTCTCTATATAGTTTTTGATTGAGGTTTCGGGGAGTATATCTGCCCCCGTTCTCAAAATCTTCTAAATCTCCTTTAATTGTTTGAATAATTTGGATTTTTTCTTGCAGTCTTTTTCACTTTTTCAACCGATTTTCCTGATTATATTTTCATTTTCAGACTGTGGAAGGTTACCCAAAAAACATGTCAAGAATCATTATATATAGCCTTTCAGTAGTACATATTCCAAATATCCACTTGACTAAACATATTTGAGGGTGCATTTTGAACAAATATCAAATATATCTTGGTATATCATTCTCAAGTTTTTCTTTTGTGTTGTGTTCGACCATTTTCTGTTAAATTGAATTCCCATTGCAATTCCAAGTCTTCAGCCATTCGATTTGATTGAAAATTCGAAGGAATTTTGAATCACCCTGACGTCACTGATCATTTGACCGCCAGATAAAAACGGCTGCCAGAAAATGGCCGCTAACTTCACACTGGTCTCCTAAATAGGGCTTTCTGAATTAATGCAAAGTTGAATATAATCTAAATTTGTAATGACTCTGTTATTGAATTACAATGAAACGAGAAGCACAATTCCTCAATTACTTATAAACTTTGAGATATCACTGAAAAATGATATGAAGTTCCTTTTTTTTCAAATAATAATTTTAATTTCAAATATATATTATTCATAGGGATAAGGGATTACTCATGTTTTGGATACAATCCGCCAAAGGAAACTGTCGTTTTGTCCAATTAAATATTCAATGTCAAATTTCAGCAAAAAATTGTAATTAATATTGAAATACATTTTTACAGGTTTTCTGAAAAACCCCAAAAAATATCTATAATATATAATAATGAAATATGATATTAAAATGCATTGGAAATGAAATGGAAGCCCCTCCTGTTGAATTGCAAGAGGTTCGGGCCCTCTACAGATTTTCCCAACATTTTTAATTTGATCTCGGGTAAAAGAAATTCAAAATAAATTTAAATAACCATCATTTATATTGAATTCTGATACAAATCACATTGACATATTCATTTTAGTTGTATTATATATGTAATAGATTAAGATTATTTATGTTTCTTGGGTTCAATAAAGATTCATTATTATTTTACATCTCATTATATTGATTTCTCCCAAAAATATAAGTCCAAAGGTTGGGTTTTTTTTTCAGATGTAGCTCATTTTTCAAATAAAAAGCTTTGACACATCTCTGTCTCGCTCTAGCATAGCCTGCAAAGCTTCTGAGCAAAATCATTCATTCTGACTGAATAACAACACATCAACATTTTGGAAAGGTCTTTGTGGAATTCTTCACATGACAGGAAGTATTGCCGGGTGTGTTCAAGAATTTGGTTTGGTTTTCTCATGCTAGCCTTTTCTGAAACTGGTTCTAGAATCCAATGGTTGTCTAGGAGTGGCTCCGAACTGGAAATATTAATAATAAAACACTATTCAAATAGGTTCAATAAAATATAACTAGTGTGTGTTGTTAGGGAATAAAGAGAAAAAATGGTTTAAAAAAATCATCAATAAATATTCTTGGTGAAAAATATGTTGTCTATACCTATATTTAATATGATGTGCCAATATCATTCTTAGTTTGGAAATTAAATTGAATGCCCCAAAATCTATTGACTACAGAGGCGGTGCCATGAAAATAATTTTTTGAGATGAAACAAGAAACCAAACATTCTACAAACTCTTGTGTTCAGAGAAAACCAATTGTTCATTTATTTTTTTCATTAAGACTATATATTTCATATATTTTTTTCACTTTTATCCTTGTATCATGTTGCTCACTAGATTTTCCAACTTACGAACGGTCACTCAAATTCAACTCTCTCAAACTACTATGAATATCATTAAAAATTTCTGAGAAAGTGCTATGAATGCTAGTTTATTATTTCCCACTTGTAAATCATGGTGACACCAGTCGTGGATAGTCATAAAGTGAATTTTTCTCTCTACAATCAATGAATCTTGTTTATTTAGTATCTCTTTCGAAAGGGTATTGTGAGATTTTGTTGATTAATTGAGGAATTTATAAGCATTATTACATCTATTCAGCATTTGCAAATGATAATATGTTTTTGGTTTAATACATTGAACTGTGAGAATTTTTCTTTTGAACTTCAATGAGTGCATATATTTCCCAACAACGAATAACTCAACTGTTCATTTTGAACAGACTTTAATAGAATATAATCAATATGGGTTGCTTTTTTGAGGCTAATATTTCGATCATTTTTCACACGTAATTTTCGTACTTTTGCCTGCTGAACACAATTCTGAAATCCAAACATGCCCTTCTCAATTACATTCAGAGACAGTTCTCTCTCCTTCATTCAAGACAATAAATGAAATAATTTTTGATTTCATACATTCATTTTAAGATCAATCGGGTTTAAGTTATGTTTGTATTCATAACCTCCATAAGTTGGAAACATATCGTATTGGTGTCCAGAATCCTATGACTTTGAACGTTAAATTTGAGTAAAAAATAATACCTTTATTGACATAGGAAAGGTCGTCATATCTCCTGAGGTAATTGGGAGCACAAAGTTTGTGCTCAGTGAGAGATTGTGCAAGTAGGTAACCCAAAATTGAGAAAATCGTTGGAGACTATAAATTCATCCAAAAATCAAACTATATATAGGATATCACAACCGGAACTTTTAGGACCAGGCTTCGATTTGAACTCCAGAACACTACTTCGAGAATGGAATATATGCGTCAACACATTCTAAGCTCTGTCGTTAATTCATTTGAAGTGCAAACAAAATCCTTAGAATTAGTTATGGAACATTATAGAAAAAAAGTCCCACTTATTGATTTTATAAACTTTTAAAATGTGTTATATTAGCAATTTCACTCACCTGCATTGGTGCGGCAAAAAATCGACAGCCTGTGACTGACCACACAACATACAAACACGTTTCATTTCAATGATTACAAAACATTGGTAATTATAACTGAGTTTTGCAGAAATAACAATTCACAAATCATAAATCATAACCTCAATCGGATTGAAAGGCATTCAAATTTTCCAATTGGTTGAAAAATTCATGAGTGACATGTCCGTATTCCGCATCAGTGTGCAGGTTGCCTAAGGTTGACGAATGCATTTTGTAATGGCCAAACAGATCCAATTCGTTGAACTATGTCAACTTGTCACCATCTATTGTGAAAAATTTGAAGTAGCACGCGAGAATCTCTACTGAAAAGTCTAAACAAAATGAATCAGTACATACACCAGGGTTTCTAGGCATCTTACTCCTGAGAGTATTAACAACATTTCGTACGTGCCTATATATATATATATATATATATATATATAATGTTATGTTATGTTATGCCAAATGAATTTTTTGAATATTGAAGTTCTATTTATTTATAAGCCTTTGTATAATATGGATAGATAAAAATGTCAAAATAATATAACACAATCAATTTCATACACTGTCATAATGATCATGAACCATAATTGGAAAAAAGCCAACAAAAAGTCTAAATTTACAAAATTTTCAAGAATAAAAGGTGATCAACACATTTGTAAATTTGAAACATACAGTATATGAAATTGGAGATTGAAAGAAAAATTAGAAGGGAATGGACGCAACATTTTGAGAGAACAAAAATTGAAAGAATTCCAACATTTGAAGAGCAAAACTAGTATTACCTGAATTATATATCATTTCCACGTCTCCAAAGCTGATTTCCGCATCTGTTTGGTTCCTGATTTATGGTATTGGAGTTCCTGATAGCTCTTGTAGTGACAAGGTATCCAGTTTCAGGGCATATCTTGAAACACCGACATCTCCAACAGGTATAAAAACTTTAATAGTGCATTTTCGGTCCTGAACTATTTCACCAATAACGAATTCCACATTCGAAGAACTTTATGTCACTCTATTTTGAACAATAACAGAAAACTTCAATAACACGGAAACAGTGAGGTTCTGTTTATCTATCCATGATTTCAATTTTATGATTATCCGTGAATATTTGTATATTCCCACTAGTATAAGTTATTTCTCGTAGGCCAGGTATTTTAAGTCTTCCTGAATGATATTTCGTTAAGTAAAGGCAATATCATTTCATAATATTCATCTGGTGAGAAAAGGCAAAAAAGGCGAGAAAGGAAAGTATATTATTTCTGAATATTTATCGCAACGTAGTGGCAAGTAAAGGCAATATCATTTCATAATATTTATCAGGGCAAAGTTAGGACAATATATCATTTCTTTATATTTATCGCAACACTGTGCGAACATCAGCAATTGGCATTCGAACGTGTAAGGCTAGATATTGGTAAATAAAAAATGGATTTGAGAGATGGTTAGAAAGTTGGTTTGGAAGAAGGTGCAGAAGGTAGAGATAGGGTTGATCAGGAACAAAGAGAGGGTAATGTGAGTGAAATAAAAAGTGAGAATATACAAATGGACAGTAAATTGGATAAAATGATGGAATACATGATAAGTATGGATAAAAGAAATTTAGAAAATTTGGCAAGTATGAAAAATGATAGGAATGAAAAAAGCAAGTGTGAAAAATGATATAAAAGAAAACTCAGAAAAAACAGAGAAAATGAATGAAAATATGGGAAGCATGAAAAATGAAATGAAGGAGCAAATAGAAAGAATGAATGATAGAATAATAGAAAGTATGGAAAAATGTTTCAAAGAAAGTAGTGAAGGAATATGTAAACCATTAGAAACAAATAGTGAGCAAAATAAAATTCAGGGAGTACTTATACAAAAAACAGATGTTAGTAACAATTCATTAGAAAAAGATGACGAACAAATACAAAATATAAAAATGAATTTCGATCTCCAAAATAATAAAGTAACAAAAATTAAAATATATGACAGAAACATGGTGAAGATGAATTTTGAATTGCAAAAAGGGAATGAAAATGATAAAATAATAATAATGAAAATGAATGACATGAGCGTGGCATACAAAAATTATGAGTTGAGAAAAAGGAACATAAATGAAATGATAATAATAATGAATAGTAAAATGTTGAATATAAAAATGGGAAAGAATGGAAATGAATATTACTTTCAAAAACAGGAAAAAGTTGAATTTATGACAATAAAAATAATTGAAATTGTTAACATGAAATTGTTATTGAAAATTTTTGAAATAAAAAATAAGCTTGCAGTTACAAGACAAGCAAGATTCCATAGAAGGAGAGAGAAATAATTAAAATGAAAATTTAGGAAATAATAAATTGTGGGCTAACAAATTTGATAGGCAAGTTAAGGAATAAAAAATGGAAAAAGGTTGAAAAAATAATTTGATAGATAGGTATGATTTCAGAAACACTTGAATAAAAGAAAATAAAATGCAAAACAAAAGTAAAGAAAAAAATACATAAAAAAGGAAAAAGGAAAAAATTGAATAACAATCATAATACTGAAAAACAGAAAAGTTGATACAAATATTGATACAGGTTAGTAAGATAAAGTAAAGTGAAAAAAATAGATTATAAAGAAGGAAAAATATAGAAATGGATAATAAATAATGTGAATTTTGAAGAAAAATCGAAAGAAATAATGATAAAAATATTTTGTGTATAAAATGAATGTATGTGAGAAATGAAAGTGGGTATGATAATAATAATAATTATTATAATAAATATGATGAAGGAAAATTAAATAATATAATATGTGAATTATGTGTGAAAAATGAAAAAGCGAAAGAGTATGTTCACAAAATAAAAGTAAATAAAATAAAAGAATCAAATTAATAAAATATCCAATTCAATATGAATATAAAGAACAACTGAAGGAAGAGATAGGAAAAATAATAAAACAAAGTATAATTGAAAGAAGTACCAATAATAATAAAAATCGCATCGATAATTGAAATTAATATCAGTATAAAATGTAAAATGAAAGTAAGATAATAATAAAATACAAAATGTCATATATGATGATATCTTGAAAAGTTTTCTCTCTTGATCTGTAAAGAAGTCCATAGTCAAGTTTTTCTGGAACAACAAAACGTAGTTCTAGTAGTTGTAAATAATTGTTGGTATTGTAGAACTAGTTTTTCGGGAAATCCCGTTGAGAAGTTTTCTGAAATTAGAAAAATATAGTATTAGTCAAAGTGAAGTTAATAGATATAAATAAAGAAATTGATATTCAAAATTTTCTAACCAGTAGAAAATTATGGAATATATATTCAGGAATGTTGTTATGTTATGCCAGTTAAAGGTTTAAAAGGAAAAAACAAAAAAAAAATATAATTACTGAATAGTTCCAAGAGATTTTTTTTTGAATAATTTTTGAAGTTCTATTTATTTATAAGCCTTTGTATAATATGGATAGATAAAAATGTCAAAATAATATAACACAATCAATTTCATACACTGTCATAATGATCATAAACCATAATTGGAAAAAATCCAACAAAAAGTCTAAATTTACAAAATTTTCAAGAATAAAAGGAGATCAACACATTTGCAAATTTGAAACATACAGTATATGAAATTGGAGATTGAAAGAAGAATTAGAAGGGAATGGACGCAACATTTTGAGAGAACAAAAATTGAAAGAATTCCAACATTTGAAGAGCAAAACTAGTATTACCTGAATTATATATCATTTCTACGTCTCCAAAGCTGATTTCCGCATCTGTTTGGTTCCTGATTTATGGTATTGGAGTTCCTGATAGCGCTTGTAGTGACAAGGTATCCAGTTTCAGGGCATATCTTGAAACACCGACATCTCCAACAGGTATAAAAACTTTAATAGTGCATTTTCGGTCCTGAACTATTTCACCAATAACGAATTTCACATTCGAAGAACTTTATGTCACTCTATTTTGAACAATAACAGAAAACTTCAATAACACGGAAAAAGTGAGGTTCTGTTTATCTATCCATGATTTCAATTTTATGATTAAATGTGTGAACTGTGATAGCAGTTTCCACATAAGCTGTGCAAAAAGCAGTAAGAGTGTAAAAACTTTCGAAGACAAAAAATATGTAGTGTGTTGTGAATTCAAGGAAACCACCTCAGATATGGATACAGACAAAAAATTCTATGATGCTCTTGAGGATCAACAGAATGAAAAACAAATGGACATACATGTAGTTACATATTTATTGTTGCAAAAAGATACTATCATCAAAGAGTTACGTGACAAGATCGTTTTACTCAATAATCAAGTCGAACTCTTGAACAAGATAAATGGACAAACATTTCAAGATTACCCTATTCCAAAAGAAATACAGACGAATGGTATAAAAATGGCCTGGAACAAAAAGACAGAAAAAAACGATTCATCAAAAAACCAAATCGACAATGACAATAAAAAGCCAGGGAACTCCCAAACAAATGATAAGCAGCTATCAACCGAATTATTGGAGGTACAGTCTCGAATAAAATGTGATGAAATTATTAATCTGACGAATTCAACAAATAAACGAAGTTTTAGTGAAACTCTAGCTTATGGCCAGCAAGGTAGCTCCTCTACTATTGCCCCAAACGTAAAAAAAAGTAACAATGGTACTAATGAAAATTGTGAAAATAATGGAAATAATGGTCAATGGGAAACAGTTAAATATAAGGCGGAAAACCGGCGAGAAGAATTATTATTGGAAATAATAAGGAGTCCAATATAAAGGGTGTCCCAAAAACGTGATCCTACATGTCTCCAGGTGGGACCAAGGAACCTCTAGTCAAGGACTGAAGCAACTATTAGCTCCGACATTTCCAGAGGTTGGAGTAGAGGAATTCACATCTAGATTTCCATCCTTATACTCATCGTTCAAGGTAACCATAAATGAAAAAACTTCAAGGCAGCTATGAATCCACGGATTTGGCCGGAAGGAGCTTGTGTCAGCAAATTTTTCAGAAGAGGACAAGCTCAACTCATGCAGGATAGCCCCAGGTGGAATTAATGTGAGTGAGAATTATGACCTTTATTATTGAACATACAGTGTCTCAACCAAGAAAAACTGGACAATATCATAACAGATTATTTTGATTATCATAACCCTAAATTCATTTGTCTGACCGAAACATGGTGTATGGCTGAAAATATTAGCTATTATCACTTTCCAAACTATTGCTTAACCAACTACTTCTGTAGAAAAAATAATAGGGTGGCGGCGTGAGCATATGGTCCAAATCCAATTTGAATGTTATACCTTTGGATCTCCACAAATTTTGTGACAGAAATAAATATAGAAATAACAGGTTTATCATGGGAGTATTTGCCTGGTATAAAATATATAATACTAAGTTGCTACCGATCTCCATCCGGTATTTTCGATATCTTTGCTACAAATCTAGATTCTCTATTACGACAATATTTTCAGCAAAAATGTATTTATAATCCTGAATGGTGACTTCAATCTGAATTCACTAGGTAAAAATGATGTAACAAAGTTTTCTAATCTACTGACATCGTATAATCTCAGTCCTAGGGTTAAAGAGCCAACCCGTGTCTGTTCTTCAGCACAAACAATTCTTGACCAAATCTATAGCAATAATTCAGACTACGACGAACATATAGTCCTGGGCAACAACATATCAGATCACCGAACAATATTTTACTCCTTCAGTGTGAGAAACCTGATATACCTGAAAATAACACCTTATATACTTCCAAGAGAATACTAAGTGATTCTAACATCAACAACTTCATAACAGAACTGAAAAATGAAACATGGGTAGACGTATATTCAGCAACAAACGTTGAAACGAAATTCAACATATTTCACGACAAACTGATGTATTACTTTGATCAAGGATGTCCACGAAAAACGACTAAAATCTTTAAAAATACTGAAAATGGGAAAGAATGGGTTAATGACAGCATCAAACAATCGAGCAAAAACTTGAAACACCTGTTTTATGCCCAAAAAAAAGATTCAAATTTGAAAGAAACATATAAAATCTCAAAAAGAGAGCACAATGAACTCGTTAAAATCACGAAAAGCCAATTTTTCAACAACAAAATATATACCTCTTCCAACATTAATAAAACTACATGGAGTGTTATTTCTATGCTGAACGGAAGATCCTCCACGAATAAAAACATTTGTATTAAACTGAATGATGAAGAAACTGAGGACCCACAAATAATATCCGAAGCCTTTAATAACTTTTTCATACAGGCCCCTTATGATACCATCAATAAAATCAACACAAAAGGAAAATCTCCAAGCACTTCTCAGAGAAGTATAGCTAACAGTATTTTTGTAAAAAATGTCACAGAGGAAGAAATTAGGGACATCATAAAATATAAACTAAAGAAAAAACATTCCTGCGGTCCTGATGAAATATCAGGTTATTTGATTAAAAAAATTGCTGATCACATCATCGAACCCCTTACTCATATAATAAACATATCTTTTCAAGAGGGTATGTATCCCACCAGATTGAAGAATGCACTAGTCTCCCCGATTTTCAAAAAATCAGACCCGCATAATTTAGAAAATTACCGGCCAATCACAGTGCCTCCCGTACTCGAAATTTTCGAATATTCTATGCTTTCTCAACTCCTCAACTTTTGAACGTGAATAACTTACTTCATCCCGATCAACATGGTTTCCGTACAGGACATTCAACTATCAGTGCTATCAACTCTTTTATGGAAACATTATACAATCTATTGAAACTGGACAAAATCCAACAGGAGTCTTCTGCGATCTTAGTCGAGCTTTCGACTGTGTAGTACACGAAAAATTGCTTGATAAACTTTATCTTAATGGAATAAGAGGTAAACCTTACGAATGGTTCAGTTCCTTTCTTGAAGGAAGAATCCAGCGGGTAAAAATCAATCACACCAACAATATTAAAACAATAACCCATGTCTCAAATCCACAACAAAATATCATTGGTGTTCCCCAAGGGTCCGTCCTAGCACCTATACTCTTTTTAATTTATATAAATGAACTGCCAACTGTTCTGCCAAGAGCCTTCACCTGTTTGTATGCTGATGATGCTACCCTGCTTTTCTGTGATAAATCCGCAGTAGAACTCCAAAATAAAATAAACAACACAACTGATGCCCTACATAGTTGGCTGAGCAACAACTCTCTGTTTCTCAATACCTCAAAACAAGTTTTACTACTTTTCATACCAGGCAAAACACCAATCCACCTTCCCTGGACCTGAACATCTGCGGCACACCTCTTGAACATAGTACATCCTCCAAATTCTTAGGTATAATAATCGACAACGATCTTAGCTTTAAATCACATTGCAATAATCTGACTAGCTCTCTACACTCCAAATGCTACCAAATTAGAATCCTCAAACGCGTTTTGGACAAACCTAGTTTGCTCCTATTTTATCACGCCCAGGTACAATCAAGAATTTGCTACGCAATCACAATATGGGGGAGCTCCCCAGCAGCGAAAGACGTATTCATCGCACAAAAGCGAATAATACGTTGCCTTGCAAACGTCTCCCAGCAGACGTCATGTCGAGATCTTTTTAAGAAACTTGGAATTCTACCACTCCCTGGTCTTTTATCTTAGAAGTCATAACATATATTCACGCGAATAAAAAAACGTTTCCCACAAACAACCAATATCACAATTATAATACGAGAAAAAAAAACGACTTCCATTTACCACCCTCACATCTCACCATTTCTCAAAAATCACTGAACGTGATAGGACTGAGATTATACAATGTACTTCCAAATGAGCTGAAAGTAATAGAACAGACGCATATTTTCAGAAAAAAAATCAAAGCATTTTTATTGGGCATTACTCCATACAACCTTGATGAATATTTTGAATATTTTTAATGTTTTATTTTTATTTTATTGTTATAACAAACATTTTATCTGAAATATGTTCACATTCATAATTGTTCAGATATTTATAATATTTTTATCGATTTTGTGAGTTGATATCGTTGATGTGTGTCTCATTTTATCTATATCCAACTATGTATTGTATTTTATGAATAACTTTATTTATACATGTACTTTGTTTTGACTTGTCCTATAGCTTTATGAGCTCGCATTTGGATCAATAAACTATCTATCTATCTATCTATCGATTATCCGTGAATATTTGTATATTCCCACTAGTATAAGTTATTTCTCGTAGGCCAGGTATTTTAAGTCTTCCTGAATAAAGGAGATAATTGCTTTTTGATATTTTGTTTGTTCTTTCACAATGATCAACAAACATACCTACGACCATTAAATAACTTGAGTTTGACATATCAAATGAAGGCTAAATTGCTTTGAATCGACTATCTGAGATGGGGGCGTACCAACTGTGCTAGTTGTGGTGAGAAAAGGAATAACAATTGTGACGTTCGTTGGCAATTATTATTACCACATACAAATTATCATACAGGGCAAAAATATCTATCTATATCATATCAATTTGGTTCATAAAGAATAACATAAAACTAATAGCTTCACCCAAAAAAATAAATTAATATTCATTTTTAAAAAATAAAATAAAAACAAAACAATATATAATATATATATATATTATATACATGTAAATATATATATATATATATATATATACATGTATATATATATATATATATATATACAAATTGATTATTGGGGTATGCAGCAAAAGAAAAAGTGTACTCTTGAAAGTTTGTCCAAGCTTTCGGAATGTTCCATTTCCATCTTTAGGGATACTACAATAAAATTATATATATATATATATATATATTATATATATATATATATATATAACTCATTTTGTTGAGATTAGTTTCTATAGTTGTTTATGAATGTTCTTCATAAGTACGGTGAAATATGTTCTGAATTTGAAGTTGGCAGCACATGTTTTAAATCGTCAACTAATTATACACTTTAAGATTTATTGAAACGTTACTAATTAAAATATTGAAAATATAAAGTCTGAAACATATGTGTCTTGAAAAAGTACAATAGGTTATAAATTGTGGGAAAATTATTTATTCACTTGTCATATGCTTTGACAGTCACTGGTACCAACTGAAGGTAGTACCAACTGATATGAAATAGTACTACCCTCAGTTGGTACCAGTGACTGTCGAAGCATATGACAAGTGAATAAATAATTTTGCCACAATTTATAACCAATTATACTTTTTCAAGACACACATGTTTCAGACTTTATATTTTTAATATTTCAATTAGTAACGTTTCAATGAATTCTAATGTGCATAATTAGTTGACGATTTAAAACATGTGTTGCCAACTTCGAATTCAGAACTCATATTTCACCGTACTTTACATGAAGAACATTCATAAACAACATAGAAACTAATCTCAACAAAGATGTAAGTTATTAGTTCCTTGGGGTCCGAATGACACACTAATTTGTTCAATTCTTCATTGTAGTATCCCCGAAGATGGAAATAAAACATTCCGAATGCTTGGACAAACTTTAAAGAGTACACTTTTTCTTTTGCTGCATACCCCAATAATCAATTTGTTACACCTAACTAGTCAGCAACGACTATCTTTCACTATATATATATATATATATATATATATATATATATATATATATATATATATATTTATATATATATATAGATATATGACCGGTACCTTAAGTACCACTCATATCACAAACAGTCGATGAAAGTGAACTTAGTGAAACAAATGAAAATGATCTAAAAATCCATAAACAAAATTTAAATATTAATTCTTTACTTTTTTGAGAAAATAGATATCCTTGAACTTTACTCGAAAACATTATTTATAATATATCATCTAATCTCAGTACTAGCCCCAAACAGCAATAACTCAAGCATAGTTTCTAACAACAATGAAACTAATACTATCCCTACTCAACCTTTTTTCACTTCACTACCATATAAAAGAGAGATCACTCCTGAACTCACCAGATTATTTCACGCTCCTGAAGGATTCAATATAGCATACCAAGTTCTCACAATCAGATCAATTTGAGTTTGAGATAAAATTCCACTACTTTCAGAGTAATTTATAGTATCCCTTGTCACGATTGTAATGAACAATACATTTAGCAAACGCGAAGAACTTTATCAAACATAATAATTTTTCATAAAGTGACTGCAGATTGCACCCTTAAAGATGTGCTTTGGCAGAACATTTGAATAAATGTGACCACCACATGAATATGATTCAGTGAAAGTGCTAGCGACAGAGTTACAAACAACTGGGAGAACAATCAGAATGTAAATTTACTACTTCATTCATAAATTCAACGAGGGATTCATATAAAAAATACGCACAGAACAGCTCGATGTTTAGTTTTATGAGCCAGCAAAAGACAAAGCCAATAATGTACAAATGAATTATCCTGCACATCGCGAACTGTTTTCTGATTGGTTCCTAATTACGATTTTATATTCACCAGCCAATCAGAAAACACTAGTAGAATCTAAGAAACTTCGGTTCGTTAACCGTGCATGCGAAGATCTTGCTTGGCAATAGTGTTCAGTTCACCCGATATCTGAATCATTACAATGGCCGTGATTTTTCAAAACAATATGCATTGTGAATGTATCCCTTATCAATTGTGCTTTTCACCAGTGACCGTGATGATTATGATAACTGTCTCAAAGCAGAGTATGAAGTCAATTAGTTCTGACTTCATCACCAGTTTGGATATAACAAGGTTAGATGTTCTCTTCACTTTGAAATTGAATATCTATCTCTGGCAGCCTACAATGTATACATTTACCACATAGTTCAACATCCTACCTTATTCAAATGTCGAGTTAAATGTTTATTGCATACGGCAATTGCCGAAGTTTCCCCCTGAGCAAGTCACCTGAAATTAGGCGGGTGGCACTACCCAAAATTTTGTCGAATTTTACAAAGAACAAATAATGTATTCATATTAACTAATATATTTATAATAATAAATGAATAAATTGTCATTTTGAAGTGACAATTGTCATAATTTCATCAGGGTTGTGTAGAGAATCACAAACTGAAATGACTGGATCATTCATTTCAGTCCCAAAGTGTTTTTTGTATGTGAAAAAGTAATATCAATGGGGAATTTTCTATCTATATCTCGAGTGATTCGTGCATTATTGTCCGTCATCTGCCACGATGCCTTTCGAACCTTAACGCAGATGTACTTCACTTCTTCTCTTGTTGCTCGACTTCCGTTGTTATCAGTTGTTATTTTGTTGTGCATTCTCTTATTCAATCTTTTTCTCACAAAATTTGATTTGCGTCACCATCTGTTCACATTTTTCGACACAAAATCTCTATGAATGACACAATTGATATAAGAAATATTAAAAGCGCTTCATGACCAAAAGTAATTGAATTGGTATATCAAATGGGCGATTTCCCATGTAACCAAAGTCTACCAATTGCCATTGGAAAGGAAGAACTTTTAAAGGTTTTTTAAAGTTGGCAACTTGTGCTCTTCCATAAAAATATAAAACACATTTGATTTCCGCTGATACCTTGAATTTGTCATTAGCGTTAATGCGTTAGAGAGAGACAGGATTACTAACGCAATCCTGTTCGCCTACTTAGGCAATGGCTTCACATTTGCATGACCATTCCAGTTCCTATAGAGTTCACTGGACAAAAAGGACCAATCCACGAATTTCATACTCATTTCTGTCATTGAAGTACATATATTAATTAAACTTTTTTAGAAAATTCAATTTCAGTTCTGGATCGGTATATTTTTCTTTGGTAGTTTTGGAGAGTGAAGTAGAATGGTATTTTCATAATATGAGTAAATGAGTAGGGGAAATGGAAGGAAAACTGCGTGTTCGATTGTCATTGACTGATAGCTTTCATTACAGCTCAGTAGTTCTGGGAAGGAGATATTCTCATTATTTCAAATTAAGAATAAATACTATTCTACTTCACTCTCTGCATTCACAAAGAAACGATCAATAAAAAATCTCTTTGAAGACAAGATTTCATTCAAATACACCGAAAATTAAAGAAGAATTGTTTTGGATATGTGACGTAGATTATTCCGAGAGTTATAGATTGAAAAAGCTTGTCGCGCAAAGTTTTCAGTTCGAATACAAAAGCGAAGAGCTTTTGATTCTATAACTCACGAAGTACATTACATTACACATCCAAAGCAATCATTTTTCACTCTTTAGTGCATATGAATAAAAGCTTGTCTTTAAAAAGGTTATTCATTAATTAGTTTATTTTGTGCTTTCAAGTACTCAAGTACGCCTTAATCCATGCATTTTTGTTAAAGCATTGCTATTATGGGGATTTTTTTTTCTGTAAGGTCTCAGCTATCAAGTCCTTCAATGAGAAGATCATCTAAAGATCAACTCATCCGCCATCTTAGAGTTGCCATCTTCAATTTATGATTTTCAGCTAAGAATGAAAGATCTTCCACTAAATTCATAATCTCCGACCCCAAAAACCCCATTATACCAATTTTGAATCGAATCGGGCCATAATTACAAAACTGGTCTGTTATCTTAAATTTGTAAATTTTGATGAAGAATTAATAATGTCCGACTTCGAGAACCCCCACATACTGATTTTTGAATATAATCGGACCTTAACCACAGCGATTATCGGCCAACTTGGAGCCGCCGTTTTGATTTTATGGATTTTGAAGAAAAATTCATAATATTCGACCCTAAAAACTTCCTTATACTACTTTTGAATCGATCCGGACTAAAAATCTGAACCCCGTCCGCCATCTCTAACAAAAATTCCATGAGGCGCCATTTCAATCTCATAAATTTTGACTAAAAATTTTGTGCTCTCAAGTACGCCTTAATCTATGCATTTTTGTTGAAGCATTGCAATTATGAGAACTTTTTTTTCTGTAAGGTCTAAGGTCTGAGCTATCAAGTGCTTCAATAAGATCACCAACTGAAGATCAACTTCTGCGCCATCTCAGAATTACCATCATCAATATATGAATTTCAGCTCAAAATCAATAATCTTCTACTGAATTCATAATCTTCGACTCCAAAAACTCCAACATACCAATTTTGAATCAAATCGGGCCATAATTACAAAACTGATCTGTCAAATAAATTTGTGAATTTTGATGAAAAATTCATAATATCCGACTCCGAAAATCCCCACATACAAATTTTGAATAGAATGGGACCTGAACCACAGAGATTATCAGTCAGCTTGGAGCCGCCGTTCTTATTCAATGGATTTGGAAGAAAATTCATAATATTCGACCCTGAAAACACCCTTAAAGGTACCAATTTTTAATCGAATCAGACTATGAATCTGAATCTCGTCCGTCATCTCTTACAAAAATTACATGAGCCTCCATTTCAATTTCATAAATCCCCCACATGAAAATTTTGAATTGAATCGGACCATAATCACAAAACTCCCCCGCCATTTTGGAGCCGCCATCTTGGATTTATGAATTTTGAAAAATCATAATCTCCGACCCCTAAAACTCCCACATACCAATTTTGAATCGAATCGGACCATAATCACAAAACTTGTCCGCCATCTTGAATTTTTGAAATTTGACAAGAAATTCAGAATATTCGTCCCCGAAAACCCTCACATCCCAATTTTGAGTCGAATCGTACCATAATCGCTAAACTCGTCCACCATCTTAGAGCCGCCATTCTTCTTTTTTCTCTAACAAAAATTTCATAATGCATAATCTTCGGAATTATGACAAAAAACAAAGAAGTTTGGAATAAAAATTGCACTTCAAACACAAAAATATGTTTAAAATTCGTAGATAGGTCAATTTCGGACTGCGTACCACGGAACATAATTTTGTATCATTTTTGAGATCAATTTGTTAGGAATTTCTAACTTATTGTCAGAATCTTTCTTGAGGAGGTATCAAAAATTGATCAGTGTGTCAGTAACTTTCCATTTGGATAATCAATCAATCAATCAATTTATTTATCATAAAATATACATATAAATTCAATCACAAGGACCAAAGACAGATGCATGTTTATGACAAGTCACGAATAAACATCAAAACAAAATAAATTAAACATCAAAACAAAATAAAATAAAATACATACCATTAGATTAAAACATATGATAAAAATTGAGAAATTAATCTTTGCAGGAACATACTTTTCGGACAATATATCATAAAAAGGTAGAAGACGTGAATGCACAAGAGACAACAAGAGAGACAGTTGTATATATAAGTATGCTATATTGAATACAAATCAAATCAATTGCATATATCGCGAACATAACACAAATTATACTAGGTACTCATCTATAGTGTAGCAGGCCTTCTGAACTAGCTGCTGTTTCAGTCTTGTTTTAAAAATATTTACAGTGAGAGAGCTTTCAATATGCTCAGCAAGAGAGTTGTATAATTTACAGCCAGTAAAAAAAAATTTTTTTTGGTACAGCGTAGTCCGGTGATTCTCAGGTTGTAGTTGGCCTTTGAAACGTGTATTATGGTTATGCTTCTCAACAGTATTCAAAAACTTGTTTTTATTTTTATAGACGTATGTACAAACTTCCAGTATATATAAGCTTACAACAGTTAGGATTTTGAATTTTTTAAAATAATCTCTGCAGCTTGTTCTAGTATCGATACTAGCAAGAATTCTAATCGCATATTTCTGAAGTACCAATACTCTTTTCACATGTGCACAATTTCCCCAAATCAAAACTCCATACTTTATATGGGAATGAAAATTTGCATAGTATAATGACAGTGGTGTGTACTCACTACAGTGGTTCTTCATAAATTTCAAACTATAACAGCTACTCTGTAGTTTTTTACACAAACAATCAATATGACAATTCCAGTGAAGTTGCCGTTCATGGGTAACCCCCAATAGTTTTACTGATTTACTACTTACTATTTCATCATTGGAACCTTCAGAAAGTTTGATTTCATCAGTCCTGCCATTACCAAAAAGAACAGTTATTGTTTTACGATGATTCAGTTGTAGATTATTATTATTGCACCATTTTACAATATTGGCAAATACCGCTTCAGCAGTAGTTTTCAGCTTATTGAGAACCAAAATATTCGTGTCATCTGCATAGCAGATAACATGAACATTCTGAACCCTTTGAATATAGAGAATGAGATCGTTAGCAAAAATGTTGAAAAGTGGAAGACCTAAGACAGAACCTTGCGGCACACCTTGCTCTACATCCATTTCTCCAGAGAAAATGTTATTGACTCTCATTATTTGTTTTCTTTTAGTGAGGTATGACTCGATTAAAGTTAAAGGCAAACCTCTTATTCCATATCTCTTTAATTTGGCAGTGATTAATCGATGATCCACTTGGTCGAGAGCTTTCGAGAAATCAATGAAAATACCCAAAGCAAAAATTTTTTTGTCAATACTTGAAATGATCCAACCGCTGAACTCAGATAGTGCTGTCTCTGTACTTTTGTTTTTGCAGAAACCATGTTGGTCGGACGATAAGAGTTTGTACTTAAGTAAGTAATTGGTTAACCGATCCTCAATTGCCATCTCAAATAATTTAGAGATACTGCATAACAGGCTTATTGCTCTGTAGTTAACAAAATCATTCGAATCTCCTTCCTTGTAAAGTGGCTGAACTATTGCCAGTTTGAAGTTATCTGGGAAATTTCCTTCCTCAAAACAAAGATTGATTAGGTAATTCAGAGGTTCACTAATCCACGAGCTGCATTTCTTCAATAAATTATTGGAAATATTATCATGGCGAGAGGAGTTGGAAGATTTTAGTCTACTTAATAATGACTCAACTTCAACAATCGTAACGGGTTCTAGATGAAATGATATGTGCGATAAGGAAATATTTGAATCTAAAAAGCTATAGTCACGTTAAAAATTTTTATTGATAGGGATGGTGAACTGGTTTGCAAACTGATTAGCAACAATCTGATCTGGTAAAGGATAGTTATTTTGTGTAATAGTTGATTCATTATTTTTATACCTACCTGTTTTCAATTCATTGATCAGTTTCCACATAGCTTTCGTTTTATTTTCCGATCCATGTATTCGCATGTCATTAAATTTAATTTTCGCTGCTCTCAGTGCATTGCAGTTTCGTTGCTGCAAGTATTTGCTCATGTCCTTATAAACATTGTTGGTCTTAGCCAAATCGTTGTAAAGACTAACCTGGCGTTGTGATCCATTCATTTTTACATGGTTTTCTCTTGTTCTTAATTGATATTTCACGTAGAGGAAAACATGAATCTGAATAATGAATCATTAAACTCGTGAAGTTGTCAGATGCTGCATCCAACCTTCGTCGACTATAAACACTATGCCAAGTTTCAATACTTATGCAATTTAGGAAAGCAATATTATTCTGGTCATTGAAAGATCTATGCATTATATGATGTTTTTTATTACGTTCCTCATCAGCCGCTGCTAATTGCCTTAGATAATTCAACAACAGAAATTAATTCAGATATCAGGGCAAATTACCTGATTTGTCCTTCTAGAACTGATAACTTCAGGGGGATCCAGAAAATTGAAAGAAATATATTGTAACTCAAATTTGAAGAGTTTTTTCACTACATTTGTAGAACAAATAAAGTATTTGGATATGCTGTATACTGATGAATAATAACCTGTTAACGACAATAAGTTTGTGGAGAAATTGGTTTAGATATTGATTTTCCTTTTCATACACTTATGTTTGTTTTTCAAGAAACCTGTATGGAAATACTAATGGAATATACATTGGAACCGATTTTTTTGAAAGAAGAATTCACATTCAGAACATACGTTGGGAGAAAGGTATATTTTCACCATTGAACGACCATAATAGAAAGTATTGCAGTCGAAAAAAAATATTATATTTTTAGAGAAATGGATCAAGTGACTGGAAAACATGTAACTGAAATATATTTTATATCCAAATGTATGTGTGACCATTCATCTAAAGCTAAGACCTAAATAGCCTATCGAAATTCCAGAACGGTAATCCAAGATTCAAGGGCACCATAACATCACTAATGTTTTTGGATGAAGAATTTGAGGACATCATGACTATACATATGGGAATAATAAATGGATAAGATGGTATTCCTGAACAACTCAGAAACTCCCTCAAAATGAAAGCTATGTATCCCACCCAAAAATACCCAGAAGAGAGAGAAAGTATATATATGGCAATTCCATAACATTCTCCAGAATTTGCGGAAGTTATAATATGTTCACAATATCATCTATGAATTCTTGGCGAAAGCTTGTTTTCATTCGTCAAATACCAAAATTCAGCTTAGTTTAAACTACAAATAATAGAACCCATCAACGTTCACATTATATGTCTAACTATTTGAAAAATAATATGAGATAAATGAAACAGCATCATGGTGACTACAAACTTCAATCCTGGGAATCCAATCAGAAGTTTTGATCCATGTATTAGTGGCATTAGTTATCTAATTCATCATCGATGATCCTTAATCATTTTATAGATTGGCAATACATAATTCCATGTTTCTTATTTCAGATTCAATAATATGAGCAAATCACAAAACATAAACCTGTAGCAGCTATCTAAAACTTTTCGACTGCATTTTAAAGCCAAAGCTTATCACTGATAAATCATGCAATTCTGAAAAAAAGGAATTGTAGGAATATCTTCAGGTCAATCTAAAGCCTTTATATCACGATATAATTTGAAAAATTTGCCCTTTTATAAAACATAATTTATATTTTGTTAGTACGAAAACACCCGAAGCGTTTTCTGTTCTAGATATACACAGTCTTCGACACTCGATGACATTCGTTGTTGTGACTCCTGGATGGCAACTCCAGAGTCCTACCAGATTCGAAATTACCTACTTATTCATTCATTATTGCGACGAGTGATTTTTCTTGTCTTCTACGCTTCAGAATACCCATGGAACTGTTCGGTATTTGGTTGCAAAAACCAGTTCAAGACAATCAGCCAAACAGAAAACAGTTGTCGAATCTGTTCGTAGATTTGTAATGCACAACAACAAGAGCATGCGAGAATCTTGGAAACACTAACTGGCAACACTATTCACGTGATATGAATGACGAATAAGAGAGCAAATAGCCATGAAATTATTGAAGAAGAAGAAAATCAGTTCACAATGATGTCCAGAATTAATTTGAAAATGATAAACAACACTCTGTCTCTTCTATTAATAAAACTGTTTTTTTTATAATTTCGATTTGATAAGTGCCTCAAAGCTGTATTGATCTCATCTACTAGTTCTGACTGTATTCACCAGTTTGGACATAACGAAGTTCGTTTCTTTCCATCACTTTGGAATTGAATATGTATCGCAAATAGCCTGAAATGATGATTTTTATTGTTCTACATCACAATCAATTCAACATTCCACATTATATAAATTTTTGGTGCATCCGGCAATTGCGTTCAATCACAGCTCTGACTAGGAAAGCCGAGGTTAGGCAGGCGACGCTTCCCAAAATTTTGTCGAATTTTACAAAGAAAAAAACATTGATTTGTTGAAAATACAAACAGAATGTTCATAAAATCGGTTTTTAACCAATGTAATTCGCTATAAAATGTCATTATACACTCGCCATCCACGGGTGTGTACACTCTGTATATATGAATATATATAAGAAGACTCTCTTCACTTTATATTTTATATATATATATATATATATTATATGGGAAATATTTAAAGTGTTATATAAAAACTCTTTAATAGCAATTTTCAGTCTTATTTCTAAATTATTCATATATATATATATATATATATATATATATATATATATATATATATATATATAGAGTGGCCACTTTTTTAATGGGATTGTATTGGTAACTTTTAAACCATAAGAGTTTGAAGGTCGGTCTAATGAAGAAAAAGTTGCATTCATAGAGGCATTGTCAAGCAGTTCAAACAAATCGAGATTATCAGGGCCGGTTATTGAGATATCATAAGAAAAGTAAATTCTGTTATTTTGATTTTTCTTTTTTTCCCACTTTATTTCGAATATTATCAAAAAATGTCACTGGATTTTTCATTCGACAGTAAATTATCCTCAATTTGACATAATCAGATTTCGTATCCAACGTTTCGTACGCTCTGGGCCACCCTCAACCTCATTTTTCTCAATTCCGACCTGCATATTTTATGACACTTTTCGTAATATCTTTCAACGCTGAATTCAACGCTATATCATACAATGTCATTCAAAGTTGATTTTCAGGTGATTTTGACCCTTATCCAAATTTCTTTGGGTCGGATCTGTATTACATTTAGATACCTCCTCTTCAACTGAATGGAACGTAACAGAATCAAAGCAAGAAACAAGTAATAATTATTTACAAATTTCAAGAGGTGAAAAACCTAATTCATAATAATTAAACGAAGCTATCATTTAATGAAAGAAAAATCAAATGATTATTCGAAAGTAAATGATGAACATTAATGAAGTGAGTGTTCGAAAGGTCCACCATTTTGTAAAAAGCACTTTGCGGTTCTGGAACCCATAATTCTTATACATTTGCTCGCGAGGAATCATTATAGTTGGATTTGTCATTTGTTCCGTTGAAACAAATTACAGAATCGAACTCTATTTTGAGATCATTACGATATTATTTTTGCAAGGCTTGGTATTCAAATTTAAAATCATTGTGTTCGCGTCTCTTGACTATTTTATTAACAGCAGTTTTTGATAAATTGCATTCACTGGCCACAGTTCTCGATTCTTTTTCTGGGTTCAATTGAATTTGGGTCAGAACATTGATATCGTTGATAGACTTGTTTTTTCTTACATACACACAACTCTATGTTTATTGAATGTATTATTTTCAAGTAGTAGGCCGTGGATAAAAAAGAACATAACAAGAAATGTCATATTGTTTGTCACTTCGTTTATTATTGTGTCACAAGAACTTGTCATTGAATACTTTTCTGAGTAATTTTAATTCAACTTATTTGATATGGTAAGATACACGAATAAAGAGGAGAGAGATATGTACGAAGTGTACATAAAACTAGATAGAAATTCGTTCAAAGCACAACAAAGGTGTGGTGAATTATATCCTGAAAAAACAACACCAGATATTGAAATGTTTCGACGTTTATCTACAACGTTACTTGCACATAATTCATTCATCAAACCTAGAGGTCCTTATGTACGACGAAACGAGCCTATCAATGACATCAATGTTCTGGCCAAATTCGAATGAATCCAGGAATAGGATAGAGAACTATGGCCAGTGAATGCAATTTATTAAAAAGTGCTGTTGATAAAATACTCAAGAGACACGGATACCATGACTATGAATACCAAGCCGTGCAAAAGCTATATCCTGAGAGAAGGTTGCAATTCTGTAATTGGTTTCAACGGAAGGTGCGGAATAACAACAATTTTTGCGCACAATATCATTTGGGGAGACGAAACGACATTCACAAATTCTGGCATGTTCAATCGAAGGAACAAACATTTCTATGCCACAGAAAATCCTTACTTAATTCATGAAGTTAGACATCAATATAGTTTTTCTTTGAACATATGGTGCGGTTTGTTGAATGATAAATTACTGGGACCCTATTTTATTGACGACAACCTAACCGGAGCAAAATATGTAGAAATTATAGAAGAAATGTTGGATGATCTTCCTACGGTATCGGCGTGATAGTCCATGGTTCCAACAAGACGGATGTGGTGTACACAACTCAAGAATAGTCACAGACTATCTAAATCGAACTTTTCCCGATTCATGGATTGGAACAAGAGGTCCAGTAGCATGGCCTGCCAGATCTCCGGATTTGAATCCGCTGGATTTTTATTTGTGGGGATATCTCAAAAATAAAATTTATGATACTACGAACCCGACAATAGAGATTCTTCGAGAGAAGATTGAGAATGTATTGGAAGGTATTCAAGGAGACGAAATAAGCAAATGTATAAGAAGTATGGGTTCCAGAACTGCAAAGTGCATTTTACAAAATGGTGGACATTTCTAACACTTAGTTCATTATTGTTCATCATTTACTTCCGAATAATCATTTGATTTTCCTTTCATTAAATGATAGTTTCGTTTAATTATTATGAATTAGGTTTTTCACCTCTTGAAATTTGTAAATAATTATTACTTGTTTTTTGCTTTGAAGATGAGTTAGTTGATTTTCTTATCGAAATGTATTGCATGTTGTTAATTAAACTAATGGTACCTAAATGTAATACAGATCCAACCCAAAGAAATTTGGATAAGGGTCAATATCACCTGAAAATCAACTTTGAATGACATTGTATGATATATCGTTGAATTCTGCGTTACAAGTTATTTCGAAAAGTGTCATAAAATATGCAGGTCCGTATTGAAAAAAATGAGGTTGAGGGTGGCCCAGAGCGTACGAAACGTTGGATACGAAATCTGATTATGTCAAATTGAGGATAATTCACTGTCAAATAAAAAACTCCCGTGACATTTTCTGATAATATTCGAAATAAAGTGGGAAAAAAAGAAAAATCAAAATGGAAGAATTTACTGTTCTTATGATATCTCAATAACCGGCCCTGATAATCTCGATTTGATTGAACTGTTTGACAATGCTTCTATGAATGCAACTTTTTCTCCATTTGACCGACCTTCTAACTCTTATGGTTTAAAAGTTACCAATACAATCCCATTAAAAAAGTGGCCACTCTGTATAGTGAATAGAGTCTCGTTCCAATTTCGAGATATCCAGCATTCGCCTACAGCTGTTTAATGGTTTCCCAATCGGCTTGTGTCCTTTCTTGAATTTGAACCAAAACTCTCAGAGAACGTGTGCCTTTTGGCAAGGGACATACATATGAAATGCACGAATTATAGATGCGACATTCAGTGAGTGTCTTGAAAATTGGTTTTTAAGATCAGTATTTCGGAAATTGAACCCTAAAAGGGTGAAATTGTATAACAATTGTCAGAGGGACTCCGTTAGTTTGTCAACTTTTTTCGAAAATTCTTTCCCTGAAGGGGTAGAAAGGGGTTAATGAATTTGAAATAGTCATCACAAAGCACTACTTTTCTAGTCAAATCAATTATGTCCTTTAACGAGATAACGAGGTCTCAGCGTGAAAAATCAGTTTCTTCCTTCTTCCGAAATATAAATTTTTCAATTGTTTTGCTTCATGAGTTCAGAAAACGAAGATACAAAAGGAGGTATTCCAGAGTTGAATCAATCGAGGATGAATATTTGTATTGGTTTCGGAAATCCATTCATGAAACCACTCGAATCGAAATATACATGAAACAAGTATCAAGTTTTGGAACATATTTCTGCACGCTACCCAATGTATTCCACAATAATGTTTTTCCAAATAACCCCGAGTTCCCAGAGACAATGAATATTTCAGAATCGCATGAAAGAAAATGGAATTTCCGTCGGTAGCAACCGAAAGCGAAAGTATATTTTCCCGGAACGCCATCGTTATTTATGGGAAGGAGAGGACAAAGAGCGAGCGTCAAAAGCCATTCACATATGAGAAATGCTCCCGAATCAATCTTTCTGGAAACTGCGTTCAAAAACCGTAGATCGGCCGAGAAAGGCGTTCGTTCATTCAAATGTTAAAGGAGTCCAAACACGAGGCCCACATTTGTTACTTTTTTAATCCCGCTCCTGGTTGTAGATGATTTGTATGTTGCCTACCCTTTTTATACGCTCTCCGGGATATTTCCGCTCCATAGAACTTTAAACCAACATATTTCGCCTTTTTACCGCCGTACGAGCTTTCCACATCCGAAGTGTACACAAGACACGCAACGAATTTACACAGTGTCGGAAAAGTTCGGGATATTGCAGGAAAATCTGGATAAAGCTCCGCCATATCCTGGATAAATCCGGGTCGTAGCAGAGGTGTGTTTTCTATGAGTTTTGAATTTATATGATGGATTTTTTTATAAGAAGCTATTACTATTTATCACTAGAACGTTTGTAAAACTTTTGAATGATAATGTGGGAAAAAAACAAGAGATACATGCAATGGTTCATAGAAATGAACTCCAGGGCTGATTCAAATTTCCATGGAAAATTCGGACAAAGTAAAAAATAATATAATTTAATTTCCACCCTGTTTTCTCTAAACCAGGAATTTTTGAGGAAATACTGTGACGCTGAGAAAGAAGACGAGTGTCATGTTCAAGAAAATACCTCCCAGATAAAAGTAATTTCCGTCATGAATAGTTTCGAAGGCGCTTTAAATGCATAAGACACCCAACTGTTTGGTACATGGCTGTGAGAAGTTAAAATACTGGTTTATATGGACTCCAACCAACTCAGTGTTGGGGCAATGGAAAACAATAAATCACATCAATTACATTTGCAACAGCACAAAGGATAGCTTTTGTGATGAAATTGAAACGAATAAAAAACTAACTGCGGAATGAAAAGAGGTGTGTGATGGAAATATGAATAGAGTGTGGAAAATTAATTCCCAGTATATCCGCATATAGTATATTACATCACTAGTGCGGGAAGTGACATTTTTCACACGAGTCGTAAGCCGAGTGCGGCAATCACACGAGTGTGAAAAATCACTTTCGCGCGAGTAATGTACGTTACTTTTCCTACGACCACCTATTTTATTAAACAATATGTGAATATTAGATCGTGTATATTGAGTTGCCTGACTAATCTTACGTTTTATATGTGACACTCTATGTTTGAAATTTGTTTCTATAAAAAGTGCACATGAATTTAGAATTACTTTTATAGTGAAATGAAGAAATAACGATAATAAACGTTTATTTGAAAAAATTACTATAAGTTAGTACTTATTAGATACAACTGGGGAACAAATTGAATTATTTGGAACCATAAAAATTAAAAGTAAATTGGTTATTGTTACAATTTGTAAATTTTAACGGTGTTTGCGAAAAATTAGTTTCAATATTGTCTCGGATGCTGCTCGTAATTATTGTGCTCATCGAATGAGTTAAGGGTTTTAAATTTATGATTTCTAATATGCCTGATTGAGCATCAGTGTCTTCCGAAGTTCCACGCACAGCGCTGACAATTTTAGTGGCGGTGTTCATTCTGTTGGTGTGAGAATCATCTATATACCCCTCAGCGACAGCAAAGGATTTCCATCCTCCGTGTCTCTTGAGAGTGGTAATATCTCTACTAGGATCGTAGCTGAGGATCTTCGGAAACAATGACTGGTGTAAGTTTCTGGATTCTCAAGTTTTAAAAATGTTGCCACTAAGGTGGGTACAGATCCCATTTTGTTGATACCCACCACTTGCTTGGTGCATTTCTGGTGTTGGTAGTTGAGAAAAAACCTCTTTTCGTGGGTTGCTGGTCTTTATTCAGCATATTTTTTATATTCTTCGTGAAATTCATCCGTTAAATTGAATTTTCTATCTATTTTATTCTTTGTATTTTTAATCTTAGCTATTGCTGCTGAACCTAGATCTTCAATGTCGTCCACAGTTATTTTTATTAACTCTTGCTTGCGACATGCTCCTGATATACCGAAAAGTAAAGCAACCTGTAAGTTAACATAACTCTATTAGTATATTAGTGAACTCACCTTAATAAGAAGAAATTGATCATCAGGAGCTGTTGTGATAAACTGATTCATCTGCTGGGTTGTTAAGATCATTGATTTTTTTGATATATAACCGTCATGTTTTTTTTTTTAAAAAGCTTTCACCTTAAGATATTTGGAGATATCTACATTATGATTAATGTATGAAGTAGTGCGCAGCATAGAGTACAGAGACCACAGTGTATTTGGTCGTACTTTCTTAGATAATTCATCTATGTATGCTAGGATCACATTTTCAGAGGAAGAACTTTTGATTTCTTTCATTCTTCTCCAGTTGAGGGATTCATTATATGCTCGTTCATATCTATCTCTAGACTTTTCTGGTAGAATTTATAAAGTGGTTATTTTTGCTGCCTCTATGATTTCTGGTGGAGTGCGATCCAATTCATTTTCAGACTCCATAATTATTTACGAAGGTATTTGATATGTGTGGGATAGGTAATAAATTAAACTAAAACTCTTCTACAACTCTGACATTTATCAAGGTTTTACTTTCGATCATGTATCTACTATCACGAAATGTCCACTTTTTGTGGTATTGTGTCGTGGAATTGTTTCAAAGTCTACTTAGCTTTTTAAATTCTCAAATAATGTGCCCGCGTCTGGTTTTCTGGTTGCCTATCTTAGATACAGGTAGTTCATATCAAAACAAACTACTGAAATAATTATAAATCAACAGTTTGTGCTTTAGTTGCTATCCTTCAATCATATGAACTTTAAAAATAGCAAAATTTTGTTTTAATGATATCCAGGATTTAGGAACATAATGCAAGAATCTCTCAGAAAACCTTCTACATGCCTATTTTGCTAGTAAATCTGACAATAATCATAAGTCATCAACGCTATGCTCAATATACTCTATGCTGAAATCCACATTAGCCATCACGGAAAACGTTAACATATCCAAATTTCCGAAACTTATTGAATTTTTGAAAAAAACAAAGCGTTGGGTACAAAGCAAAAAAATCTAGATTAATTAGTTGAGATGAAATAAACATATTTCTTCGTGTTGCCCCAGATGAAACTTATCTTATGCACAAGGCTAAATGTTTTAATTCATTTTGCTGATGTATTTATTGTTATATTATTACAGCTCTGTTAAATTATTGGAATTGCTGCGGCTTGTTGAAGAGTCGAAGTACGTAAAATAAAGACCAAAAATATTGTTGATCAAGGCGACATATTTGTAATAACCATTCCAGACTCGAGAAATGGTAAAAGGCGAGTTTTCACATTTACAGACAAACTTTGCGACGGAGTAATCCTTTAGAAATATTTCGACAATATCCAACTTGAGACCGAACGAAGCATTGTAATCATAATATATTTTTTGTCAATTATAAATTAGGAAAGCGTACAGTGAAAGTGGTTGGTGTGAATACATTTGCGAAGATACCTAGCTTGATCGCAAAATACTTAAAATTTCCAAACGATCTAGAGTACACCGGGCATTGTTATCGGCGCACATCTTCAACATTTTCGGTCAATACCAGCACAGATATTCTGTTATTGAAACAGCACGGAGGATACATTGAGGATTCCGTTCCCAATGAAATAACCATATCAAAAAGCATTTTAACACATGAAGCACTCCAAGAGAGAGGTTTTGGAAATAGTGTGCTGGAGCACTTGCACCTGAAGTTACATCAACAAGTACCCAAAATCAAAACTTGTCTCTTGCATCTCCTTCGACAGTAGAAATTATTATCAATAATTGCACAAACTACGTTCAATATTCATCTCCGAGATTTTGTAGTATAATTAAAATAGAGAGTTGTTACACTTCAAATTAGGGTACATTTTGTTTAAATTCATTAAAATTATGATCGAGTCTGCAGTTTGGAGAGTGGAACGTAGCTGAGGCCAGCAAACAGGTGAGTACTTACTTTGCATACTTAAAGGTATTTATGCACGACCGGGCGTAAAGTTGCACTTCAGCACCCGGATTTGCGGGCGTAAAGTAGCACTTTAGCGCCCGTGGACTACTTTATCGCCCGGCGGGCGATAAAATCGTTGAACAGGCGCTAAAGTGAATTTCAATCTCATATCGATAGAAATCTATATTCCGATGGATCATATAAACAAACCCAAAACATTAATACAATAATATAACGAAAACAATGAACATAAATCAATTTAAAAAATGAATTATTACTTGATATTGACAATACAATTAGAACAGTTATTTATGTAAATATTTGGATTCATTGTTTTCTGTTGTTGCAGATAGTTACTGAATTCAACCGATTCCTCATTACTAGAAGTCTGGAATGAATGCATGTTATTATCTGGTGTTTCAGAGTAATGAGCAATATTTTCAGATTTTCTGCAATGGCTAGTAGAAGGCTCATCACTTTCTACAATTTTCTCAGCAATCTTCAGCTCATTTGCAACTGAATTTTCAATATAACCTTCCGCAACAGTCGTCGTCTTCCACCCAGCATGTCTTTTAATGTTGATTATATCCTCGCCTGCATCTGCTAACATAGTTGCTGAGGAACGTCTGAAGCAGTGACCAGTATATTCTTTCGCATTAGAAATACCTAGGTGAGTGGCTATTCTGAATGGTATTTGACCGAATGTATATTTTACGGTAACCTGTCTCGTACACTTGCCATTTTTATAATATAAACAAAAACACTTTTGATCATTCTGATCTCGCAAGGAAAAATATTTTCTGTGGATATCCAAATAACTTGGTGATTTCTGTTCTTTATCTATTACAGTAAATACTCGATCTATCTTCGTTTTGGTTTCTCGTATAGTTAGGAGTGAGGATGTCTCGAAATCTTGAATGTCGTCCACTGTGATATTTGCCAATTCTTCGCGGTGACATGCTCCACAAATACCAAAAATCAGTGCTACCTACAATAAATTCTCAGATTGACATACTGATCATTGAGAAAACATGAAATTAGAACTTACTTTCATCATAAGATACAAATCGTCTGGTGCTTCCCTAAAAAATAACTCGATTTCTTTTCTGCTTAGAATCTTCGATTTCTTTGGTTTATAACCATCAAATTTTCGTCTCAGAAAAGTTATCAATCTTGCGTATCTACTGATATCTATATTATCATGTACATTTAAAGTAGCTTTCAGCATGGAATAATATGACCACATGGTAGAGGGCTTACAATATTTAGATTTTTCCATAAAATAGGCAAGAAGTACAGTCTCTGTGTATTTTTTATTTTTGACATTTTTCCCGTTGCACCACCTCACGAATTCTTCATACACCTTGTCGTATATTTTCTTGGATTTACTTTGCAATAAACTCAATTTCGCATCCTCAGCTGCTTTACTTATTTCTGGTGGAGTACAATTCACACTTTCTCCGTCGCTTGAATCCATTTCAAAATCAGTAATAAATTATCTGTGATCACAAAAATTGACAGCAAATAAGGCTTCTAGCCTGTATAATCTTATTTCAAAAAATTGACTGAGTTGCCATGGTAACATTCATTCCATCACTTCTTGATTTATTCTGTTTCCGATATGATATGAATATACATCCTCACGGCAGCCCTGATGTATTTCTATCATGTTTTAGATATAAAGAGGTATCTATCTACATGACATCGAATATACCGGTCGTGCATACAATTTTGTATGTATTTCGGGCGTAATTTTCTTTTATGGACCTAGGCGTGTTAATAGCCGTCGCTATCGCTCGGGCTATTACTTACACGCTGGGTCCATAAAAGCTTATTTTACGCCCTTGATACATAACTAGTAGAGGTCGACAAAAAATGTAATATGCACCTCGGCAAAAAACTGTCTATTGTCTGGCCTGCTAGCTTGCCTCGGCTGCGCCTCGGCCATCAATTTGTAGGCTCAACTATAATAGACAGTTTTTCGACCTTGGTACATGAATAACTATTATGATTAACGTTTCCAGAGCAAACGTCCATTTTCAATTGTTTTGGTAGTGACAGTGACGTTAAGCAAAATCATTTCAGTCATTTGCAATACATATCTACCAGGAAAAATTAGAACAAATAGTAGGTTGTCAGGGTGTATAGTAACAATCTCAGTCATTGGAGTTGCCATTACTGTAACCGTAATCATATAATTTTCGTGAATTTATAAAATACCGCTTCAATTTTGGATGAAGAGAGTGATTACAGTGATACATCTGATATTCCTGCCGATGTGATGGAGTCAGCGGAAGCAGTTACCTTAGAACTCCTACCAGTAAAGCCCAGACTACTATACGAAGAAGAATATGATGCATTGGATAGTTGATGTTTTCAGAAAAAAATATCTAAGGTATCAGAAATGCTTGATGCTGCGGATGAAATTTTTTTATTGATGAAGGTAATTATGATTAGGGGATTACCAGACACCTGTCGCCAGGATGAACTTCTTTTAATAACAAAACATGATATTGAGGACAAAGATTCTCATATAATAGTTGAAATTCCTGATTGAAAAACGAAAAAAAAAATTGTAGTTCCACATAACAATGAACACAAATTCAATCCTGCTGGAATATGCCGTAAGTACATGTTACCGCGACCTAAGATAGCAGAAAACCCTAGATTTTTTCTTCAGTATAGGAATGGAAAATGTACAGTTCAAGTAGTCGGAATGAATACTTTTGCAAAAATTCCGAGTCTAATTGCATCATTTATTGGATAACCTAATACTGCAAAATATACTGGCCATAGTTCAAAAGGTCCTCTGCGTTGCTTTCAGTTGGTTCAGGGGCTGATATTTTCAGACAAACATCATGGTGGATGGCGATCATCGACCGTTGCAGAAGGCTTTGTGGAACAGTCGGTGGAAGAAAAAGTGGACATTGGAAACGGTATTTTTAGTGGTGATATTGAGAAAATTGGAAATGTGAATTGTGGTCGAAACAATAATACTTGTAACATTATACAAGAAAAGCCATTTGATTCAGTATTTCCAAAACCATCGTTTGCAATCAACATACAGAATAACAGCAATACAGCAGTTGTACTGTCAATATAAATCTTGTACCAAATCAGTGTGGATGAGATATAATTGTAGTATGTTGATTAAAAAATCATTGAAATGAGAATGATGGGTAATGTGTATTACCTGTGAATAAACAACGTAGGTCTGTACTTTTCTGCACGCCGTACAGATTTTTTTTGCACTCTGTTCAGAAATAGCCTACTTTTGACATTCAAAGTCATCAAACTGACACATTCCTGAAGTAATTATTGGAAAAATATATTTTTTTTCATTTTTTCCCATGTCAATGAACTAATGATGTTGTAGGTGGCTGAACACACATGCTCACGTATTTCTTGCATTGAGTTAGCTGTGGCGGAGGCAGAATTTGCACATACGAAGAATATATGATAGTGATCTGCTATTTTTTTATCACAGGAACATTTGTTTGAATCTCATTTACCAATTCTGTATAAGTGGTCTGCAATAGAAAACATGATACAGTAGAATTATTTCAATTTAAAATTGAAATAACACTGCTGTGTACACGACAATTTCCATTCAAAACTCAAAATTCTGAATTTAGTGTAAATTTTTTTGTATATTGAAGTGAAACGCTATGTTCTTTTCCAGTGCTTATCTAGAAGGTATATAATATAATTATAATGTACAAATTGGAACATAATTGTTTAGTATTTGTCATGAGATTTAAAAATCAAATTGATAAAGACAAAGCTTAGCAATATTTTTTTCGGAATTTAGTTGTGATTGGCATCAGTATACGTTGAAGACGAAAGCATTGTGTTCTAGTCGACGTTTCAGATTTATTAATTTTTTATTCTTTATAATATGGGAAACCATTGTCACACAGTCTTGAGGATGACTTCAATTGAATTCGAAACGTCGATTAAAACCAATGGTTTTGCCTTCAACGTATACTGATCCCAATCCCAAGTGAACTCCGATAATTTTTTGATTTTTTCCCCTCGGTTGCTGGTCTCGTCGCCAGCTGCACCTCAGCCTCTTGGGCTTTTTGTGCCTTCCGGTTTCTGTTTAACAGCATCCTCTCCGTGACTCTAGTCCCCTGTACCAGTCTGTGCCGGTTCGCTGGCATTCTTCAGGGGTTAGGCTTGGCTGTCCGAATATTGCTTGTCTTTTGCGGTCTTGTGCCTCGCATTCCGACAATATATATTTGGCCGTTCCTGTCCCTTTACCACATTGTCAACAGGAAACTTCTGCGTTTCACAGCCTCATTTTGTGTAGGTGTCCTCTCATTGGGTTATGACTAGTGGGAAGGCCCGTTATTGTTCTGACTTGGTTCCTACTCATCTTGAGTAGTTGTTCAGTTCTTTGTTTCGACGGTTCTATGTTTTTCAGTGGTGCATGAGAGGGGTTACCTTCTAGCGTTCTCTAAGTTTTTGTTTGAACCAGTCCCGTATGCAGCCACGTATGGCCAATTTTGTCACTCCGAGTGCAGGCTCTGTGCCAATATATGGAGTTGATGAGCCCGCCCTAGCTAGTTCATCAACTAATTCATTGCTCTTGCCACATTGTCCTGGAACCCACATCAAAATTATTTTGTTGTGTTCTGTGAGGGCACCGAGTTTTTCTCCAGTCTTGATGTCACTTTTGGGTTCGTGGGAGCCTTTAGTGATGCCTGGCTGTCTGCGCATATTTTGATCTGTATGTTGCGCACTTTCCTTATGTTGTTTTCTCTCACGCATTGCAAGATTGCTTACATTTCCTCTTGGAATTTATTTCCAGTGAGGATATTATCGTTGAGGGGTGATACGTGGAAGATATTTTAGTTTCTTTTATTCTTCTATATAACTTGTGTCTTGATTATTATATCCCTTTTGGACATAATTCCTTATGTTTTCTGTATGCCGGAGTTGGGTTAATGGTTGACAATGAATATTTCAATTTGATATAATATAACGAATAGTATTATCAGGAATAAAATAACTTCTACTGTGGAAGAGGAGTTTGGAAAAAGGATATAAAGGTATAGTATCGCATGGTATACTGACAATTCAATGTGATGGAATAGAAAACGTCAGCTTTCAAAGAGAAAAAAGAAACACAAAATGGTGGATACATGAGATTGATGGCTACCTCGATATTAATTCATTGGATCATTTGGAACCATGGAGGGAGCGTAACGCTTTTTCTTTCGTGACGAAAATATACAAATATAAATAATATTCATTCGGAGTTGAAGAAAACCTGGCCAATCGAGTAACCGAATGGAATGTGAAAGATAAGTGCCATGTGAAGTGGAATGAATAGAAAAATCGAATTAAACTGTTTTCTTCACATAAAGGATTCAACTCCGTACTGATGAGGGCCAAGAAGCCTGAAACCGGTATGCGGATTGTTAGGTGAACACGACATGAATTAAACATAATCGAACTTATCAGAAAGAAACATTTGCATTCAATGTCCATTGATATTATATGGAAGTATGCATGGATTTTCAGGTGAATATCATTCAACGTTCTGCGTGGTATTTGCCAGGAAAGTAGTTGTTTTTCACCTGAGATCTACCATTTTCTGGTTCAATTTTATATTGAATCCTTTATGTGAAGAAAACCGTTTAATTCGATTTTTCTATTCATTCCACTTCACATGGCACTTATCTTCCACTATATGCTAGACGGGCTTGCCACTCCTACTGAGAAGGAATCTTTTATTTAGAAACCCATCGAGGTGGGAGATTTTCGGAGTGTTTCTTTCTGTCACCAGGTACCGCCAGTTAAAGTTTATCTTTTCCGGCGTACCTATAGGTGTTACAAGCTCGATGATGGTTTGTTTACGTTGTGTCTGACTTCAGCCAGAGTTCTTTGGACCTTTGGCTGGTTGACTACTCCGTACTGATGAGGGCCAAGAAGCCTGAAACCGGTATGCGGATTGTTAGGTGAACACGACATGAATTAAACATAATCGAGCTTATCAGAAAGGAACATTTGCATTCAATGTCCATTGATATTATATGGAAGTATGCATGGATTTTCAGGTGAATATCATTCAACGTTCTGCGTGGTATTTGCCAGGAAAGTAGTTGTTTTTCACCTGAGATCTACCATTTTCTGGTTCAATTTTATATTGAATCTTTTATGTGAAGAAAACCGTTTAATTCGATTTTTCGATTTTTCGAATGGAATGTGTTTAAGAATAAAATATAAATAAAAAAAAAATATGGTCGTGTTGAGGATTAAACCACAACTTCTGGCTAGGCAGTCCCTTGTTTTGGTCCATGAAATTATTCGTGTATTTGTAGCATATGAGCGTTCTATATTTGAATATTTCTATTGCGCATGAAAGATTTTGGAGCAAAGTAGAAAATATATTTGCACACGCTTTTTCCTCACGTGATGATAAATCTCCATATTGAATTACATTCGGAGTTGAAGAAAACTCTCATGAAACTTTGTTCCTGACGGGGGTTCCCCAACCACACACCATTTTTTTTTATGAGAAGATATGGGTTCAATAGATGATGATGGTGCATCACATATACAAGTTCCCAGTACTATGTGATCCGAAAAACGAGTCATATTAAGTTATATACGAAGATATATAATGGCGACTGGCGAGGCCAAGAAAAACAGGTATGGTCGTGACGACCTGGTCGCGGCTACCCAGTTGTAATCGATAGCGACTGCGACATTTGGAGGAAACCAAGGCTTGAGTAGAAAAGTGTTGCTAACCATAAAACTAGTACTTTTCTTTACGATTTTGTCTCAACAAGGTATGCTCTTTTCCATTAAATATACGAAAAAACAATTTCACCTCTCTTTGCCGTCAATCTATCGAGCGGAATGAGTTGATAGCACAATTCCTGTCGTCAATTTAAAAAAATTCCCCTTAATGGCAACTCGGCGGTAATTGATATTGCGTGAAATTCACTCTCACCAAATTGGAACTGATGACGATTATTTTACCTTCAATGCTTATTGGGATGGTGAAAGACACATAGGTTCCATAACAGATTGAAATATGTAAAAAATGTTGAATGGGAAGTATAGACAATCAAAACTCTGAAATATTTGCCTGTTTCATACTTTCATGATTTATGAAAGGCTGGATTTCTTCCTGGAAAAAGAACTGGACGGTGTTCAAATGACAATATTTTCTCAAAAAAATCAATAACGCTCAAAGCAGACTTTATCATTTTTATTTTCATTTTTCATAAACACTCAATTTCAATTCGACTCGTACTCACTGACTTGTTGAGTTTTACGAATCACCAAAACTGTTAAATTTGAAATTTGAAACTATAACGTTGAAACGTCTCGCTTTATTCAGGTTGGTTCCTACAAAAAATAATTGTTTTGTTGTTTTTTCGCCATAAAATAACTCATACGAAAGGAAAACCCAATTCTGAATAGTCGGTCGTCCTCAGAGAAATAGGCAGTCCACATGCCTGGAGAAGAAATGTGTAATTGGAAATGAAATCCAGGAGGGATGGGATACACTATGGAATACGTTCGCTGAAGTTATCCAGTCCTTTCATAACGTTTTTTCCATGTCAAAAACGTTATTTCGCGTAATATAGTGGGATGATGAAGTGATATTATGTTCAATTTATCACTAAGAATACTGTATAGAAAAAATAAAGTCGTCGAATTACAATAACAATTGATGTTGCTTCGAATAATATATTTCTTCTGTTATTCCGATCAGACTATTCAAATCCGAATAAATATTCTAGATTTTGAACTGCAGTCTTCCACCATCAAAAGAACCATTGCATTTCCGGAAGCTGTCTCAGGAAATTTTCTAAAGTATAAAAAAAAAATTCAGATATAATTCGTTGAAATTTGTTGTCGCTCGATTTCTCTATATTTAACTGTCAACTTCCAGAACTTTCAATTTTTATCAATCTTTCCAGAAACTCTCATCTGACGATGGTTAAACAATATTTCAACCAATTTCTAACCTTGCTCAATTTGAGTGATTGCTACCAACTATTAATGAAATATATTTTGTGTGTTACTTTCTGATTCGGTTCGAACGTTGATGTCAAAAGGAAAATAACGAATGAGAAACCTTTTTAGAGACAAGTTTTCATCCAAGCCGTGTGCTAAAACGTATAAAATAAGTTTAAGTCATCGCTGACAATGATTTAATTATTTTTTGTTGAATTATTTGGGTTCAAAAAGCTTGTCGTCGCGCGAAGTGTTTATAAAAATAGGTATCAATTAATTTGATTGGACAGTGATTGGTTAGTGGGTAAGAACTTGTCAAAGTATTCAATATTAACAAGTTATTCACAAAAGTAGGTACCAATTAATTCAATTGGCCAATTATTGGTTAGTAAGGAGTATTGATTCTATCACAATTCGCGCGACGAGCTTTTTAAAATCAAATAATTCAAGAAAAAATTATTAAATCAATTTCAGCGATGACTCTACTCATTTTATACGTATCAATACATGGCTAAACTGAAAGCTTGTCTTCAGAAAGGTTATTTATTACCTTTTTCTTTGGCTTTTTACTTAGTACGCCTTAATTTGTTCATTTCTAATAGGGGATCGTAATCACAAGGTCCCTTTCCTGTTAGTTTTGAGCTGAAATGAATCATGATCTCCCCAAAAACTCTCCCCACACACCAATTTAGAAAAGAATCTGACCATAATCACAAAACTCGTCCGCCATCCTGCCGCCATAGATTTTGACAAAAAATTAATAATCTCCGATCCCGAAAACCCCCGCATACTAATTTTGAATCGAATCGGACCATAATCACAAAACTCGTCCGCCAACTTGGAGTGGCCATTTTGTTCTTTCTCTCTAACAAAAATTTCATAATGGATTGTCACCGAAATTATGAGCACCTGCCAAATTTCAAATTGAAAGGATGACAAGAAGTCGGTCAAAATTCTCTTGCAATATTTGACCCGAACTTACAAACGAACGAACGAACTAACTAACTAACAAGGGAAACTGAATAAAATCTTGTAAGAGAAGGGCGAATGGTACAGTCGGTATAGCTTTTCAAGTCGACGTAGAATGGCGTAACGGGGACTTTTGCTAGAATTCAAAAATTCTTGTCTGAACGCCATCAACTCTCTTTCACATTTTATATCACAGACACAAAAATTTTCCTTCTTTAATTTAAACTTCGGCTTAATTGTTCAATGGTCGGAGATCCACACCTGCCCCCTGATGAAAATCGCATATTGTGAACGACGCAAGGTGTTAGGTATATAGGATCTTGATGATCATTTGATAGTTAGAGTTAATCCCCTTCAACCTCGTAACTTTCCACAACACACTAACATTCAATTCTAAAAAGTGATATCACGACCTCAGATGATGGATCCAATATGGGTGTCGCCACTGGAAAAAAAATCAAACTACATAAATATCGTTCAAAATAGATCACTTTACATACATGCACCCGTAGAAGACATGAATAACATCAAATGAAAATTACTGATTTCAATGATCTTGGTTCAGCTGTTTTAGTAACAATACCAGACAGTAAAATCAAAATAGTACGAAATTTTACTGTAACTGGCAAATTCTACGAAATTTATAAAAAATACGCAAATCTTCACCTTCAAAATGCTAATGGGCTATGGTTTTTCATTAATTATCAAAAAGGAAAGTGTACCATCCAGAGAATAGGTCTGGATGAGTTTGGAGCTATGGGAAAAGACATTGTATTTAAAATTGCCAAATTACGAATTATATACTGGGCACTGCTTTCGCCGATCCTCCGCAACAATTCTTGTTGATGCTGGAGGTGACATAACCACGTTAAAACGTCACGGTGGCTGGAAATCTACTACAGTCGCTGAGGGATATATTGATGAATCAAATAAAATTGCAAATGCAATACAGAATTTATCATCAGTCATACCAACAAATTAAGAAATGGAAAATCGCGAGAAGCCGTCTACTTCAACGTCGACAAATTATCAATTTCGAAAAGAATTCAGCAATCAAGTTCTCCAAATATGATATTCAATAATTGCACATTCAACTTCAATTAGATACATACATACATTTATAGGCTTCTATTTCTGTGAACCTATTAGAAATAGCAATAAAGAAAATATTCACATATTTCTTCAATTTATATTTTAATTCTGATAGAAAGCCCATTAGCAGCAAATTCGGAGTAATGAAATACCATCAGTTTATTTCTTTCAAAGTTTTTGCAATGTATGCATGTATTAAACGTGAACGATATGTTGTCATAGAAAAAGTATAGTATGCAACTCGCAACAAAATGGCCATTTTGCACTCGTATGAATTGCAGCACTTGCCTCGGCTCGTGCTGCAAATTTCATACTCGTGCAAAATGGGCATCATTTTGTGCTCATTGCATAATATACTATTTTACCTCCAACTAGAAAAAGCATATCATTGGTGTTTTACGCCTCGAACTCTCCAAACTAGAGTCATTGTTTTGTTCTGTTTCGACTTTTGATTTCATCTTAAGACACACTAATTTGAATTTATCAAAAACACAAATATCGATATTTTCAAAAATATCTCAATAACTTCTTTTCTCCAAAGATATTCCCTGAAAATATTCGAAAGACAACCCTAGATTAGGCACAAAAAGGCTATGCTTGTGTATATTCATGCTAACTTCTGCAATAGGACACTTTGGTGTAAAAAACATATTGTTTGTTCGATGTTCAAATAAAGGTGTCTGTTTTTTTCCCAAAATAAGAAGCTGTCTGCAAGCCACCCAGACTTCATGTGTCTTCGAGCGTTGAACGATTATAATAATGATAATATTCATAATGATAATAATTTCCTTCTTTCCATGAAAGGTGTCGATCTGAATTCTTGCAAATTGGGACATGCATAGTTGAGATTGAGATTCCATATGAGAATCCGTTTCATTTATTGGGAAATTACCAATATATTCACAATAATCAGCGGGCACTTTTGCTTCAATTGTTCTAGATCGACAGAACAAATGATATGACTTATTCCAGATGAGTAAAGTGATGCATTTTATCCGTATATGTAAACAGGTGTCTTTGATATTGTGAAATGATAAAAATATTGTATATATACTTTTTTCAATTTTTTCAAAACGTTTCAGAAAAATTATTTTTACTAGTGTGTTCCACGTGTATATAGTTCGTTCTTATGTCTTCAATTTCTCTGCATGACAACCAGATATCATCTCAATAAAAAAAAAAAAACAATATAACAGGAACGTGGCCGGAGTTGACTGTAATGGTCAGTTACCAATTCTTGAACAAATTGAAATTAATTGATATTGCGAGGAGATCATAACATCATACCCCAAATTATATTCCAGTCACAGAGGAGGAAGACGATTGGTAACATCAGGAATAATCAGTCGTACATATGGTAGAAGCTGCACTCAAAACCCCACTGGAAATCAATCCGCTTTTCATTGAACAATGTGTTGAGGAGGGGAACAAACATATTTTGTTATTGATTTTCTTCTAGAAAAATAAAATTTGTTACTTTAGAAGACGGCATAGCCGCATACTATTTTTTTTCCTACAATATCTTCAGATAAACTGTTTTCCAGGCGAGTAGCTATTTTTTTAATAATTTTGTCTAACGTAGATCGAAAATTACAGAACTGCATTTTTTGGAACCACCCTTTCCGTCAGCTGTCTGCGAAAGTGTTAATATCTCTAAATAATTGATGAAGAACCTTTTAAAAACAAGCTTTTATTCAAATGCGCAAAAAAATTAGAAATAAGTGCTTTGGTTGTGTGACGAAGGTTATTCCATGAGTTATAGATTCAAGAGCTTGTCGCGCAAAGTTTTCAGTTCGAATACAAAAGCGACAAGCTTTTGAATCTATAACTCGCGGAATAACCTACGTCACACATCTAAAGCAATAATTCTTTTCTTTTTGAGGCATTTAAATAAAGGCTTGTCTTCAAAAAGGTTTTTAATTGTATATTTTATTTTGTGCTTTTCAGTAAGTACGGTTTAATCTATGCATTTTGTTTAAGCATCGTTATCATGAGGCCGTTCTCCTGTTCAAATTCAAATTCAACTTATTCCAAAATAAAAATCAGGTAAGTTACAATACAGTTAGTCAGTATTGAGTATATATATATATATATATATATATATATATATATATATATATATATATATATATATATCATTCATTTACGAATATATGTACCTAACTATCATTGTATTCCTTCGATCAGTAAGAATACAAACTAAGCACAGAATGCTTGTGTTTTGTACTTCTTAATGATCAGCCAGAAAATATGCATTGAGTTTACACAGTTTATGAATCAGACGAGTGATCAGTAATGATTAATTTTAAAGTAAAGCGAGGAGGTACAGAAATTTATGCGAGGTAAGTATTAGATATTTAGTTAAAATTTCTAGCATCAACAGTTCAACATTAATTTCGGAACAACATCATAACAGTGATTATTAATATTTGTTTCAAAAGTAAAATAGATAGTTTTCAGAATTTAATATGGGTTTTTTTTTTCCTAAAATTTTAGATAAAGATCAACATTAATTTCATCTGACTCTATAAGCTCCTTTATTTTAGTTTTGAAAGCTTTTTCCCTTCTTAATTCTTTCACACATAGAAGTAGTGAATTATAAAGTTCAGGGCCAATGAAACAAACTAATATTTGTTAGTGACTTTTCTTGAAAATCGGCAAATCAATAGATTTGTTTACTATGAATCGGGTAACATAATGTTTAAGCGGATTAACAACGGGCTTTGTTTTACGGTAGGTATGTAGTAGGCAATATGCAAATAAGTTTTTGATATTTAGTTGCTTGGATTCCTTATACAGACTTTTTGTATCATATAATCTGTCCTTTTTGTAGAGTATTTTAAGCAAACAATTTTGACTAGTTTGCAATTTTTTTTGCGCGTTGTGGTAGAGACTTCTCCATATTACTATGCAATATCTTAGAATTGACTCAGCTAATGAGTTATAAATTATGGAAAGGTTTTTCCTGCTGAGAATATCACGTAACGAATGAAACTTATATATTAGTTGTCGTAATTTCTTTGTTATATATAATGCATATTCATCCCACCTTAGGTGTTGGTCCACCATCACGCCAAGATATTTCAGTTTATTAATTTTTTCAATCTGTGGACACCCTCTGAGGCATATTTCGTCACAAGAATAACTATGTACTGGAATATATCTTTCTGTAGGTTTGTCTTCACTTGTTAAGGAGAGAGTAATAAAATTACTCTTCTGAAAATTTACTGTTAATAGGCTGTGGTTCAATCAACTGTGAGAGAGGCTTAATTTAGTAAATTCATATACCTTCCCCCATGTATCATTTATAAAAACAATAGCCGTATCATCTGCATATGATACTATATGGCCATGAAAGTTATTTAGATCGGCAATGTCATTAATATACACGAGAAACAATATTGGTCCCAGCACTGAACCCTGCGGAGCACCGACTGTAATTTTTAGTGGATCACTGAGACACTCTTCAATTTTTACTCGCTGTGTCCTGTTTTGCAAGTAATTTTTTGATAGATTTAATGCTGTGCCACGTATGCCAACTTCATTGAGACGTTCAAGTGAAATATTGTGCGACACAGTGTCGAAAGCTTTGGCCAAGTCAAGAAATACCGCAAGACATTTTCTTGACTTATCCAAGCCTCCGACAATATTTTTAGTTAGATCCATAATTGCATCTTCTGTACTCATGTTTTTCTGAAATTCATACTGTTTCTCTGTGATACACTTATGTTTGGTAAAAAATTTCATCAAACGATGTTTCAAGCACTTTTCGAATATTTTTGCAAAGTTGTTTATTACTGAGATGGGTCTATGATTGCTAGGGGTTTTGTAATCTCCAGATTTATGGATGGTTGTGATAATTGCATTTTTCCACTGGAAAGTCATCATACCTGTTTCGAAAGACAAATTCATTAAATGTTTCAAAGGGACAATAATACTAGTATGTACTGATTTCATTAATGTTGTGGATATTTCGTCTTTTCCAGCGGCACACTTATTTTTCAATGTTGAGATAGTTTCAATTAGTTCATTTTCTGACACTGGCTCTAGAAATATGGATTCATTCAGTGTTTTATCCAAAGTCATGAAATTTCTATGTGGATCTTTTCTATTTTTTTGTCTTATCTTTTCTGCTAAGTTATGCCCTATATTTGTGAAAAATGTGTTGAAGATATTTGATTTTTCTGTGTTATCTGTGATCTCCTTTCCATCTGTTCCTAGTATATTTATCTTTCCCAATACTTTTTTTTTCTTTTTTTTTTTCTTTTTTTGACGAGGTTGAATTGGATGCACAATTAATCACTTCCCAAACTTTTTTATACTTATTTCCTGTTAGTTCCGAACTATCTAGTTCTTCAATGATGAGACCATCTGAAGATTAACTTGCCGCCATCCTGGATCTGCCATCTTCATTTCAAGAATTTTAAGAAAAAACAATGATCTACGACTGGAATCCTAATCTCCGCCCCCAAAAACCTCAATACACCAATTTTAAATAGAATCGGACCATAATTACAAAACTATTTGATTAAAGAAATATTAAATTCTCAGAATATATGGCAGTGAGTTGTATTTTGAAGTATATTCAAGAGCTCTACTTTGATTTGAAACTCCATTTGACAATAACTATCTGTGCTGGTTACCCCTAATCCAAATATGAATTTTCAGGAGAAAATTCAAGTTCTTCCATAAGTTACGGGTATTCTTTCTTGAAGAGATTTTTCTACTAGTTTTCAACAGAAATATCAGCCTGTATATTCGCCATTTCGAACAAATTTTGAATTTTTAAAATAAACAAACAGTTTGTTGTTTTTTGATTTATAAAGATTTCACAGGGTATCTCTTAGAAAAATTAAATATCTACATTTTACGGAAGTGGTAAATATGATGATAGTATGGAATATCGTATCAATGTATCATTTCGATATCCCCATTTTTTCGATAGGAGTATGTGAAAAATGAAGAGCTCTAAATCATTACAAAAACGGTCGTTGACCTGAATTCGGCCCTGTTCGTGATCTGACAATCTGGTGGTCGTAGTTCGTGGCTTGGGTAATGTTTTACTCACTTATTTTTCAGAATTCCCATTTCTCACTCTGGGGTTTTGTGCAATAGTTAACTTTTTGTCCGCTTTGTGTATTTACAGAATTAATAGTTTGCGGCGCGGTTATCTGCAGATTCAATGCATTACCCAATACTGCTGGAGATTATTCCGTTTCAGTGTCGATACGGTAGATATATTTTGCGAACACTCGATAATTGAAATATGATTGGAAATTATTGACATGATGGTTGAGCCTTAAGAAATCATTTTGTTTACATTCCCACACATCGGCCTTAGAGCTGTATACCGAACGTCGTCGCTCCTGGTCTGAATAATATTGTGGCCCACAAAATCCCTCTTTCTCTGGCAATAGAACTTTGAAAGATCTAATACTTGGGGCACCAGGGTGGAGTACATCAGATCACAAACATAACCTAGTGGTCCCAGAGTGGTCTCCAATCACAAGGCTCATCACCTACAAGATTATATCGAGAACTCTTCTGGCATTCTTTGCAAAAATGATATGAGGTGAAGTTTGAAAGATTGCCAGGTTACCAGTGAACAATCGTTGTTAGTGGCTTGTATGATGTTTCATGAACTTATTTTCCAAATTTCCTATCTTCCATCCTGGCGTTTGGTGAAATTTTTTTCTCTGTTGGTTTTGTGTATTCATAGAATCAATAGCTGGCGTAGCAGTTATCTGCAAATGAGAGAGACTACTGAAGACTATTCTGGGTTTTGTCAATACATGATACAGAATATATTTCGCAGTGTCGTCCTATACCTCACGAAGAGACAAAGAGAAAATTGTATTTGAAAAAACATCATATTATAAAAATACGATATGCAAAGTGAATGGCAATTCTTGGCAAAACTGGCAGTTCGACGATCACTCTATCAAATGAGATATCTCAAATTTCAGAATTCTATTGAAAGTTCTGTTATGGTATGTACTTTTTCTGCGCTTTCCTGGATGTCAATGACCGTTTTTTGTCTTTCTCGTGTGCGTCGGCTATTTTGTTGATATCCACTCCACTATATCCATAAACCATAGTGGTATTAGTTCTCTCAAGCTAATTTGAGAATCGTCCACAGTTCCACATTACTCCAAAGTCCTTGCAGATCAACTGTCGTGCACCCAATTCCATAGCGAAAAACTCTTTCTACAAGCTTTTATTTTATTACAAACTTTTATTAAGTTTCACTTGTCAGTTCGTTTGTTCGTTCGTTCGTTGGTTCGTTAGTTAGGGTCATATCTTGCAAGTAAATTTTGACCGACTTCTAGTAGTTTGTAGGAGAAAAAAACGAAATGGCGGCTCCAATATGGTGGACGAAATTTCTAATTATTGTTCGATTTGATTCAAAATTGGTTTGTGGGGGTTTTCGGGGTCGCAGATTATGAATTTTTCGTCAAAATCCATAAATTTGAGATGGTGGACGAGTTTTGTGAATATGGTCGGATTCGATTCAAAATTGGTATGTGGGGGTTTTCGGGGTCGGAAGTTATGAAATTTTTGGCAAAATTTTCGAATTTAAGATGGCGGCCTGGAAATGGAGGAAGACTTTTGTAATTATGGTCCAATTCGATTCAAAATTGGTATACGCGAGGTTTCGTGGTCGGAGATTATGTATTTTCTATCAAAATTCATAAATTCGAAATGACGGCCCCAAGATGGAGGACGAATTTGTGATTATGGTATAATTCAATTGAGAATCGGTATGCGGGGTTTTCGGGATCGGAGTTCATGAATTTCTTGTCAAAATTTATGAATACAAGATGACGGCCCCAAGATGAGGACGAGTTTTCTGATTATGGTCATACTTCATTCAAAATTGATATGTGTGGATTTTCAGGTTCAGAGATCATGAGTTTTTTGTCAAAATCTATTGAATCAAGATGGCGACTTCAGGATGGCCGACGAGTTCTGTGATCATGGTCAAATTCTATTCAAAATTGGCGTGTGGGAGTTTTTGGGGTCGGAGCTCATGATTCCTTCACGCTCAAAATTTACACAAAAGAGATCTTGTAATAACGATGCTCCATTGGAGATTAACAGATTAAGGTAAACTAGATGAAAATCAGGAAATAAAATAACTAATAAAAAACCTTTTCAAACACAATCTTTCATTGAAGCCGTGTACTACTTTTATTGAAGCCCTGTATAAAATGAGTTTGAGTCGTCGCTAACAGATTTAATTATTTTTGTTGAATTATTTGGTTTCAGGTTATTATTATCTTCAAGAAGCTTGTCGTGCGAATTGTATTAAAATTAATACTTGCCAACCAATCATTGTCCAATGGAATTATTTGGTACCTACTTTCATGAACACTTCGCGCGACAAGCTTTTTAAAACCAAATAATTCAACAAAAAATAACTAAATCATTTTCAGCGATGACTTAAACTTATTTCATAGGTTTCAGTACACTGCTCAAATGGAAGTTTGTCGTCAAAATTATTTTTATCAGTTAATTTACTAAATTGGTGGTTGAACAGTTTGAATGAAATTTCAACTTCTGAGTCCCTCCCGAAAACTCCTCCTTCACTCGTATCGGTCTCAGTATAAAACACGTAGCTCCAATTTAGGTTATTATTATCTTCTACAAAATAGAATTTATCCTTAGAAATAGGACGATAAAGGATTTAATGACGTATGTTTCAGGTACCAAGATAAATGAAGCTGAGGTTCTTCATCATCAGATGTCTTGAAAATACTCCTTCGTCAAAATAATGTGGAGAAGAGTGAGGTCCAGAGGTGTGTTCACCTTCACAGTTACTGTGGTAGGCTAGCCCTTTTGAGGATCAAGTTGGTAAATGATGAAGTCCATCAAATTTCACTTCTCCAGTTTCTTGAACTATCGGAATAATGATATTTATGTGATAATGGAAATTTATTCAGTATGATTTGCCACATATTCTTCGATCCTACCGAATAACTTCATTAATTTTTCCTCTGAATGTGAATTTCAGATAAATTTTATTATCGGAGATTATCCTCAAATATCTAATATTCTCGTCAGGTGGTTACTCCTTGGGGTAGAAAAACTCCGATTAATTTATGAAAAAATAATTTTGCGGGTGTGTTATTCTGAAGCAATCCTTCGAACTCGCAGAATAGGATTGAAAACTCAGCTCATGCTTTCAAGAAACTCTCAAGAGGTTATCTTTCATTGGAAAACATAATTCAAGAACACTCCTCCTTGTAGGCATTCCCTGGCAACTCCGACTGTGATGATCTCGACGCGCCATGCTAATGTGGAATAAGGATTTCAAAGCACAGTTTGGATCCAGTTGCATTCCAATTCGATGATTCCCCTACTTTCGACTAATCGAGAAATGGATTCTGATAGGACATTATCGAATACTTTTCCAATATCAAGAAAATGTCTTAGCGCAATTTCCTCGTTCATCAGAGAATGGCTGATTTATGTCGACTTCATAAACATTCAGAGGGAAAATTGCGGAAATCATCCTGCATTCTTTTTCTCTCAATGTGCTCATCTAGAATCATTCCAAATATGAGGTGGATCGGATAGAGGGTTTGAGCAAGCTTTGTCGTGGAGATGCAGCAACATTCCAGACTTGCTTTTGTGGGCCTACTACGCGGTTGAAAATGTAGATTCAAGAATGTATGTATTTATCATGAAAATAGGCATTATAGCTTTATTAATGCCTATTTTCATGATGAATCATGTGTCAGAGAATCTATACATTTTTTATTGGGAAACACAAACAACATTTCAGTTTTAGGCTGAATCTCCAATTCTACAATCAAATTACAGATAACTACTTTTATCTTGCTGAACACTTCTTAATATTTCTATATAATATGACTTATATCAAAAGATAGAAGTATAACCAAACTGGAACCTTTCGTTTGGATCCAACTATAGAATTCCATAATGAAACGAAGGTTCACTCAGTTATCGAACAAAAGCATATAACGAGTATGTAAACAGTACTTACTTGGGTTCCAATCTCGATATCATTTCGAAAATTATTAACTAATATCATATTGTTCAAATTCCCCAATTGTTCAAATTTAATGACGTTATGTTCATCCCAAGAGGATTCACTGGTCTCAACTAGTGTCTATTTGACATGAACGAATAAACCCCGAATAAAAGGAGCACTCAGGTCAAACAAAAATGGCGAATCCTTCTCAATTTTGATTTGCAGAGCTTTTTTGTTCATGTGCATCATTCAGAATGAATTTTCCCCTCTTTATCATCGTTATTATTGCCTATAGAAAAAAAGTTAAATGTAGAAATTGTGTGGTTATGACTGAATTTTGATAAAATGCAATCAAAAATGCAGTAGCGTGCAGATTTCAGAGATTTTTTTTAATGGGATACCCTGTATATTAGTAAATATTTGGAATAATTTTTTTTACCTGATTTAAAAAATATACTATATGTCACCCCTTTCTTATACTATTTTGAGTTATTGAACGTCGACTAACTTAGTTGGTCTAGTTGTTACTGTAAATAACTATCCTATGAAAGTTAACATTTTCAAAGTAGAGGAGGGTCCACATTTAATGACATTTATAACATTGCTATTTAACATGTTACATGCCATATGTTAAAAAACCGGGTTACTTCCACATTATAAATTTAGTTACCATGAATCCGTATGGCGAGGAAGAGGCTCTGCTCCCAGCAGCGGCGTGCGTAATTATTTTCGAAGAAAGTAAAAAAAAATTATATCCATGCATCATGCTTTTTTTGTTCCACTTCAAATAAGGTGCTACAGGTATCCCATAATATTATATTGTCCCTATATAACTCAATAAGTTTGCAGGTATGTTCTTTGCTCCACCTCATTATGATGATAATTAATTACCACAAAGTAATGAAGTAAATAAATGAATTTAATATCAGGTCATCACACTACGATTCTCATCCGCGCGCGACCCTGCTGAAGTTAAACTACAAATATTGCAAGTCTGGACACGCTGTTTCATGTTACAAGAGCGATTTCGCCCAACGTTTTTTGATAATTACCGACTAAAAATTGATAACATCCAGCAAGTTATATGGCAGCCAAATTTGCTAAATATGATTAAAAAAGATGTAACATGTTGTATGCCATTGCTATATAGCAGTGTTATGTAGTAAGTGTGGAATATGTTTTGGTGACATATCTTTAATGGAATAATCAAAATGGTTCACAGTTAGGAAGAAAAAGTTCAAATATACGTCATATACGAAACAACAAAAATAAACGTGTAGCAGAAAGTGCATATAGGGTGTTGTATCCAAATTGTCAAACACCGTCAGAAAATACATTTAAATTTTATTTACCAAAATGTGAATCATACCTACAGTTTCAGTAGAAGAAGTGTGTAATTCAAGGAAACTAGGAGGAACAGATAGATATACTTCTCCATTTCGAAGGTGAGCCTATCCATATTAATTCACGGATAGAGTTTTTTGAAACATTGTATTATTTTTTAGAAAATTATGTATGTAGTTTAAGAAAGTAAGCCGATCAATTAGGTAAAAGTTTTTCCAAAATCCAACATGCTTCAAAAGAGAACAACTACAAACCCCATAAAATTCTACCCGTACAAATTTCAATAGAGACTCATAAGAGGAAAAGGCTGGAATTTTGGCAACAGATGATTCAAAATTTGAATGAAGATCCCGATTATTCAACTAAAATATTATGGACTGATGAGACATCCTTTTATACGGCGGGTGTTTTCAATAGGAAAAATTGAAGGTCGAGCGAAAAAAAGAATAGGTTGGTAAACCAAATCAAGGAATCGGAAAAAAACTGAATAGTCAGAAATAAAGTTGTTGGCCCTATGTTTTATAATTATATATCAACAGAAGTTACCCAACAAGAAATACTAATATCAAAAGTGAAAAATATTTTTTTAAAGAATTTTTCGGAATCCTAGCTTGCCAATATGATTTGAATGCAAGATGGGGCAAACCCGCATAGTGTTCTACCCGTTCGAAAACATTCGAATAATGTATTTTCAATATGGATAGAAATAATGGAAGTTTTATATGGCAATCTAACAATCCGGACTTGACTTGGATTAATTTTTCTGGGGACTTCTTAAAGTCATTGTTACTGATAATAATAATAAAAATATTCAACCCATCAAAGACACGAATCGACCTGAAATAGAGAATCTGAATGTCAATAATGAAGCAATTCCAAATGCTCTTATGAATATAAGAAGACGTAGTCAATTATGCATTGACAATAATGGTGGACACATTGAATTTTTTTTATGAGATATCATGTTATTGAAATTTCCTATATAAATCTTTGTTATCTATTTTTGTATAAAAATTTTAACTTTTTCTATCTCACTGTAAACCATTATTCCATTAAGGAAATGTCACTTTACAAACATAATATAGTTAAAGTAATTTTCATAGCTCACTTTGAGAATGTTAACTTCCATAGGATAGGTATTTACAGTAACAACTAGTCTAACTAAGTTATTCGACGTTCAATAACTTAAGAATTGTATAAGAAAGGGGTAACACATGGTATATTTTTTAAATCAGGAAAAAGCTCCTTCCAAAAATTCAATAATATACAGGGTTTCCCATTTGGAATTTTGTTTTTTTATTCCCCCAAAATCTGCACGCTTCTGTATTTTTGAAAGCATTTTATCATTTACCTTTTTCTATAGGCAATAATAATGATGATAGGGGGTGGGTAGTTCATAGTGAATAACCCGATACAAAAAAAAAACCGTTGAAAGATGAGCAGCTCGTGGAATTCTATTAACGACTTATATTTGGCAATATTAGTATGAATATACAAGATTGATAATTATTTAAAAAAGCTGCCCGCCATTAAACGATTTGGCCCATCTTTGAACTCGATCAAGATAATGTTGAAAAGCATTTTCGAGGTTAATTTTTTTTCCATTCGGTCGAAAAATAGACCCTGTTTTTATGTCTAGAAATGTATTTATATCCCATATATACAGTGTGGAATCGAACCTCTTGCACAATAGTTGATAGTCCATCAAAAAAACAGATTTTTCATTTGAAATTTTTGCGATAAGTATTTGATAAGCCGAAAATTGAAAATATCAAAAATATGTTTTGCGTAGGAACGCTGTTTCGCGGTTCTCAACATTTTGACGAATTTGACAGAAAAAGTTTGTTTTTTTAATTTTTTTTCCTTATTAAAAAATTCAGTACTATGCATTTCGTGGATATAAAATTCAGAATACTAGAATACCAGTTTTTCGAGAGTACCTCAACTGCCATGATATCATCCCAGAATATCGCTAATCAAATATAGTTCAAATAACTCCTTTCTTTGAATTATTTCTCAAAAACAATCTAAAACTGAAGAAATGAAGATAATCAGTTCACTTTGTTTTTACGGTCATGAACTTCTGATTCAGTTTATAACGACGTACGGTCTATTCAAAAAAAAAATCACCGTTTGGCTTCAGTCTGTCCCTAGAAAAGAAATTCACAGCTAAATCGATAGGAAAAATACCTATAACTTATGAATTCACTAATGAAAAAAATAAATATAATAACATTTGATCCTTCTGATGGTTGATATATGCTGCCTCGGTCCGCTTATACCTACCTATATGTTATGTTCAAATTCTTTCAAAAATTGTTTTATATATGTATAACGTATGTGTGAATGAAAGTAAGTATATATTTGTATAGGTGTATATACTCATGGATGTGTAATATATGTGTTTGTTAAGATATCTATATACCCACGCACAGGGATTCATCCCTTTGTGGGTTACCTGTATTTACCTGCTGTACTGATATTGTCTCTATTTTATATTATTTTATTATTCATATCTATTTTATATCACTTTATTGGTAAATATTATATTATTATTATCATTATTATTATTATTATTATTATAACTACTCCAGCAGGTTCCACGGACCTCAATCGCTTTTCTTCTTCCCAAAAGTTGAAAACGTTCTGCCATCACGAACAAAAAATTTCATTTCAGCAATTGCTCTTGATTATTATCATTGTTCTTGACTACTATATGATTCAAATATGTTCATTTCTACGATCTTCTATACTGTATATTTATCAATTATTATGGAGTCTTCCCTGCCTATTTCTAGTTATCACTTCATTAGAAAATCCTTATCCATTTCATGATGATTATATTCCATATGAACGTCAGCTCATATGGAATATTTTCTCATCAATATCATTCAACGTGCTTCCTAAACTCATCCAGTAGATCGTTTTGCATATCGCAATGAATAGAGTGTATGTAGTCCAATTCATTTATACGCTCGGCGTACTATGAATATTGATAAGGCAGACGCTGAAAATGTTCTCCTATTGAGAAAATTGTCAGCGGAGACATGTTTTCCCATCAACAGTGAGAGGGCTTTAATTGAATATGGAAGGGTGTGTTGCGACACACTAGGAGTCCTGAATCTATGTAAAATCTTGTGATTGGGTACGTGATTACAGAATATTGGAAAGCAAGAAAAAGTGGGTCTGCAGAAAATAAATGAGAGTTTTTCATTTTGACGATTATTAAGAGAGTTTGGAACAAAAGTGCTTGATAAAAGAATTTCGGGGCATTATTTTTATTTGTCATCCCAACTGAAAGTTATATCTGATTTGCTTATATTTGCATTATTTTCAACGCATTCAGTCGCAGATGATTCCACATCTGATTTTATGAACATCCTGTTTATATTTTCAACAAATCACTCCTTATCATTTTCCCACTTGAATAACGTGTTCAGAATACTAGGCTGGATATTTCAGATCTGACTCAGGAATGTGTTGAACCAAAAGAAAAGGTTACTTTCTCCAAAGATGGAAGACCTGCTGATGACTGACTAACTAAATTCAAGCAGAGCAATAACTTGTCCTTGAAGCAGGCCCAAGCGTTGAAATTCCAAAGATAAATGGTGTGGATCCATTCATGATTTATGGTTATTTTGATAAACTGTGCCAAACTATGTCAAGCTTTCTGTTGATCACTCTAAACTGTTCATTTTGAAATTCTATGGTTAAAGGGGAATCTCACTTTCGTGGATATCTTCTATTTTAAATAATAGAAAACAATGTGTCTCACTCGCATTCAACCATGTTAACTAGTCTTCTTTCTCCAATTCGGAAATGAGAGTGGTCCAGATGGGAGTGCCTCAGGGATCAATCCTGGGTCCAGTTCTCTTTCTGCCTAATATAAATGATAAAGATATAAAAATATCACACTCTTCATTAATAGCATATGCAGATGATATCAGTTCATTGTTTTCTAGTACACAAACAGCTTGATCAGAAATTGTGAAAATATTTCGCGTCGTATTTCAACTTATTTCAATAGGCAAGATTATTTTTCAAATTCAGATGAAACTCAGGTGAATTGTTTCCATAACACCAATATTCATAGTACCCATAATCCAGTTAAATTCTTAGTTATGCAAATGGCCGAACATCTCAATCGGAATGCTCATTGTAACCAATTAGTATCCAAACTGAGCTCATATCTCTTCAGAAACTTGAGAGTTGTTCTTAGTGAAAGCCAAATCATGAGCATTCATTATGCTCAAGGGAAAGAAAGCCTACGTTACGTTGTTTTCTTGTGGGGTAACTCAACAAGGAGCAGGCATGTTTTTATTTAACAAAAAGCTATTTTGTATGTACAATATTTCCAAACGAAGTTCATGCAGAACCCTTTTTTCGAAATATAAAATTTTGGACCCGAAATTTTATATTGCCTTCCAGCAAACATCAAGATAAGCGAAAACATAATGATATTCAGAAGACGCCTAGAAGCGTTTTCGTTGGTTAATTGTTTTTATACTCTCGATGAGTTTTTGTCTGCCTGATTGTAATTTATTACATGAATGTAGCGTCTTCTGTTCGTTTTCCTCTCTTTTCTCTGTGGTAGTTAGTGAGTTAGTGATAGTGACTATTCCTTTAAATTTTTCTGTCATTTTGAGGAGAATAAAGAGTTTGATTTGATTTGATTTGATGAGAAACCCCCTCTAATCTTCAACCTTGAAGAGACTAGTTTCTGTCGTGATCCGTATGAGACGAATGCCTTCATCTAGGACAATCAGCACCCCTGGAAGAGAAAATATTTTGGTTTTGCTTACAATTTCTGCTGATGGAGGCAAACTCCCTCCTGTGGTCATTTTCAGTTTTTTTTTCAACACCCAGATCTTTTACGTCTGACAAGGTGCCAAACTCCATAACTCAGCTGGTTTAGCTTTCATTTGAATACAGAGCCCTTCAATCCTCGAGAATGTGACTATCGGCACATGCTCCATCTCTCACCTATGAGTATTTGTAGGGTTTTCATTCATCATATCATTTGAATGAATCGATGTCGTGGATTCACTGATATGTTACCATACGTTCTCAAATGAGGATGTTGTTTGCGCAGTTCGCAGAAGCTGCTGCAAAGTTTTCAACTGGTTTTAATTCCAATTAATGGGTGAACGGCAGCTTCCGAATTTCATCAAAGCAGTGAGTTGGAATTGTAATGGACTTCTCCAGAATAGACTGGAGTTTCAAGAGTTTCTTGTAGGAAACTACATAGACGTTGCTTTTCTGCAAGAGACTCATCTTAATGGGGAACCTGTTAGATTTCCTAACTACAAAGTGCTCAGAAATGACCGGATTGGACGTCGGGGTGGCGGCGTTGCCCTTTTGGTAAAACGTTGTTATTCGCATGTTCAGTTTGGCATTTCCAATGATGATACTCATGGTATTGAAGCTGTAGGTATAATTCTCAACACGAGGAGTGGTCCTATGCGTTTAATCAGTGCTTACAACCCTTCGCGAAATCAAATAGTTCCTGAGGCACTTGATGTGCTCCTGATGGAAACAGATCAACCTGTTCTGGTCATGGGTGATCTGAACGCTAAGCACGTACAATGGAGTCGTGTAACCAACGTTAGTGGTAGACGGTTGAGACAACATAGTGACAGGTATGAATATCAAGTGTTGGCTCCAGATGAGCCGACGCACTTTGGTCCATATAGGCCCGACGTGCTTGACATTGCCCTGGTCAGGAACATCACCTGGAACTGGAATATACACGTCCTCTCCGAGTTGAGCTCCGATCACAACCCGGTGATATTATCACTGGGGAATGATCCTACGCCCCAATCAGATCGCATGTGTACAAAGGCGAACTGGGAGAGATTCCGTTCGCTTCTGGAGACAGCTTACTGCACTCCTGAGTGGATAGATTCTCCACTCGAGTTGGATGAGGTCGTGGCGCGCTACAAACTCACCATTAAAAATGCTTTGGAGGATTACTCCCGCAGAGAACCGGCTCCAAAGTTCCATAATGAATTTTCAATGAGAATTGAAAACCTCATTCGTGGAAGGAACCGCGCCAAAAGAGCGTACCAAAGGAGTGTGTTCCCTGCGGACAGAATCCGAGCTAACGAACTGAATAGGGAGGTTCGTGAAAATATATCGGAATTTCAAAATGAAAGATTTGGCACAACCCTTCAAAATTTAGAAAATAATTATCAACTTTGGAAAATTCACCAAAATTTAAAAACCGAAAAGACCGATCTCCCCCCTATTCATGGTGAGGCCGGACTGTGCTACGACACCGAGTCCAAAGCTCAAGCTTTTGCAGACTCGATGGAAAGGCAATTTAGATTGAACGAGCATCCAGACGATGATTTGGATCGTGATCTTTTGTTAGAAGATCGGGTTCGCCGCACCCTCAGGGAACCCAATCACGATGACATTCGTCCAGCTACGTTGGATGAACTTAAGGCTTATATTAAGGGGCTCAACCCCAAGAAAGCACCTGGTTATGATGGAATAACTAATCGAATGATCAAGTTTTTTCCGGAAAACCAGGTGCAATCATTATTGAATATCATAAACAACTCTCTGCGCCTTAAGAGATTCCCTCGTAGATGGAGGCATGCCATTGTGGTCATGATTCCAAAACAGGGACAAAACCCGACCTTTCCACAGAATCATCGACCGATCAGTCTGCTTTGCAGTTCAGCTGAGTTGGCTGAAAAGATCGTCCTGCAAAGGCTTGATGAAGAAGTGGAGGATAGAAATGTCCTACCTAATGAACAATTCGGTTTTAGACGTGCTCACTCCACCGAGCTTCAGGTAATGAGGCTGGTGGAGGACACAATAACATCACTGAACACCAATAATAGCGCGCATATAGTTTTGCTGGACATCAGCAAAGCTTTTGACAGGGTTTGGCACAACGGTCTACTCGCCAAACTCATTGATTTTCATTTGCCATTGGGTTTGGTCAAATGGTTGAAATCGTTCCTCTTAGGTAGGACATTCCAAGTCAGGGTCGACAATTCTCTCTCGGATTCGAGAGACATTGAGGCTGGTGTTCCTCAGGGGGCAGTACTGTCTCCTGTATTATACGCCCTTTACACATCCAATATACCAAGAAGCGAACATGTGAAAATCTCCCTGTTCGCCGATGATATGGCTTTGCTCTCCTCTGCAGTCGACCACTTGATGGGGGTCGTTTATTTGCAAAATGCATTAATCGACCTCCAGCAGTGGTATCTGGAGTGGAAAATGAAGCTGAATCCTGATAAAACACAGGCAATCTTGATGAGACGAAAGAGAAATAACCCGGAGAGGGGAGTGACTATCTCAGGAAGGGAGATAGAGTGGTCAGAGCAGGTCAAGTACCTGGGAGTCACTGTGGATCGCCGGCTCACCTGGGGTCCACACGTCAAAATTGTAAGAACAAAGATTGTCAACAAAATCTGCGCGCTATACCCTCTCGTCAATAGGAAGAGAAAAACTCTCATTAAAAAACAAAATCATGATTTACAAGATGATGTTCAGGCCTGTCATTTTGTATGCCTCAGCCGCCTGGGGCCAAATCTGCAGGTCTAGCATTGGCGTCCTGGAACGGGCGCAAATGCGAGTTCTGCGGATGATAACGAACGCTCCGTGGTACGTGCGGAACGATCGGATCCTTGAAGACTTAAATCTGCCTTCCATCAGAAGCATCATTCGAGAACGCAATCAGAAAGTATTTGATTGCGGAACAGCTCACGAGAATTCGCTCGTCAGGGAAGCCACTGATTATGCCATAGACGACCCCTCGCGTTTTAAACGTCCCAGGCACTCTTTAGAGTGATGGGCTACCTGCTAATCCATACTGCATCCTCAATAGAAATTATTACTCTTTCCAAATTTCATATCGAAATTCCCTCTCGGTCATCATTCGAGAAACACCCTCATGGCAAGTATTAGAGACCGGTCTCTAGTGCTTGACCAGTCAAAATTTCATCAAACCGTGAATGGCTGAGGCCCACATATTCGAAGTCTAAAGAGTAAGAGCCTTAGGGTAACACTTGAATAATTAACAGTGATAGGAGATCATGAGTACCATACGTTCTTGCTTATGATTGTTTTGACTGATCAACTGACAAACAAACTAACCTCAAATTCAAAATACCCCACTTAGATAAGAGTTGGAATGATTTTTGCGAAAAACTGAAGATAAACCCTCCTAATTTGTTGAACTTTATGTTGGCGTATCATTGTCAAAGCCATTTCTGATTGGAATATCTAGGAAAATATTATCTAATCAACATGTTTTTGATGAAGAAAAACAATTATAGTGTATTAATATCTACTCAAATGATTGCTTCCGATTCGTGATAACTGGTTGCGAAGTCGAGCGTTTCATGCAAGTTTGTGGTAGGCTGTTCAGTACACCACTGATGAACGCATAAAACATACACGATATTTGGAACTAAAAAGAAATATAGCCTTTTTTATGATAAGCAGGCATGTAGAAACACACTGATATTTCGATACTTACATTAGAAATAATTGACATTAACCCAAAACAGTTTGTATTATAGTCGAATCATCTGTCATCATTTCAGTCAGTTAACATTTTTTCAAAATGAATTGTTCATTCGAAGAATATACAGATATGCATTTCGTTTATGGTGGTACAGGGGGAAATGCCAGAGTCGCTGCTGAATTATATCAATTTAGGTATCCAAACAGACATCTTCCACATTTCACAACTTTTATAGCTAACTTTTGACGATTGTAGAAAACGGGGACCTTCAAATTCAGTTAACACCATTGTGGTGCGAATAGAACAAAAAGAGATAATGTAACGAAAGAACAAATTTTCGAACAATTAACAGCAGATCCTTCTACCAGCACTCGAACTATTTTGTATAGGATACAAGTGTCACAATCAACAGTAAGTCCAGTAGCACGTGACAACTATTGTATCCATTTTGCCTATAGAAGGTGATTATGGCCCTCGTGGATTTTTTTGTGGGTGGTTTTTGAGGATGTATGAAGGAGCAAACGACTTTCCTAGATATGTTCTATTCACGGATGAGGCATGTTTCACAAGAGATGGATATTTCAATAGTAGGAACAGCCAATTATGGGATGAACGAAATCCGCATGAAATGTTTCGAAAAGGCTACCAACAAAAGTTTTCAGTGAATAGTTGGGTAGGAATTATCGAAGAGCGTATTGTTGGACCATATCTCCTTCCTCCCTGTTTGCATGAGCAGAACTACCGAGTGTTTTTCGAACATGTTTCACCTGGGCTACTTGAAGAAGTACCTCTTTTGGTTTGTCAAAGAATGTGGTATCAATATGACGGAGCCCGGGCCCATTTCCAACGATTAGTTCGTCAATTTCTTGATCGAACATTCCATGATCGGTGGATAGTTAGACGAGGTCCCAAACATTGCCCTGCACAATCTCCTGATTCAGCGGCAAGAATTTTAGCAGCATGTACGTTGATACAGGATACGCCAGGAATATTCAAAAGCGTGCGACAGTCGATGATACGGAGATGCCAATTGTGTATTGAACAAAATGGTGGTCCATTTGAACATTTGCATAAATGCCTTGTTTGTTTCTATGTAGTGTACCCACTACACCGTTTTTATCATTTAAGTAGATATTGATACAAAATAATTGTTTTCTTCATCATAAACATGTAGATTGGATGATATTTTTCTAGATAATTCAATCAGAAATGGCTTTGGTAATGTAACTCCAACATAAACTTCAACAAATTAAGACTACTTTTTTGCAAAAATTATTTCAGACCTCAACTCTTATGTAAGTGGAGTATTATGAATTCGAGGTTGGGTTTTTTCATCGGTTGATCTGTCAAAACAGTCATATGCAAGAAAATATGGTAACATATCAGTGAATTCGTACTATGTTTCCGATTCTCTCAACATCAAAAAATGTTCACAAGAGGTTGATACATGTTTCAATATGTTGTAAGAAATTAGTATTATCCAATTATTGCACATGGGAAATTATGTCTCTACTGAAGACATTTCTTCAGTTTTCATCAATTATCTCAGAAACCTCCACTTTCATGCACATGGAACGTTCCGACTTTTAGGTTGAGTGTCAATGAGCCGAACTGATATCAAACCCTCATTTGTCCATTCAATATTCCCAAGAAAATATGAAGGAACATATGTTCATATACCATCGTAACTACGCCACTGGTATACGAAAACAAAATTATAACTCCAAATTAGCATGTCAATGAACCTTGATTAGTGTACCAAGTTTAAAAGTTTTTCCTTCAGGAATTTTGGAGAAAACAATTCAAATCTTATTTTTTTTCGTACTTTCGACACCCTGTATCTCAGAGGGGATGCATTTTAGGACATACCTTGATGTCGGTCTTATTATGACTCACCCTGTATATAGGTTATGCAGAGCCCCACAGTTCGTGTCCTGAGGCAAGGTGGCATGCGACTGCGGCTATCTTCTGAACATCACTATATCTATGTGTTTAATTCACATATATAAGTTGTCTACTCATTAATCGAAAAATTATTAAATAGTTTGTAAATCAGAATTTTGCACAAAAATATTTTCTTGTTTCGTTCTTTTCAGAGAGCACGTTTTTTCATAGTCGAGTTTTAGTTTTTGAACTTTTATATAAATCATTTTGGAGTTTGGGTCATAAGTGATATAAATAAAAGAAAAATATAAACTATCCATCACGTTTATAGCTAAACAATCATCTAAAACGTGATTTTATAAATGAATAATACGCAAGTAATATATATATATATATATATATATATATATATATATATATATATATACAGTGAGGACGTAAAAAGTCCTCCCTCCCCCTTAACTTTTGAACGGAACAGGCTGTCGAGGTCGGGTAAATTCAGGTGAAAAGGTACCACTTTTACCACTTTTTTGCATAAAAATGATTGTGGTCACGTGGTCTAGTGTCAAGAGGGCACCATCAACTTTTTTTTCTATGTAGAGGGGGGTCACGTGGCTCCTGGTTTTGAAGGCCTTCCGATTCTCTATCCAACACCGCTTCGTTTGTGAAAATCGGCCAAACCGTTTCAAACTGACAATCGTCTGAAATTTGCTTCGAATATTCTACAAATAAATTAGTTTTACTATTAATTGCAGCAGAATTTCAACTCCGTTACTGATTCTGGTCGAGAAGTAGATTTTTTGTGGTAAAAAAGGTTCGCATATTATTTGTACTTTGAAATGTGGTTTTTGTTAAAAAAATTTATACCTCAGTTATTTTGCTGAAGACTCCAAATAGCATTTCATTTCGATCTCAGTCAAATAGTGACGGTAATCATATCGATATTTTGACAGTTGTCATAGGTTTCAGCATTTCTCTATAAATTTCGAATGCCTCGTTCTCGTCTTTCAGAAGAAAGAACCGAAGTAATTTTAATTAACGCTGAAGCTAGGCGTAATTACCATGAAGCAGAAAAAATATTTAATGAGCGCTTCCCAAATGATCCAATATTTCGTACCTACTCAAGGGAATTGGTGAGTAAATTTCTGAGGACTGGATGCGTAATGAGGAAAAAAGGATCTGGAAGAAAATCTATTTCAGAAGAACAGCAAATCGACGTTCTGGCAGCTGTTGTTAATAATCCGCAACAAACAACGAAAACGGTAGCCACGGCTTGTGACGTATCTATGACCACTGTGAAAAAATATCTTGAAAAACACAAATTTCACCCATATAAATTGGAAATTTTGCATCAATTAACAGAAGACGACCCGGATAGAAGACTGCAGTTTTGTGAGGTCATGCCTGACCGCATAACCCAAAATCCCGGTTACATTAACTCTATTTGTTTTAGTGATGAAAGTACGTTTTATCTAAATGGAACAGTGACAGAAAATTTAACTGGGCATCTGTATTCAGACACGCTTCAAAATCAGATCCATCAGAGTATTCAAGAAGTAGTTGGGGCAAACCCAAATGAATTCACCATGGATGTTACTTTTCAACAAGATGGTGCACCCCCTCACTACTACAGACCTGTCCGAGAATGGCTTAACGAGAATTTTCCGGGACGGTGGATAGGCCGACGTGGCCCCATTGAATGGCCAGCTAGGTCACCTGATATGACACCTATGGACTTTTTTCTGTGGGGGTACGTCACGCAGCCACAGTCACTCCAGGAACTTATGGACCGAATAACAGATGTGTTACAGTATTACCCCGGAAACATTAAATAACGTTCGGAATGAATTTTACAACCTACTTTTTTTCTGTCAAGACGTGAACGGTGAACATTTCGAGCACTTGTTGAAATAGTTGCGATTGTTACTTGGGATTCTGTTGCAATTAAAAGTTATTTAGGTTTTTAATTTATTTGTAAAATATTTGAAGCAAATTTCAAACGCTTGTCAGTTTGAAACGGTTTGGCCGATTTTCACAAACGAAGCGGTGTTGGATAGAGAATCGGAAGGCCTTCAAAACCAGGAGCCACGTGACCCCATTTTACATGAAAAAAATGTTGATGGTGCCCTCTTGACACTAGACGACGTGACCACAATCATTGTTATGCCAAAAACTGGTGAAAGTGGTACCTTTTTACCTGAATTTTACCCGACCTCGACAGCTTGTTCTGTTCAAAAGTTAAGGGGGGGGGGACTCTTTACGTCCTCACTGTATATATATAAATATATATATATATATATTTTTGTGTTTAGTCAAGTTTAGTTGTTTTACTTCGAATACCCTGTACATATAGTGTTCTAAAAAATAGTTGAAATAGTTTTGATGACATGAGATATTATTATTTTGATACTGTGAATGTAAAAGTGACTTGAGTAAACACAAGAATAAAGATTGAGATATTTTATCAAAATACGACGAAACATTGGTTCCTCGAGCCCGATTGAATAAGTTCTTGGAAAGATACACATCCAAAGACGATGGGGACTAGTAATTCAGATGAAAACAAGACAAGAAGACCAAAGGCACGTATCAATACTAGACTTGATGACTGTTACTTATGGCCACCAGAATTTGGATTCTCAAGAAAAAGGTCAGTCAGTGTTATGTCAAAAATTTCGGAAAAAAACTTATTCGAAGATGAATACAATAAGAGAAACAGAAGCACTAGTAGATGGAAAAAACAACAGACCTTAAAACTATTCGACTCATGACAAAGTTCCCTCACCTGCAGACGACCAACAAGGAATTATATCTAATCATTCAGTGAGTTCAAGGCGATTCGAAGCGAGTAGTGTTGAATTTCAAAGACGAAAGCATGCTTTAGAAGTAGCAAAAATTGAAAAGACATAGAAATGGAGAAACTAGAAAATCAATTACAGTTTTCAGAGCTAGAACAAGAAGTTTTTGAGACATAGGTTTCCGATGGTGGAGAAAGATATTCTATCAAATCAGTGCGCAGTTTCAGAAGACAAAGGCAAACTGTTCCAGACAATACTCCCTGGGAAGAAATGGCTTTTATTTAGGAAGCTCCAAGATTAATGAGATATAATAGGGAACCTGAGTGTATCCTGAAGAACAACCTTCCATTAACAATGAATTATGCCAGACCATCAGTGACGCTATCAAATCAGTGGAAAGTGCTCCACGACGAGATCGATTTATCGCCCGCCAAGTTGTAGAGAAATAATACATTCTTCTTTTGATGGTAACCCTGGAGAGTGACCGACATTCATCACACAATTCAGAAAAATTGCGTCATTGTGCGATTATTCATCTGAAGAAATGATGATTAAATTACAAAAATGTTCGGAAGGTGGGGCAAAATTAACAGTATCGAGCATGATGATATCAACTGAAAACGTCGATTCAGTTCTGAAGACATCAGAAATGAGGTTTGGTTGCTCAGATCTGATAATCGATGTACTTATATCGAAAGTTGAAGCTGTGACACCAATCAGAGACCATAACATCTTGTATAGTTGCAACTATCAAATCTTTGAGTTATAACAAACATCTTCAAAATCCTCTAATGATCCGGAACATCGTACAAAAGCTTCCAGTTATGATTAAACTCCGCTGAGAAACTGACCTCAGTGACCTTTCTAGCAGCAGCAGCATGTTATGTGAGTAAGCCGAGTTATTATTCAACTATAAATAAAACTGAGCCCGGATCGAAGCCATTCGTTTAATCTTCGACGAAACGACATGAAACAATCAGTACCATATTGAGTTCCATCACTACTACCACACTAATTATTCAACTGGAATTGTTTTATATCCCGAAGTCGACAAATCAAGCTGATATTCGCGCATGCGATTGGAGGATTACGCGTTCCCTCGCCCTTCCCTATATTGATGAATGATCAACATTTCATTTTCCATAAAAATCTTATTTCCATTCTATATCTACCGCAGAATAACAAAACGAATACCAGATTGCTGAAAAAATCCACTGGAAGTTCCAACGCTTCCATACTTCGTAAAAACCACCGGCCTCACACCGTCGAATATAGCCCGGATAATCCAAAACCCACCGAAGAGCGTTTACAAAGCTATATCGAATTTATGAAACAAAAAGGGGCTTGTCAGTGGCCAACGATAAAACTTTTTCCAGCACTGGACCCAATTGTGCGATTGGGGGCCGTGCATTTCGGCTAAGGTCACAAACGAAACTAATATCCACGCCGGGATCGCTTCCAAACACCGTTTGGCGAATTCACATTTTTTCCCGACAAAAAATATTTCCCTGACGTTCGTCAAATAGGCAATTTCTAGCATGTACATTCGACCTTTTTTTGTATTCCCACTGATTTGTTAGTTTCATGCAATGAAATGCGATGCCTCTGTGAAAGTTGAAAGTGCATCTCTTTGATCAATTCGAGAACTAAAGAACTTACCGAATATTGAACTCTTGTATTTGCGGTACTTTCATGTTAAATTGACTTTTTTCTACCACTTTCCGTAGACTACCATCACGCAAATTTCAATGGCACTCAGATGAATGACCCTGAAGACCTGAGCATTCGTGTATGAAGTGAAAGATGGTTCTGTGGATCTGGTGATTTGGCGAGATGTACAAAAAAGATGCGATAGATAGCCTTCGCCAATTTTGTCGAAAGATTCGAGAAATTGTTGTCATGAATATTCTAGTGGCTCCCATACTTGGTCTATCTAAATACCTAAGCAGCCAAATACTGACTGAATCTGTGGGTTCCGAAAGAGATTCAGAGCGAGCAGTGAACAACATTCAACAGTGAAGTTTTATTGAATTATAGAAATCATCAGTGTGTCGGTTGAAAAAGTTGTGGTTGTGAAGTAATTGATGAGGGCTTTTTTGTCAACTGCAACGAGAATATGGGAATTGTTTGGAATAGAAAGTAGTCAATTAACCGTAGATAAATGGGATAATAGCTACAAAGAATTGGTGTCATCAGAATTCCTTTAAATAAAAAAGGACCATACAATAAAGACAATAAAACCGTTAATTGAGATAAAATATAGTCAACTTGGGAAAGTCCAAATGATTAATGTACAAGATAAAACTCCATCAACGTGCAACAAAAAAACTGTTCGGGCTATTATTGATTGATTAGGCTTCTTCGAAGACTATATCATATATGTATCACAGTTTGAGGCGATGTCTTGTCAATCTAGAATAAGATTAACGTGAACTTATTAACAAAACAACGATTCTATGATAAGTTTATTTTTCACCAAATGAATATAGTCTGAAGTACTCAGAATCTCATATAATGGCAGGTAACGCTTTCTCTCTGGTGCTGTATGCCACTCTAAGAGCGGAATTTGAGGCATTAGTCTTTGAAGGAAAGGGCTTCGATATTGATGTTTTGGGACATGTGAGGTTGAATTCATGTAGGTGTTGGAAGCTGAAATGAATTTTAATGAATTGTTCAGTTCTCGAATTGAAGGGTCATTATTTTGAAGATTTTGGGAATATCTTGTATATATTCCTTCTAATATACAGGGTGTCCCTGGACTTCCTCTTTCACTCTCAAGAACGTATAGATGGGGTCAAAATATCAAAGAAAAACATTTTTCATTTTGAAACTTTGAGGGCCCGTAACTTGGTAACGCAGACTTTTGAGAACAAAAATTATAGGAAGTACTGGTGATATTTTGACCCCATCTATACATTCCCGAGAGAAAAAGAGGAAGTCCAGGGACACCCTGTATATAAACTGGAATTGTCTTGAATATCGTTCTGGGCTCGACAAATGGAATATCATCACACATTGAATTTCCTTCATCGGACCTTAGAATGAGGCAACGCTCTATTTTGGTGAATCTCACATTATATTCGCGTCAGATCCATCGAAGTGAAAAATTATCCAGAAGTCAAGAATTGGGATATTAGGACTTCGGACTTCATACACTACAGTCGAGACAAGAAGGGGAGAATTTCACCCACTTTTAACAAAATGCAAAATGTCGGTTTCTGTCAGTTCATCTGTCTCCCATGGTGAATGTTACAGACCAATAATCTTGCTAATATAGATGCCTTTTGGTATGGAATTATGTTTTATAAGCCTATCCACTGAATCGATGATAATATAATGATGATAGTTTATTTACCAAAACAGTTTTACAGATAATAGATACACTAGTCGATTTGGTATGAACACAAAAGATCCCAAGAAGTTTTCTTGTTACGGGAGTATTTGATTGATATTACAATCTAATAATTTCAGTGTTAGTGATTCAGAACATACATTGTGTGCACACACACACACACACGCACTCAGAGAATATGATAGGTCGGTATAAGTATAGGTATAGGTTCAGCACTCACTGATGATGACTTGTATTCATGATTTTATCAAAAAAAATTGTCGGTGGATGAACTTCTCAACAAATTCTTGTTTTTTTTTATATAACTGATGATATTTATATTTCTTGGGTTTTCTGATAATTGAGCAAATATTCGAGGGGCTATGTAAGAGAAGGACCAATTGATTTAGTAGCTTTTCAGTTTAGGTTCAATGCGGTTTTTTTGTACCTTGTGTTATGTTGTGCGAGATAGCATCAATTATTTTTTTCAATTTTTTGTTGGAGACATAATATTCTGTAGAACTATAATTTGGTTATTTTGAGTATTGGAATTTCATTGAAAGGCACTCTGTGGAGTAGGTTCTCCTTTCTTCATAAAGTATTTTCAAAAAATATTTTTGGGCAATTTCTTGTTTTTGTTTTACAGATCACACCCATATGCTCTGCCTCATCCTGATATCCTGATCCTGTAAATGGTATATCATTTTTAGCCTCTTAGTATCTGGGATATTTTTTAGTTGCTTGAAGATGAGAATAATTGATCTCGGTTTTTTTAATATTTTATGTATATGGATATAGTATTCATCCACTTCTATTCTAAGATACATTATAGAATGTAAGATTTGTATCAACTGACCTTATTATTGGGTATTGTTGAGTTTTGCACATCAGATGAGTTGATCTTATTACAAGAAAAAGTTACCAATTTATTTCTTTCCAAATTCAATTTTAGGTTCCCTGATCTGAACCAATTCTTATTTTATTTCAAGTCACCTTCTGCTCTTGCCCCTTTTCAGGAAACCGCGGAACATATGATTACTTTGTATCGGCAAATTATGACACACAACCATTCAGTTTCCGATTGAGTAATCCATTGATGTATATTAGGAACAGTCCCGGGCCAAGTACTGTTTCTGTAGTATACCAGTTACCACTAGGACCTTACTTTGGGTATCATTGATTTCTACAAATTGTTTTCTTCCAGTCACGTAAGAGTGGACGAGCTTCAATGTAGTGCCAAAGTCTTCCATACCGTCAATGAGTATTTGATCATTGACAGTATCAAAGGCCTCAGATGAGTCTAGAAATACACCAAGGCAGCAGTTTGGTGTATTTATATTTGATTCATATATAATCTTTGTGAGGTATATACTATTGCATCCTCTGTAGACATTCCATTTCTAAAACCGTATTGTTTTCAATAGTAATTGTTTTTCTTCTGGAAATTCCATAATTCCCTTCTTTATAATTTTTTCTATTACTTTTGCAACAGTGTTCATAGGGGAAATTGGCTTATGATTCAGTACCTTCCTTTCCCTTCTCTTCTCGTTTATTTGATTGATTACACAGGGTGTTTTTCGAGTACGGTTAAAAAATTCAGAGGCATGTTGCTAACGTCAAAATAAGAAGAAAAGTTCCTATAAACATATGTACCGCAAGTTATTCGTTTCTTAGATGCAGGGTGTCAAAGTTGAATTCTTATTTTTATTTTTCGTGAAAACATCTTAGAATTATTGTGATATTCAAGTGAAGTTTGGTATCTGGTGGTCTTTTTCAATGACAAAATCAAATTTGATGTTAGTTTGTCTCTTCCGTGGGGGTGGCGCTTCCTACATGTCTTTTCATTCATTTGAAATGCTATAACTTTTTTGTACGTACCTATATCACGTGTCCTAGTGGAAAACTCGATGTTCCAAACATTTTTGCGTAAAAAATATATTCCTGGTAGAGGTCGCTGCAAGCAACTGTTTTCGAATTATTGGGATTTGAAATTATCGATGCATTTGAATTATTTCCGTGGTGCTCGTGAGTCGCCTCTGAGTAGTAAATATCGAAAAAGGTACGCCAATGTCTCATTTCATTCAATGGTCTCCTATATTCAATACTTGAATGTAGTCAAAAGAATATTCTTGTTTTTTGTTACATAGTTTTTCTGGAATCTTTCCCGATTTAAATAAATAACATTCAGGTAAGTACTTGTCATGTCATTTCAATCCGTTCTCATGACAGTTAAATTGTTTTCCAATTTTTTTTGAATGGCAGCATACAAGAATAGCAAGAAGGCTATATTGAGTTACGTATACGGTCTTGCCGATGGCAATTGCTACGAGGCTAGACGTATTTATAATCAAAGATTCCCTAATCAGCGTACGCCAAATCATCAGTCGTTCAGAAACCTTTTTCAGCGACTTATGAAATGTGGATCCTCCAAAAAAGCTCCAGTGCCAGGCAGACCGTTGACTACTAGGACACCAGAAGTTGAATAAGCTGTTCTTCAGGCAATCGAAGAAAATCAACAGACAAGCACTAGAAAAATTTTGCAAAATCTGAAAGTACATCACAAATGAGTTTGGTTAATTCTCAAACAAAATCTGTTCTATCCTTATCACATACAGCGTGTGCAAGAATATTTGCCCCGAGATTTCCTTCCATGTGTAACATTTTGCCAATGGATACTGCAGAAAATTGAACAAAACTCTCAATTTACTGCAGAGATATTATTCACTGACGAGGCACATTCTTCAAAAAACGCCATAATGAACTTCCATGATAATCATGTGTGATGTGAGAGGAACCCCAGGTTTCAATACCAGTTTCCATCGAATGTGTGGATTGGTATTGTTGGGGATTATTTGATTGGTATCCACTTTTTTCCAGGGATTCTCAAGACATTCCACTTTTACTGGGACAAAGAATATGGTTCATGCATGATGGAGCGCCAGCGAACTTTACTTCAATAGTTCATGAATTATCAAATCAGCGATTCAGAAACAGATGGTATGGTCGAGGCGCTGAAGTTCCAAATCAATTTTGACCTCCGAGGTCCCCGGATCCAAATCCAATCGATATTTTTCCGTGGGGTCACTTGATGGTCCTGGGAATACACCGGGTATGATGAAACGTGTACGTGGGTCCATGAGACGACGAGTCGATGCATGCATAATGGTGCAAGGTGGCCATTTTGAACAATTACTTCGAAAATTACCCTCAACTAACAGTTTAAGTATTGAATGAGTCTTGATTACTGCTATTATTATAAATATTGAACTGTTATAACACCGAATTTTCATTTTTAAATTAAATAAAAAAAATAAAAAATCTTCAACTAAATTAATTTTGAATTTAAAAATATTTTCATTCAAAATCACTTGCTTCCATCATTTCGAATACCAATAACCCAAAAACAGTTGCTAGCAGCGACCTCTACCAGAAATATATTTTTTACACTCCACCAGAAAAATCGATTTTCCACTGGAAAACGTAATACAGGTGAGTACAAAAAAGTTATAACATTTCAAATGACTAAGCAACCCCACGAAAGAGACAAAAAACGAACAACAAAAAATAAAAATGAGAATTCAACTCAGAAACGAATAACTTGCGGACATATATTTATAAAGACTCTTTTTCTTATTATGACGTCAGCAACATGCTCCTAAATTTTCTACACGAACTTAAGAAACACCATGTATATGCTAGTAGCTTTCTCATGTAGTCCGCGACGAGTTTCATGTTGAAAATATTCAAGATCGCCAGATTTTGATTACTTTTCTTTTGTTTAGTGAGGGTTGATGTAGTCTGTCGAAATTTGACAATAATAAGAAGTAATTTATTTGTTTGAGTTTGTGAATAGTATTTATAATAAAATTAGGCTGTTCTCACGATGAAATCGTGGGCCCAGGAGTTGTATAAGACAGTCTGTATATCAAGAAAAGTAATGCGGAAACATACCGGTGTAGTAAAACAGTTCAGTTATGGACTCTACCTCTGATAGCTGAAGATTTGAAATGCGAAACTTAATAACAATAATTATCAACCATGGAAATTCAAAATGAAAAGATAATAATTAGAGAGGGGACATCGAAGTTCGACAAACCAAAACCGGAGACACCAGAGAAAAATTGGCTTTCATGAAAAAGCTCAGAGTTCTATTTCTTTATCAGTAGAAAATAACCAAATAATCCACATATGCAATTGTAAATCAGCTAAGGATATATGGGATATTCTACAAAAGGTTCACGAAAGAGCAAATTTAACTGATAAACTTTATTTGCCGAAGGAATTATACCAAACTAAGCTCGAACCTGGACAAAGTATGACGAAATACATAAGAATAACTCTACAAATGATCGAACTGATTGGTGAAGAGATACAAAATTTCACGTTGCAGAACTTTTATTGGGTGGTATCCCAGAAAAATTCTAAACTTCAGTTACAGCACTAGATGCTCTTTCCGACAATGAACTCACTCAAGAATATGTTGAAGAAAAATTGATGGAGAGTTCAATAAAAAGCAAGGAAATGACATTGGAAAAGATGGCGAAACTGCATTGAAGACATTCAGCAGACAAAAGGAAGAGACAGCAGGCAGTTTTGATAGGGAATGTTTTATTTGTAGGTTGAAGGGTCATATCCAGAGGGACTGTCATTTCCGTAAAGGAAATATTGAAAAAACTCAGAAAAATTATAGAATTGCGAAGAGTGCCGTAGAAGAATTCTGTTTCTGTGAAGGTTACCAAAATGCAAGCGAATGGTACATCGATTCGGGAGCTTCCAATCATATTTTTTTTTTTTTTTTTTTTTTATGTTCTGGTTCCCACGAAAAGGGATATCCTGTAATGTTCAGAGAACATCGTGGGAACCTAGGGAAAGAAGGTAGGAGTTGGTGTTCTTCTTAAATTTCTGAAGGTTGTATGCCTCGGGAAACACCTCCCTAGGCAATGAGTTCCAAAGCCTCGCTGTTCGTTGGATGAACGAGTCTTTGGAAAGTGATGTTCTGCAGGTTTCCAAAGTGACCACGAAGGGGTGTGATGACTGAACTTGACGGGTTAATCTCGAAGAGACTGCCAAAGCAGGAACGATTGTTGATATTTCAGAAGAGCATCGCCCATGAAAATATCTATAAAATAGAGACAAATCGCCAACTTTTCTACGGTGTTCCAGACAAGTGAGCGAGTTTGTAAGCGAGGCATCACCGACGAGACGAATTGCCCTTTTTTGGACAGAATCCAATAGCCTCAGGATATTTTTAGGTGCCGCACTCCAAATATGGGAACAGTATTCCAGGACAGGTCGGATCTGTGCCTTATAGATCATAAGCAGCTGACTGGGGGTGAAATAGCTCTTGGCACGAAACAGAAAACCAAGTTTTGGGATGCACTTCTGGCAATGGACCTCACGTGATTTTCCCAGGAAAGGTTATTGCTGATAGTAATACCAAGCATCGATATGGATGGCTTCAGTGGTATGGTTACTCCTGACAAAGTTATGTTAGGCACAGTGAGATCGGCTTTTCTAGAGAAAAGACATGCTTGTGTTTTGTTTGCATTGAATTCTACCAAGTTATTAGATCCCCATTCGAGAATTGTTGCCAAGTCCATATTTATATTATTAACATTTCTTCCTCGTTCATTTCTGGTTTCACGGGCTGATATAGGGGCCCTGGAAGAAAGCGGTATGGAGGGTACTATCATCAGGGAAAGCTGTGTACTGGACATGAAGTTGATTTCAACAGGTCGTTGATGTGAAGTAGAAATAGTGTTGGTGCGAGAATGGATCCTTGCGGAACACCAGCATTTATGAGTAGAGTGTCAGATGAAACTCCATCGACCACTACATGGAGAGACCTGTTTGAGAGAAAACTAGCAAGCAGAGAACACAGCTGAGGGGGCAAGCCATAAGACGGAAGCTTGGCGAGGAGTCCCTGGTGCCAAACTCGATCGAACGCCTTGGAGATATCTAATGCCACAGCTAAAGTTTCTCCATGCTTTTCAATAGATAGCTGCCATATATGTGAGACGTAAGCGAGCAGGTCACCAGTTGATCTCTGATGGCGGAAGCCATATTGCCTATCGTTGACAATTCCTGGTCTTCCAGATATTTCATGAGCTCGATGTTGATGGCCTTTTCCATGACCTTTGGAATAATAGATAGCAGTTCGATTGGTCTGTAGTTGCTGTGGTAGGGCCTTTTTGCCTTTTCTAGGGACTGGCTGTGCTCTTGCAATTTTCCAATTGGACGGAAATACCCCCCAAAATTGTAAGAGTGGTTGAACAACTTGCAAAGAACAGGTGTTAGTTCGGGGCACATTTCTTGAGAACAATCGGCGGGATTCCGTCAGATCCACAGGCTTTGTTGGTGTTGAGACCCAGCAAAATCTTTCTGATAGTACGTTGGCGAAAGGTGATCTCGGGCATGTGACTGTCAATAGGTGTAATGTTCGGGGGTTGTTTTCCCGATGAATCCAGAGTGGAATTTCCAGCAAATAGGTGCGCAAAGATATTGGCTTTTTCCTGGGCAGTCGTTGCTAGTGTTCCATCTTCTTTGGTTAGGGGAGGAAATGAGCTGGAAGTGAAATTTCTTTCCACAGCTTTGGCGAAAGACCAAAATGAACGGGATCCGTTAGGACATTCAGCAAGTTTTGATCTTATTTTGGCTTTGTGGGCATCTTTTGAGCTTTCTATTGTCTCTTTACATATGCCTCTAGCCTCGACATATGCTGCTCTGGTCTCAGGGCCCGGATTTTTTAGCCATCGATGGTATGCTGCCTGTTTGGAAGCCACAGCTCTAGAGCAGTTTCTGTTAAACCAGGTCTTATCGGATGATGTTCTTCTTTCGGTATTCGGTATGTAAGTTTGCATCCCCAACATGATGATTTCAGAAATTGTCTCAGCACATCGTGTTGGATCTACTGAAGAGAAACAAACTCTCTTCCATGGAAACGCTGAGAAAAACATACGAAGACCTTCCCAGTCGGCCGAATTGTAATGCCACATGAGACGGGGTGGTATTGTGCAGCTCGATGGTGAATGGAAAGAGCATGTTGTGGAGATGAGGGTGTGGTCAGAGTTTCCAAGTGGGGCACAAACTTCTATTCTATACGGGTCAGGATTGGTGGTGAGGAAAAGATCTAGTGTATTGGCAGACTGGTTGTTGACATCAGGGATGCGGGTTGGTAGCTCGACCAGTTGTTCTAGGCCATGAGTGATGGCGAAGGCCTCGGCTTGACGACCTGTATGACTAGTAACAAAGTTTTCTTCGTCAATCTACGGAGTGCTGATGGAAATGAATGTTTTGTTGCGAATGGTCAATAAATGATATGTTCAGGTATTGGAGAGGGATTACTTAGATGTCAATTCTATGGAACATGTAAAAATGTTTATGTTTCGAACGTTTTATATGTACCTTAGTAACGAAGCAACCTACTGTCTGTTGAAAGGCTTACTGGAAAGGGATTCAATGATGTATTTGATCAAGAATATTGTTCAATGGAGATGAGAGGGAGAATTATTGCAATTGGAATGATTCAAATTGGTATTTACAGATTATGTTTGCAGTCAGATGAGCGAGCAAATAGGTCATAAAAATCCCATCGATATCAAGAGACTTTTTTCACATGATCTAGTCTCAGGAATAAAAATAGATGATTATAATGAAATTATGAATTGTGTGAGTTACGTGAAAGGTGAACTGACAAAAAAAACATTTTTTGTGAAAAACGGTCAAATCAATGCCTAGATTTGATACAATCTAACGTTTGTTGTCCGATGAAAAAAAACAGAAACCCCAGAAAAGAAATGATATTTTTTGACGATTGCTCGACGATCACACCACATCATACCTCCTGCATTCCAAAGACGGAGTTTTTCAAATATAAATCCAACAGGAAGATTTACTCGAAATGGCAGATCACCTTTTATTGGTTGCACTTGGAAGCAAAAAATTTAGTTTTATTGTTATATCACCAGTTCCTATCATCGTTACGAGATGGAATATATATACCAGTTTCCGAGTCCAATCATGAGCTTTCAAACAATCAGTCTGTTAGTTTTTGCGTGATGCTCGAACAATCAAACAAACATTCACAATTTTATAATCTAGCTGGTACCCACGATTTCGTCCTAGTAGAATTGGTATTTTTCCCCATGTTTCTCTTTCTGCTATGGCTCTGCCCACATCCCTCTATCCCGTTTCCCGTTATCCTGTTAGCTCATTTTTCGTTTTCCCCTTTCCCGTTTTCCCCTTTGCCATCATACCGTTATCCTGTTTTCCCGTTTTCCATTATCCTGTTACCCGTTATCCCATTTCCCGTTATGATGTTTCCCGTTATCCCATAATCCCCTTTTCTGTTATCCCATTATATCGTTATATCATTATTTCGTTTCAGTAGCATAATTGATTTTCCATCGAAAGTTATGAATTTGACGACTATTACTAATTGACTAACCCCTTGTCATCAGAGACGGAATTTTCTGATAAGGTTAAACACGATTTATTCATTTGTGACTATGAACCAAATTTCAAGACCCTAACTTGATGACTAACGGGATCTCTATGAAAAATGTCACCCCCTTTAGGCGTTGGGTTTCTAAAAACACTGAAACACATATTTTTTCAATTGTGACATGGATCCCATATACCAATTTTTATGACCCCAATTTCAAAACTAACGGAACCCTCATAAAAACCTCCTCATTTCACCTCTTCAAGGGTTGAATTTCTAACACGTATTCGTAACAGTGATCTGAAATATCAATTTTCATCACCGAATCTTGAAAACTAACGGAACCCCTATATAAATTTTCAATCCCTATTCAACCAACCCCCATTTCACTTATTTGGGAGATGCATTTCTACAATCACTGAAACACGTATTTCTGCATTTGTAGCTAACAAATACCTCAAATACCAATTTTTATGACCACAACATAGAAACTACCGGTAATCCTGCTATACAAACTATCGACCACTATTTAAACCCCTTTAGGGTTGAATTTTCAAAAACCCTGAAATACATGTTTTTTGATTGAAAAAAAAAGGCCCCAAATACCAATTCCCATTACTCTCACTTTGAAACTAATGGTACCCCTTCAGGGACGTATCAAAATAACCTTTCTAAGTGGCTATCTATGTCATCATTGGAATACGCTGTCAAAATTTTAGCTCTTTAAGTCCAGCGGTTTGGTCTGGGCGTTGATCGTATGTTAGTCAGTCAGGACATGTAATTGATAACGGAAAAGGGGATAACGGGATAACGAACTACGGGTGAAAGGGAAACATCATGAAGTAAATGGGATAACGGAAAACGGAATAACGGAAAACGGGATAACGGAAAACGGGATAACGGGTAACGGGAAACGAGATAACAGGATGACGGGAAACTGGATAATGGAAAACGGGATAATGGAAAACGGAATAACAGGTTAACGGAAAACGGGATAAAGGGATGTGGGCGAAGCCACAGCACAAAGAGAAACATCGGGTGGAATTGTAAATGTCTGTTTGTTTGTTCGAACATCACGCAAAAACTACTAGACCGATTTTGATAAAACTTTTTGTATATGAAAGCTTATGATTGGACTCAGAATTTTGTATGTACTGAATCTCGCACCGATGACAGAAACTGGTGATATAACAATAGAACTGAATTTTTTCACATCCAAGTGCAACCAATATAAGGTGATCTCCCATTTCGAGTATATCATATCGTTGAAAAAATATACATATATATATATATATATATATATAAATATATATATATATATATATATATTTATTCATATTCATATATATATCCATCTTCAAACATCAGGACATCATTCCATATCGAAACCTTATGGCCTCACCTAGAAGGAGTCACATTTGTTTTGCTCGTGAATATTCATACTATTCAGTACTTCTGGCGACATCTAGAGAATTGAAGTTTCTATTATAAGATTTAAAATATACATTTTTTTACTATTCACATATCATTGATACATCTTACCAAAGTGCTATGATTTTGGCGTCATATATATTAATTTTCATCCATATATAAAACATTCTAGCATCATGCAGTGTTGCCTCATTTTAATAGTATTCTCACCAGTTTGTGTATCATCTCCATGCATGAATCAGTTGTGTTGTGTACCTTATAGAATGATCATGGATGAATCATCATGAAGACAAAAAGGAATTTGAAATATTGTACACAACAGATCGGGTTCAAAACTTTATAATATGTTTAAAAGTAGGAATAAATATCTGAGGGTTGTTAAAAATCTCCAACAGTTTTTTGTAAACATCAAAATTTGTTGCTATTTGACTGCGGTATTTTAAATATTAAACTGCATTTTTGTCGAAATATAGATAAAATAAATTAAACACTTTATTGAAGAATGTGTATTTAACAGGAGAAAATCAATCGGAAGCAATTTAGGAAAACCCAAAAAAGTACTCAAAAAATATCGATAATCTATACATACAGTGTCACACATAAAGTTTGCAACATATGGAAGTTTTTTTATTAATAGATATAATGAAAATTTGACTTCGCAGTTAGTTTGTGCTTGAAAAATGAGTAAGAAACAGCCTCTTTCCTTTTGTCATGTGCTACTCTAATCCTGTCAAATTTGACATTTTTTTCGAAAATCCAAAAAAAACAGTTTTTTTTTAAATTTCGAAAAATGACAAACCAAAAAGTTGCTCAATTTCCAATTTTATACCTTCGCTCCGAAATCGGGCTCTCTACTGTCAGTTAGACTTTTTTCAAATTTTTTTAATTTTTCGATAAAAGAACGATTTTCACTTTGTCTTGTGTGGATAACATTGTACATGAAACTAATTCGTGAATTATAAATTTACGAAAATCTGTACACAAAACAACTCGATTCATTAAACGCAATACTTTGACATTAACAAAAACTAAAAATTTGTTTCAAAAGCCTACTAAGGGAAAATTTTATTTCGATTCGATCAATTGTACTATTTTCTTCCCGAGATGTTGCATTAGTCTTGTATTGTTTGAAATCACGAAAATTTATATCATGTTTAGTACAAATCGCTAGAACGAAAGTCTTTTGAATAATTATGAAACTATAGGTCATTGTTCAGTTTACAGAAAAGTATGATATTTCGGGTTTGTTTGTAACTTAATTATTGGTCAAAAAAATTATCAAACTGGATTGAAATCCATTTAAATAAAAAATACGAGTGGCAAAAAAAGAAAAAAAAAATGTTTATTCGAGTACTTAACGTCCATATATTGAAAATCCGAATCAGTTGCACAATGAAATGAAAGAACCAGATGAACTTTGCAACAACAAAGACGAATTTCTGGAGGTGCATTTTTTTTCTGGTAACAGGCCGATGTGGGTATTTCCTGGGCAAGATATGACATTGAAGTCTTGTATTATTCAAAATTATGAAATTTGAATCATGTTTCGTTCGAATCGGTAGAGCAAAAGATTCGAAAAATAAAAATAAAATGGAAATAAGTCAAAGTGACAGTAGGGAGTCCAAATTTGGAACAAAGGTATAAAATTGGAAATCGAGCAACTTTTCCTTTGGCATTTTCCGAGATTTCCAAAAAAACCTGTTTTTGAGGATTTTCGAAAGAAATGTCAAATTTGACAGGTAGCAGTAGCACATGACAAAAGGGAAGAGGCTGTTTTTCACTCATTTTCTAAGCACAAACTAAATGGTTTCATTATATCTATTAATAAAAAAAACTTCCTTATGTTGTGGACTTTATGTGTGACTGTATATAATTAATAACATGTCCTGACAGACTGATTCATTCGAGATCAATCAATACCCAGACCAAACCACTGGATCTGAAATGATGTAGGTAAAACCACATATATGAAAAAATGAGGGTGAGAAAGAAGGGGATGGCGGAGTAAATACCGTCAGTTTTGAAGGTAAGAGTCATGGAAATTGGTTTTTTGGCTTTTCTTCTCAAACAAAGAAACATGTATTTCGAAGTTTTCGACTATTCAACCATAAAGTGTAAGGAGAGGGTTGAAAGTTTGTGTGAGAGTACCGTTATTTTTTTCAGAATTTTCAGTCTGACATATACCGTATAACAAATTTCAATTGAAAAAAAATTGAATATACCTGATGTCACAGAAAGTGCTACCAGCTACCAGTATGTTTTAAATATATTTGCATAGACGTTTTCATTGCGAATTCAACGATGTAATATTTTCTATGACTAACTTATACCAATAACTGAGATATTGCTGGTAAACCTGAGGTACCTGCTATATTATCAAATAATATGTCCTGACTAACTGATTGACCACTGTTGAGCCGAAACCGCTGAAAGTATGAGATGTGTAGACTCTCTGAGAAGGGATTTTCCAGAATTCAATTCCAGAGTTAAAGGTGCCCCCTGAATATTTGAAAAATATGTATGCCTGGAACTGTTGATGTAAAAGATGGCAACATATATAAAGCAAAGAAGACACTTCACTGAATGATTTTCACTAAATTGGGTTTATAAAACCACGACACGTGTTTCTCTATACAATAGAAGTGTTGATCTGGCGTCATTTAATGAAATTGTTTTTTCGGGTGTTTCGATTTTTTTGTATGCAATAAAAAAAAAATAGAAACAGTTCCATTTTGAACTACAACTGGGGTAGATGAAGCGATACGAAGAAAGACTCAGATATATGAAAAATACATTCCAGCTAGTTTATTCACCTACTGTATTGGAAAAATACCAAAAAAACATTCAATTGCAAAAACGGTGGAATTCTTAATAACAGAGATATTACTCTATTTTTTAATCGTCTATTGTCCATTCGTTTAATATTTTCCTGCCCATCTCATACATCTCACAAGTCATTCCCCATATGACATTTTCGTTAATAATTTTGATATTTGCCTGTATTCTATTTTTAAGTTCTTGAATATCTCTCACAGTCGTTTTGTTGAGCCATTGCTCAAGATAGCTCCATGAAAAAACCTAAGAGGGCGAGTTCGTTGATCGTGCGGACAATTACTAGAACCATCTAATTACTTGAATCATAACTGTAACTGTCAGTACAATATTCAGAATAAAACTGTCAAGTAAGTCATATCAATATTGATTCTGAAAGTACGAATAATTAGTCTATTGCATCACCGATCCATCAATAAGCATTTATTATTTGAGTTATGTATAACAAATATTTCATCGTTGCTTGGTAAAAAATAAAAGTATCCATCCAAAATGCATATACAAAGGAAAAATTATCAAACAATGATTGTTTTTTTTTTATTTCATTTCATTTGTTTTCATTTTCACATAGTTTCTTTACAGTTTTTCATTATTATATTATATTATCATGCAACCACTGCTTTTAATTAACATGCCATAGCGGTAACCATTTCAATCATTGGCCCCTTTGATACTTGAATAGCATTTTTAAGTTAAGGGTTCACTTATGCTCACACTAAAAACATAAAATAATAAAATAATTGATAAAAAAATCATTTAAAGACGGGCTTTTATTCAAATGCACTAAAAAGTGAAAAATAATTACTTTGGATGTGTGACGTAGGTTATTCTATAGATTCAAAAGCTTGTCGCGCAAAGTTTTCAGTTCGAAACAAAAGCATCTCTATCTATGTGTTTTTGTTGAAGCATCGTTATTATTGGGCCTTTTTCTCCTGGAGACCATCTGAAGATTGACTTATCCGCCATCTCAGAGTTGCCATCTTCAATTCATGGATTTTAACTGAAAATCAATAATCCTCGACTAAATTCATAATATTCGAGCCAAAAACCCCGACATACCAATTTTGAATCGAATCGAGCAATAATTACAAAACTCATCCGCCATCTTGAATTTGGGAATTTTCATGAAAAATACATAATATCCGACCCCGAAAACCCCCACATACCAATTTTGAATGGAATCGGACCATTAACACAGATCATAGGCCATCTTAGAGCCCCTATTTTCATTTTTTGAATTTTGAATGATAAATCATAATAATCGACCCTGAAAACCCCCAAATACCAATTTTGAATCGAATCGGACCATGAACTTTAGTCCCGTCCCCATCTTGTAGCGCCATTTTGTTTTTATCTCTACCAAAAATTCCATGAGCCGCCATTTCAATTTCATACATTTTGACAGAAAAATCATAATGTCCGACTCCGAAAACCCCCTCTTACAAATTTTGAAAAGAATCGGACCATAATCACGAAACTCCTCGGCCATTTTGGAGCCGCCATCTTAAATTCTTAAATTTTGACAAAAAATTCATAATTTCCAACCCGAAAACCCCCACATACCAATTTTGAATCGAATCGGAACATGATCACAAAACTTGTCCGCCATCTTAAATTTCTGAATTATGATTCACAATCTCCGTCTCCGAAAACCCCCATATACAAATTTTGAATAGAATCGGACCATAATCACATAACTTCTCCGCCATTTTGGGCCGCCATCTTGAATTTATAAATTTTGACAAAAAATGCATAGTCTCCGACCCCGAAAACCCCCACAAACCAATTTTGAATCGAATCGTACCATAATCACAAGACTCGTCCGCAATCTTGGAGCCGCCATTTTCAGCTTAATCGGATGGTCGGCAAGTGCCCCAAAAATGCATTACAAATTTTGAACCGAAAAGAATGACAGAATGACATAGAACGAAGCAAGTTAAAAAAAAGTTCGTTAAAATTAAAATATATTGAAAGGATTGAATAAATCCTGATATTTAGACCTGTGAAACTAAAGGTTATCACTGAAGCATACACACTCAATTAATTTCTAATAACATAAAACTGTATACATTTTCCTCGAAATATTTTTTCAGATAGGTTTGCCAAAGAAGCTATAAAGCAGCGTAATAGCAATATATTGAATGTTGCAATGTTGCCATATCATTTGAGTTTACAATATGCTTTATTCGGATAAAATATACGTATAACGTATATTACAGAAGCGCCTCAAATGGCAGAATCTTGAACTAAAATATACTACTTGAACTAAATTAGTAAGATTACCGCCTCATGAGAAATTTTCTTTACTTCCAAATAGCAACACTGTCTATTGTACTTTATGAATTCAACCTTGCTCAACCTATTCAATTTTTTCAGGAGCTCCATTCTCGATAAATTGCGCCAAAATAACTTGAAGCCAGGAGAAGAAAAGAAGGTTGACATTAAGACGTCAGCTATACTGACGCCTCAATTCGCTCGAAGCCTCAATGTATGGTGGATGCATGTTATCTGAGGCGCTAAAGATAGTAGAATATATATATATATATATATATTTAAATATATATATATATAAATAAATATATATATTAAATATATATATATATATATATATATATATATATAAATATATATATATATATATATATATATATATATATATATATATATATATATATATATATATTTATATATATATATATATATATATATATTTATATATATATAACTTTTTTCTTTTGATTTGAGTCAGATAACATAAAAATATCGGGAAGATTTGAATCCCTCTCAAACTGTCTATTTTGAAGTTCAGAGTTTATACAAAAACAAGACCAATTGAAATGTTCCATTTTTTATTACAAGATTGTATTCAACTTGTTTTGTTCGTATGTCATGCGTTTTGTCTATCCGGTTCAGAATTTTTTATCCATTTTTGGAGCATTTGCCGACATTTTATTTAGCTGAAATTTGGCAGGTGTTCATAATTCCTAAGACAATGCATTATGAAATTGTGATTTTGATAATATGTTTTGTGATTATGGTACGATTCGGTTCAAAATTGGTATGTGGGGATTATCGGGGACGGAGATTGTGAATTTCCCGTCAAAATAAAAAAATTCAAAATTTGTGGTCTGATTCGATTCAAAATTGATACGTGGGGGTCTTCGGGGTCGGAGATTATGAATTTTCTGTCAAAATTCATGAATTCAAGATGGCGTCTCCAAAATAGTGGAGGAGTTTTGTGATTATGGTCCGATTCTATTCAAAATTTGTATGTGGGGGTTTTCAGAGTCGGAGATTATGCATTTTTTGTAAAAAAATTATGAAATTGAAATAGCGGCTCGTGAAATTTTTGTTACAAAAAAAACAAAATGGCGCTCCAAGGTGGCGGACGAAATTTAGGTTTATGGTTAGATTCGATTCAAAATTGATATGTGGGGATTTTCATGGTCGAATATTATGTTTGTTTATTTATATGTAACTAAATGCCATGTCCATTTTCTGAGGTTGAATAAACTTATTATTGGAACATGTATTTCTCTATTTGTTACAAAGATCTTAAATAATAATTTCGATGGCCCTAACCTAAAAACTATCGAAACCCCCCATACAAATTTTTACCATCCACTTCACCCCTTTATGATGTGTCGCGTGTCTCAGAATCCGTTTACCTTACAAGCACATAATACTGTCCGGATATACCGGATATCCATTCATACATTTTCCACGGAGGGTTAATATATTCATTTTTGCAAATTAAATTCATTTCCATTTTGAATGACTGTGCCAATGCAACCCTGTTGAAATTCTAATACCACAATACCCCGAATTCCAACCCGAATAAACACATAACCGAGGATTGGGTCAGTCCTTCGTGTTCACTGTGACCTAATTTGATTTATGTCCAAATATGAAAGCATTGCAGGTTCTTCCATTTGGGGTGAATATACACAGGTTATATAACCAATCTCGTGAATATCACTGTGCAGAATCATGGATATAATTTCATGGCTTAATTTTGGTTTTCGAATACTTTAGAACGGAAAATTTTGAATTTGAAACACGAAATGGAAGATACAATATTTAATGTTGAATTATTTGTTGAAGAATATTTATCTAACTGAAACAAAAACTAGTATATTCATGGATTTAGAAATGATGTTAGTGGGATGAGGCATCATTATTTCATTTACCACGATTTTTCCCAAAGTACTGTTTTGATGGGAAATGCATCGCAAAGCTTGGCCCGATGGCGCCATAACATTACGTCCCGTTTGCCTCAAATTGACGTGTCAATTGATAAATGTCAATTCTGTGTTTGCAGGAGACGAGGGTTGAGGCGTTTACAATTCACATGATTCAATTTGGTTTTGATAATGAGTCCTGCAGCGAATGAAATTGGCCATTTGAGAGAAGATGAATTGAAAGAAGAAGTAAAGGGGTCAAGGTGACAGAAAAAAAAGGATTTGATCAAAAGTTTAGCTATCTACGTGAAGCCATCTCGCATTGAAGAATTTTCCCACTGATTGCACCTTGCTTCATATTTTGGAAAGAAAAGAGTTCCTTGAGCGGTACACCGATAACCACAACACTGAACCATATTAATCATTATATTTATAGCTGGTTTGGACTGGACTATCTTATTTTGGAATATAAAAATGGTTTATTTATTTGTTATTTGATAGAAAACAAAACTTACTTCCGTTTCCAAAAGTGTAGGACTGACATTGATTGATGCCCCAATTTATACAACAGTTCAGTTCCTCTTAGGACATATTTTAGTAAACTACACAACCGTTATAGGATAATCAATATGATGACTATATAACTGTCCTATAAGTATGTCTTCAAGATTACTCATACAATGCATTTACAAAACTTTTTGGGAACTGCTATAAAACTATTGTATAGCAGTACTCTTATTCTGCGGTTCAAGAGTATAGAACTACTAAGAACTACTAAGAAAGTATTTTATAAGTATTTTTTAATGCAGGCAGAATCGCTAATACAATAATTTGGTTTTCTACTGTTGAAATTCGGAATATAATTGTCACAAGAATATTTCATTAGGTATATGTAAACGTTTGCGTTGTGTCATGACAGAGGTGTAAGATCCAATATCAGGCATTATTATGGCGGTGGGTGATGAGGTTATTATTGTATCTGTTTAGTTAATCATATCGAAAATATTAAAGACCTATATCACTACTCCAGGGGCCGCATTTATTTGCGCAACTAACTTTTCTGACAATATGTATAAATTTTGTTGATAAAAAATTAAAGCGCCTCAGTTTAGCATACATTTTATTGGTATTATTGAAAAAATAAAAAATAAAAAATTATGTTTTATTTGTTGAATTTTCAACTTAAAACAAAACATGTATCGTGGCTGTTTTGAAAGCGGAAAAAATCTCTATATTTCTTTAAAAAATCTTTTTTTATTTCCCTTCTTTACGTTTCTATGTGATTTTTTCACAATGGCGGCGGTTTCTGAACAGCCGAACGTATATTGAATATGGCGTATATGGTAGAATACAAATTAGAAACCTCATACAATGATTCTGTTTCTTCCTGAGCTGTATACGATATTAGAGTTTTATTATGTTGTTTAATGCAGCGCCATAATTTTTTTTACAGTCTCAGGAGTCAGGTGCGGTTTGATTCTTGACCACTTCTGAATGTTGCCAGATTTAATAATACATATAGAATATTTTCCCACAGCATTTTGTTTTTCACAGAAAAAATAGGTAGATATTCATATAAAGGACGAGGATTGGACCACGAGTATAGTGAGTGGTCCAACACATTGTGTGCAAAAAATACACGTCGCTGTTTTGCATAAAGTTGAGGTACACAAGATTTTTTGCGATAATTATTCAATGATTATTTGAAAAAAAGTTGTTTTCTCAGTAAAAATAAAGGGATCTGCCGCAATATTGTGTTTGTTTATATGACGAAACTCCCTTCAGCACATGTTTACTGTTAAAAGTTACAATGAACCCCTATGACAATCGGTGTCAAATAGATGACTTTTCATGATTGAATTGCAAAACATACATTGTGGGTGCATTTAGAACATCTTGAACTACAAGATGTATCATAATAAATTAAATAGTCTACCTATTTATTGCTACTTATTTTATGTATGTTGATATAACTACTGCCTGCCCAAGCTAGCAACACTGTTCGTTAGCTTTCCGTGTTATCCTATAGCGCGTTGGCAAACTACATAATAGAACAGAAGTATCGCTCAACATGCGTGCGGTACGACAGTAAACAATTATTTAGTTATATTGTGTTTCGAATAACTTCTGTATACAGGTTCTCTCCAAACGTGAACTAACCTCAAATTATTGTATTTGTTTATACCGGTATTCATATTCTATATAAGATGTTCGAAATAGTAGAAACCGTTGAAAATAATAGAAAAGAGTTGACGATTGTCCCTACAAACTGGGAAACGAATCGTACGTTATCCTTTCCAAGAAGATTTACCTCCAAGTTGCAACGGAAAAGTGATTCGGTCCCCGAACCAAATTGGATGACATTGCCCTGCAAAGTGAAAAAGAGTTTTTTACGCTCCTTCGAAACGGCTGAAGAGGAGTTGGATCAAAAGGTCGATGCCTATGACACCGACAGAGATGACCAAGTCATGATGCCGGCGCCTACTCCACGCAAAAGACCTAGAGTTTTATTACCCAAGAAAACAGGCAGCACTATTGATGATACTGCTAACTTTAATTATTTAGCAAACTCTTGCGTGGTAATAAGTACCAATATTATTTATCATATCTATTATACAAAGTGTACCCGTGCACAGAGCTTTAGGAGGTAGATTTTATGCAATTTCTATGTTTTTTCAACTGAAGAAACTACAAAAAATTCAACTTTATGTCCCCTTGAGTTATTTCCGTATAAAAACATTTTGTATACATGTATGTATGTATGTATGTAGATGCTATAAATGCATTTTATAACGCAGAACTTGAGATAAATTTATTCCTGGGAACTACATTTTTATTCTTCAAGCTCTTCATAAGAGAGAAAACTGTTGTAGTGGAAAGATTATTATAAAATACTTTTATATTTATTGTGTGATGTTTTACTTCTGCGGTAAGCAACAATCTTATTACTTTTCTTAAGGAACTCTAGTGCAACTGTTTATACACAGCTTCCTTTACAACCAACTTTTAACGTCGCTATCATAAGTAATACAATAGCTATGCAACCGTATTATAATCTGTATAACACTGTTTCAAAATTATTTCATGGGAATTTCATAGTACGTTATGCAACTGTTATGAAATTTGTATACTTACACTATTTCTTTGTCGTATGATATGAGTTGTAAGAACGTCTATACAACAGCATTATAGAAATCCCTTTATTATATGATAAAATTGTCGTATTGAAACGCATTAAAAAATAATTTCATCCTTTCAAGCGGCGCTATACGATAATTATGAAATAATTTCGTTCTTTCAAGGGTCTATTTTGCTAGTTGGGTATGTATCTCTTCCTCTGTAAATCGATGCTACACTTCGCATACAAATGAAAAAACTCCACCATTCAGAGTACTTTCAGACGGGTATGCGGAATGGGAAGTCCTGAAATGCCAAGTTGAATTTCTGAGCCAATCATAACACACCATTTAATATTTTTTCTGTTATGATTGGTCAGAGAATTCGACTTTGATGATTCTGTGTTCCGCGCGGTGTGCACAAAAGCACACCGCCACTATGGTATATTCCTCACACAGGGTGACCCAGGGGTACGTGCAAGTTTTTTTTTTTATTCATGCTATATCCACTTTTTCTTAACGATACGTCCGACAATGAGGCACATTCTAACAATATTCTTATTTAATACAGGGGTACCCAAAATGAGAGACACAAGCTCTGTTTTTCAAATGGCAACCCCTCCATTTTTTCAACATTTTTGGATTCGCCACTAAATTTTCGATTCAACGCACCCTGGTTCCTCAGATTTATCTGCAATAGTTTTTGAGTTATGTCAATTCGTGTGACGAAATAGAGTCGTGCTCAGAACTCATAACTTCAGAACCATCCAAGATAAGTCAACCAACTTCTTTTCAGTTGATTCCTTAGGCTTTCGAAAGCAGACGAACTGAGAGTCAATGATTCGTCGCCTACTATGATTACTTGAAAATTACAAACTACAAATGGCAATAACTCGAATTTTCAAATGCAACACTATTTATTTCATTGCACCATTTTTATGACGTTTTGAAAAGCATTTTGTCGAAATAGGGTTTGCTGGTTCTACTTTGTTTGTTGTAAATCTGCGAAATTAATTTCAAAAAAAAGAAATGTTGATGAAAAAAAAACGAGTAGGTCGCTGTGGTGAAATTTGACACATCCACAATTCTGAAAATAATATGTTTCGAAAAAATTCAATTGTGATAGGAACAGGAGTACTGCACGAAGGAAACGATGAGCCTTTTTCCTGAAGTACGAAAAATTCCCCACTAGCAGCGCTCGTAGTCCGGTAGGGACAAACATTACCTGACTCACATTAAAATACATGTGAAAATAAACATCAATAAAATGTTCTTGACGTTCCAGGAGCCAAATTAAAATTGGCAAATGTAAAGGATAATAATGAAGCAACAATGAAACGGTGGCTTGCTTGTCGGAATTTTAAAATTTCCGGAAAAAAAACAATTAATTGACAGGTATGCAAGGTTTAGTTATTATGCAGCGGTATTTTCGAACTATGATATCAGACGTTCAGAATGATTATAAATTATTAATTGATTCCCGAATAAAAATTGAGTCGAATATATTTGGTAATAAAGATGAATTCAATACATTACAGTTAATATGATTCAGTAACTAATAGAAAGGTTATATGTTTCTGTAATTTATGTTTTTTTACTGTCAATTTATTAGCTATTTATTTTTCATTCATTCGATTCTTTGTATAATGTTTGTAACTATGTTGGATGAAGAGACAATTTTTGGGCACCGTTTTCAAAGAGGAAGAAAGTCAATATATCTCGGAAACGGTATGAGACCACCTCGTTTTTCTTTCGGATTCTTGTTCACAAGGCAAAAACACGTAAGGAAAGTCAAACAGCTGTTTCCAGGGAGCATGAGCATTATTTTGAATAATTGAACTGTATTATAAATAACACTATTTTAAATGGAGAAGGTTTGATGTTTGTCTCTTCCACAAGTGCTGCCTTTCGTGAAAAATTTGCCACACAATTCTCATGAAAAAGGCTTATTCTAGTAATCTTTACAATAACAGAAATAGATTATTAACAGAAAACAATGTTGAACTTCTGAGGAAAGACTACTCATAAATGCTCGATTTTTTCAGTCAATGAGCCTTGAACTCCAGCGAGCGTTGCTCCAGCAGTTGAACAGAAGGCTTCCGTGATCCTCTTTTCCATATCATCTGCAGTGCATGGAAGATATCTGGAAACTATTTTCTTTGCGTATCCCTGAAAAAATAAATCTATGGAATTGAGGTCTGGGGATCGTACGTGCCAAAAAATAGTACCTCCTCTGCCTATCCAACGATTAGGAAAGGATAGATCTTAGAACTCTCGTAATATCTTATGGTTATGCACTGCAGCACCATCGTGTAGCAAACCACATGGTCATTCTGGTGTTCCAATCGACATTCTCCACATTATGAAAACAAATTCGCGAATAAAATGTAAATACCTTTTACCATTCGGTACATTGTCAGAAAAGTTGGGTCCAATAGTGTGATTTTCAATAATTATTCCCCAAACATCAAGGGACCATCGCTTTTGGTGATCAACAGCCGTCAACCAGTGAGGATTTTCGATTGCATATAATATCTGTTGCTCGACCCCTTGTTCTCAAACGTCGCTTCATCAGAAAACAAAATTTTGTTTGGAGTATCATAATCCTCGTCAATGATGTAATTCATGTCAGTACAAAACGCAACCCTATTTGTAAAATCATTACCAAGCAATTCTTGATGTGGGTTCGGATGATAAGGGTGGAACTTATGATCGAGTATTATTCTGTTCACATCACTTTGTGAAACATCCGTTTCCGCTGTTGATTTCCTAGTGCTCAAGTGAGTATTCTCCTGTAGCATCAATAAACTTGTAACTCATTTTTATCATCGACCCGACCACCAACACTTCTCTTTTTGGTATGAGACACACTACCAGTGAGTTCAAACCGATCTCTTAACTTTTGGAATGAAGACACCCGTGGATTTCTTGCTTCTGGATATATCTGATGGTAGATTCTGCTTGCTAATGAAGGAATTACCTCAGCTTTGTCAATGCACTAGATCATATCCATTAATTTTTCGTGAGTGACATTATTGACAATCAGACAAATTGATTTATTGAAAGTACATGGATGTGTCGAATTTTACGACAGAGGCCTACAAGATAATTTTTTTTCGAAAAAAACAACAGAAGTTGTTATTTTGCAATAAATCTCTCATACTTCAAGTAGACCCCACAAGTTCCATATCGAGAAATATCTCTTGAAAAATGCCATGCAATTATGCTATAAAGTATAGAGTGTTGCCTTTGGAAGAGTCGAGTTATTGCCATTAGTAAGTTGTCATTTGTGTATCTACTGAAATGTAAGGAAGCACAAGAAAACTGTCAAACCATGGCTCCCATGTTGGTATTTTCACCTAAAACAGGAAAATAGAGCATATCAAACTTAGGTTTGACACTCAAAAAATTGTTCTGGCACACTTTCATTTTCAACTGTTAATGCAACAAAGATTATGTCAATCAACCGTCAACAATGAACCTTAATGGAAATTGAACCTTCAGAAAAGTATAATTCGTTGATCTCAAGAAACCAGTAAATCATTGAAATCTGATTGGAATAATTTAAAACATAACAGACAAAAGGCACAAATAACTCTCATTATGTATCCATGAAATGAAGAGACGAACCTCTTGAGTCCATATTATCCTCAGACTCATTGTGAGTACGACATAATCACAGTATTGCCATCATTATGTAGACACCTATGAGAGGCATGTCCCCTTGATTCTCCTTATATTTGAATGAGGAGAACAAAAACCGGTTTCCCTTCAGTGATAGGTAATAATACTTGCTAGAAATAGAAAAAAGGTCATAATACCTACTAGAAACTTGAAAAAATATTTTGTGCCAGTGGTTAACTAGCAGTTCCACCCGTTATGACAACAAGATGCGTTAACTCCCTCAACAACGTGAATTTTTCTGTCAATATAGTTGAGGATAAACCTAAGATAAAACAAATATAACAACCAGACCGAATAATATATCAATATTCATATTAAAGAGAGATGCATCAGTTTTATGCAATCCTCGGCACCATATTTTTGAATATTATTTGTCTCATTCACGTATGACGGCTTGCGTCTGTTGACCCTGGAAACTACAGACCGGTGTGGTATTTTTATGTTTCAAAATGATGGGGATAATCACTGTTAACAATATTTCACACTTTCAGCTTGAAAAAGGTGTGAATCACCAACCCAATATGGCTTTATATCTGAAAGATCATCAACAACAAACCTGTTATATTGCCTGGACAAATGGACTCGACTACTTGACTCCAGCCATCGATATTATATATCTCTACAAGGTACCACAGAATAAAGCTCCTTAGAGAAAAGCTTTTTCAACTAGATCGCAGAATATATTTTTGAATCGTTCTTCAGAGTGAGAGTTGGTTCCAACTATCCCAATTTTCATCAAGTCATCTCCGGTCATCTCTTTGGAAAATGGCTTTCTCAACTAGATCGCTGAATATATTTGTGAAAGGTTCTTCAGAGTGATAGTTGGTTCCAACTATCCCGATTTTCATCAAGTCATCTCCAGTGTTCTTCAAAGTGCTCTTTCAGGGTCCACCCTTTTTTCAACCTTCATTTCAGTTATGCTTGCGGTACTCCATTCAAACCATGCTTTTCTTGCCAATGATAGAAATTCTTTGGTAATTTCATGACGAGCCATGTCGAACTGCAGTCTGATCTCACACGTGTGCAAGAGTGGTGCAAAACGTAGGAAATACTTCTGAATATCGACAAGTGTTACGTGTTACGTGTTACATATCGTATCGAATCACCCAAGCTTGGACTACCACCTGAATAACAGAACAATTCTTAAGGTAGAGATTCATAATGATCTTATATTCAACAAGATACTTTCTGCTGCAAACCAAGTGACAACTGTCTTTCACGAGGCCAACAGTATTTACCTGCTGAATAAATGCTTCAATCCATCCAAGATTTTCGACCAAATTGAAAAATTTCACATAGTGTTCCAATTTGGTCCCCTTATCTAGTGAAATACGTTTGAATGCTTGATAGGGTGCAACGCAACGCTATTCGGAATATTCAAACAACTCCCGTACGACCAACGGCAACCTACCCTATTTGAGCGACAGACGTGCGACGGGCGATGCAATCCTCACTTATCGCATCTTGCATAACGATTCCTCCGTAGAGATTTCTCACCAGCCTATTTCACCCACAAAATGACCATGGATTGCGTGTTCATCCTTAGAAATTAAAACTTTTTCGAATAACAGCGCTCCAAAAATATCACAGAATTTTCGCGAAGTGGAATTCCCTACCGCGGGATGTCGTAGCATCGTCAATTGTGAACAGTTTTGAAAATCGCTACAACTCCTTTTTGCGAACAACGAATGTTTGATGAGACTCTTTTATATTTTTTTTTCATCTTGGTCTGATTTGTAATTTATATTTTGCCTCCCAGGAATTATTTGTATAGTTTTATACAGCGTCGCTGATATGTATGGAAACGGCCGATTATCTCCTTGAGTAAGATGGCTAGCGAAAAATTTTAAGACACTAAAGTTTTAGGGTTTTTGCAAAATCTATTACAATAAGGAAAAATTAAGTAAACAGGATTAGTCAAAAAGTCATGGCGAAACAAAATTGCTTTTTCTTCAATGGAACACCCTGTATCTTATTCCATATTTCAGTTCTTCTCAAAATTCTCAATGAAATTGATAAAGCACATCATATCCTAAATTTAACCGTTTTCGATATATCGAATTTTGAATATAACTTTCATATAATTATTTAGTTTATAGTCAATCGAGTTACCTTTAAAAATTTCTAGCTCCGTGACAACGTCGCATCGTTCTTTTGTCTGACAGTGATAACCTTGACAACACATGTCAAAAAAATACATTTAGTGTGAATAATTTTCGCGCAACAATGACACGTTTAAGTGAAACCCAGCGCGTATTGAAATTTTAATGATCATAGGATATGGTAATAGAGGAGAAAGTTGTGACCAAATAGTGAATATTTCAATGGATTGCATCCCGATCGGGAATCTCTTCCTAAATCAACCGTTCCAAAAACATTGCAGCGTTTTCTGGAGGTGTCAAAGGTCGACCAAAAAGTGGAAGACCAGTAAGCGTTACAAATGCAAAACAAAATTTGAATGTCGAGTTAGATGTGGTGGAAAATCAAATATATTTGACAAAACAGAGTCCATATTCCATAAAAAAAAAACATTTGTAACAAGAGTTGATTGAAGACTATTCTGATCGTAAAACCGAGTTCTCTGTTAATTAAACGAAAATGTCAACTTTGTCAACCACATATTGTTTTCTGACAAATCTACATTTTGTTTAAACGGGCACGTAAACCGACACAACTGTGGGTATAGGTCAGACCAAAATCCACATTGGATAGAGGAAGTCCACACTCAACGACCACAAAAAGTTAATATTTGGTGCGGCATTATCGGTGAACACGTCATAGGACCCTATTTTATGAACGGAAATTTGAACTCTGAACAATATTCCTTACTTTCGCAAGAGCATATCATTCCAGAACTTGGACGATTATTCCCGAACAATAATAGTCCCAATTTGCCGACAAATCAAATATGGTTTCAACAAGATGGGGCTCCTCCACATTTTGGACGTGTGGTACGGGCATACCTAGATGAAACTTTTCCTGATAAATGGATTGGACGACGGGGTGAAATTAAAAGGCCAGCTAGGTCTCCCGATATGACCCCATGACTTTTTTCTGCGGAGTTGAATGAAAAATGTAGTTTACAGAAATAGGCCGCAAAATATCGAGGAGTTGCAAGAAAACCATGAAATTTCCACCATTCCTCCCAACATGATTCTAGATTCACTACAAGAGTTTGTTCAGCGAATTCATTATTGTCAGGATGTATCTTGGAAACGGTTAAATTTTGAAAGAATTGAAATATGGAATAATATACAGGGCGTTCCATCAAAGAAAAAGCAACTTTGTTTCGTCATAACTTTTTGACTGATCCTGAATACCTAATTTATTGTAATAGATTTTAAAAAACCTTAAAACTTTTGTATCTTAACATTTTTTGCTAGCTATCTTACTTTAGGAGATAGTCGACCGTTTCCATCCATATCAGCGACCTTGTATACCGTAGCGACGGATGACTTGGACAGTCAGGTGAATTAAATCTATCTGGTAATAACGCGCATGGATCGACTGACCGTTACTCGGCGGCAAAGTCATGTTCGAGGTGCGGCCGTTCAGTTGGTATGCTTGGAAGGGATATAAGTGATTTGAAATATAAAGTGACCTGGTACATGTCCCAACTCACCATAAATTTGTTGTATGTTAAATACGTCCTGTTTTAATGTTTCCTTTATTTATTTTAATTGCCACTCTTATTTCTTTGCAGAACATTATCATGGGTAAATACAAGAGAAGCGTAGGCAGTCGTAAGTATGCGATTATAAGACAGAAAAATCAGAATAAACCAAAAAAGAGTACGAAGGAAAAAAATTAACTCCACTAGCTTGTTGAACAAAACAGCTGTGTGACACCCCATAACTCGACCAGAAGTTTTAAAATCTGACATTAAATTCAATTCTTGATGTCAGTTGGGAACATAATTTTGACTGTTCTGGTTACAGTTTTTCAAGGACGTTCAAAATGACATATTGCAAGTCAAATTTTGTGCGATATAATTTCTGTCATATTTCAATAGTGACACTTTCGTTTGACAAATGATACTCAAAAACTGATGGTCACATTCAGAGTAGAAACCATATCATCATACCAAATTCCAACTTGATTGGTCAAACGGTTCAGCACTTATCGTGAAAGATTAAAGACACACACAGACAGATAGACAGACAGATAGACAGACTTCACTCGATTGCTTCGGGAGACCCCAAAATGGATATTCGGTATGGTATCCCGAAATCATTAATACAAAGAAAAGTGATGAGTATAAACATGAAACGACTTGGTGGGCAAACAACTTCGAGCTCAGAGGGGGAAGATAAACTGGTTCGAAACCTGGATTCAGGATGTAAATAGGGCTTTCCACTGACGGCAAATGATTTGAGGATACTCGACAAATCTGAAAATTTGAAATTGAAAATTGACCAGGTAGAGAGTGGGTTCGTGGATTACTTCAGAAGTTCAAAGGGATTACTTCAGAAGTTCAAAGGGACTATAAATGCATATTTTAATGAAATTGAGCTAAGCCTTAGAGACATAGAGCCTGATTCAATTGTGAACTATGACGTAACGAATATAACCGACTATCCTGGTGAAAATTGGATGAAAGTACGCCGTAGCACAGAACACGCGCACAGAATAATGTATTCATCCAAGTCCAATCATATACAAAGCCGAATCTTTTTTTTACACCCACCTAGATATCAAATGGACCGCCTGAAGCAAGATTTTTTTGAAGCAAGAGTGAATGGTTTATCATGGCCACATTTGAAGATTGGTATTTTACCGTTGCTTTGCGGTATTTTCAAAAATATGCAAAATAAAGTCCTTAAGCATTGATAAGAGACAAATTGGCCAATCACCAAAGTATTAGATTATTAAGGGATGTGTTGAATTAATATATGATTCATTTTATCACCTCCAAATTCCATTCTTATATGTCAACCTTTAGATGTTGCTTGTTTTGAACCCTTAAAGGTGGCATGGAGAAAAACACCTATGGACTGGAAGTTGAGAAATAGAGGCCAATTTCCAGGATATATATATTTCCAAGGCTTTTGAAAAGTGCCTTGGAACATTCGGATGAGAATGACAAAATAACACAGAATCTAACAAGCGAATTTGAAGGCAGCGGATCTTATCCTATCGACAGAAACCAAGTGTTGAAACGGAGGACCATGTGGAATGTAGGGAACAAAAGCGGGTAATTCAACGATGATAGATAATTGCATTTGAAAATTTGCTTCAAAATTTTTCGACAGCCCCAAAAGCGAAAGAAGAAGAAATGAAAAAACTTATTAGCAGGTGCTAGCGTGACAGGCCTACAAACAGATAAAGAATATATTTATCTTCCATCAACATCGAAACAAACTACGAAAAAAACATCTACCAAGCAATTATTGAACTCAAAGTTCGACACGGAATCGGATTCAGAAGATTAATCAGTCCAGGATTCGTCAGACCCTCCGGAAATATTTGAGGAAGAGGATACAAATACATTCTAAATAATCAAGAGAAGATGACTTTGTTCTCGTTGAATTTTCTTAGACGGCGCCAAGCAATAAAAAAAACAGAAGAAGTTTATTGGACAGTTAGTAGAAATCAAACGGGCTCGATATAGGTATGAAGCTTTTTGAGAAAAAGTTCAAATGCAACAAATATATATATGTGTTTCCAGGAATCCCAGGCATTGCTGATGTTGAGTTATCTCATATAATAACACGATTGAAGTCAACATTGAAAAAGCTTGAAAGTCACCTATTTTCAAAGGGGATTTAAAGAGTTCATAATGTGCTCTAAAATAGTGGAAGTGGCATAGTTTGTAGGAAGGTACTAATGAATTATTATATATATATATATATATATATATACATATATCAAAATATGGGGTGTACCCAACATAACCATCAGATTAGCCAGACAAATGGAAATAACAGTGTCATTCATGTTGAATGTACCGGATAAAACCATTCAAATCAGCAAAATGCAATAACATAACGTTTGATGCTCACACTAAATGAGCTTAACAGAATAATGTGATTCTGATGGACAATATATAATCATAAAAAGATTTCACTTCCATAGTCAATTGTTGGCCCAACAATCATGAGGGGATAATGTTTTTTCTATATGTACCCGGTTGTGACCTTTGGAATGAGAAGATTGCATGATCGACGAAATAATAAAGATTATGTATTTTGAGTTATACATCAATATCAATTTTCTATTATGAATATCATTTTTCTATCGATATGTATGGAATAGTCGAACAATTTCCTCAGAATTATGATAGAATATATTTTTCAATGAAGGTTGGAGAAAATATTTCAGAGTATAATTTTCTTCAATCCAAAGCTGAGTTGATATTGCAGCTCTTGGCTGTTTGCCATTATTAGAAATTTCCATCAGATTATGGTGAGATTACATTTCCCAAGAGACCTTGTTAACATTAAACCGGTGTTGAATATAAAATAAGTTCGTGCCTAAGACTTCTGAGATCAGAATTGAACACAGTTAACTGGCTGCAGGAAGACGAGACCCATTGAATTGAAGACTTTGACTTACTACACTACACTTTCCAAGGAACAATTGTGCAAAGGGTGACGTTATAATATATGCCAATAAGGAAGTTGATTTCACTAGAATATACAATACAAGCACAGCCCATTGTGGAAAAATTCGATTTTGCAGCAATGCATAGTACTCATGAAAAATCTGTGGTTATATGTACACATAGAAGCCCAAACGGTATTCGTATATATGAGAAGGAGCCAAGTTCAAAATATCCCTAACAAATGTCTGGCCTTTATTGAAAACCCAACTGTATTCTAACAGATTTCGATAACCTGCTAGTATATTCGATCTCACCATTACCATTACCAGTCCCACAAGAATAACGAAGTTCTCCTCGAAAGTCATCGGCAACATACTCAACAACGAATATTTTTTTGCATATACCATGGATGTAGCACTATCTGGTCATGTACCACAACTATTGGAGTTCAATTCCAACAAAACATCAATACAGAAAGAGGAGAATCTTCGATATAAAAAATATGGTTAATTCGCAAATCCATTTCAACAAATAGAAAAAAATCCTTCATGATTCAAAGGAATATTTCGATAGATGAACCAAACGATACTTCAAATAAGCATTTTCCATTCCAAAACTATGAAAATCGAAGAAAGAGGTCATTGAAGGGATGGAAGACTACTGGTAAAAAACTATCAAGTACAGTGCACTCGGCTAATTGTGACATAGATTCCTTCATTTTTCAATGAGTGTTCGTTATTTCCTCATTAACGGAATAGATACAATTTTTGTGTTTGCATATTCTCTTATATATGAAGAGTATGTCGTTTGATGTGTTGTGTTAAATCATCTGCAGATGTTCTGAAGATCTGATGCTTGATCATGATGTATAATGAAAAATCGCTGCAAGAGTTCATGACATTCATTATCAATAACAGAGATGCCCGTACGGAGCTGATGCCATACACAAATAATTTTACGAAAGATCATCCAGACCTTTCGAGCTGTCTTCTTGCCAATAGCACGAAATGTGGAAACTGTGTCGCAACCAGTTATAGAATGAAAAGACAACAAAATTATACAAATTTCCGGTGAGAATTTGGCACAAATCTCATGAATTGGAATACATTTCCTGTATTTCCCACAACCATACTCAATCCATAGTTCATCAATATCTTGTATTTGTGGAAACAGTGATATTGAAATAACTACTTTACCTGAGTCCACAGTTTGTCCACTTTCTACTCCATGCTCAACATGGAGAAGTAGGCGGCTATCTGCTTCTTCGTATGAGGCAAGAGAAATCTTGATACATCCATAGTAGTTGACGTGAAAACTCGGTCATCATAAGTCTATCACCATTTTCTCAACAAGCAACTGGATCAATTGTGTCTTGTTTTTGTTAACACATAGGAATTGCTTTAAAAAAATTGGGATTGCAGTTGAGTCTGAGACTTTGATACTTATGCCACTTCCTCTTGTTGCTCGGGTATCTGCCCTTGCACTGTTATAAGTTTAACCATTTTTAATTGCAGAAGCTGTTTTCATAAGGAGCAGATCAAAAACTCACTTCGCTAACACGAGCGTATATGTGAAGTAACGGAACCAAACATAATTAGAACTACTCGTTAACATTCTCCGTCGCCAAACGGAAGATTAAAAGCGCCGACAGTCAACGTGGGTATGATTGACAGCTGACTAGTTCTACAGCAGATTCGCCTGAGCCAATCAATATGGACCGCAAGCCAATGATAATGCTCGTAGGTGTGTCGAAACGTTCAGAGGCCAAGAAAACTGATAAATCACGAGTTATATACTTGTTCCAAGAGGTCTGGATGAATAAAAGCCTGTAGCGTCTCTGGTATGGAATCGAAATAGGTTTTGAAATATTATATATTTCTGTTGTGTTTTGTTAGAAAATATGACTTTTTTTTACTATGGGAAAATTGAATTATGGTGATCCGAATGCCTTTTGATACTCTTATGGCATATTTTTAAAATATTTGAATGTCCAAATGAAATTAGGTATATCCGTCTATGCTGCTTAACGATTACACCTCAAGACTGCAAAACTTGTTTTTTATGCTTCTGCAATTGTGAATAGTTAACTTATACCAGTATATCTGTCGAATACGATATCTAGTCGTAAACTTTTCTCCAGTTGATAAGTGAAATATGGTTTGCAAACATGTTCATAGTATCTGGAAGATATTGTAGCAATACCAGGACTGAGCATGTGTATTACGACAGCTCCATCAAATATTGTAGCGGTTACATTCGGTTGGCTGTGATGAAAAACTTTTTATCAAAAATGAAACCAACGAAAAATGACACCAACGAAAAAAGAAACTGAAAAGCAAAAACTAATAATTTTGAGTCGGTGCCAAACAAACTAGCAATAGAATTAGGTAAACCGTAAAATAATGGCAACGAGATGCGCGGTGGCGTTTTTTTTTTCAATTCATTGATCTTCGTTGATTATTTGATTGGCGCCGACTCCAAAATAGTTACTCACATTAGTTTAGGAGCATATTTTTTAAGACTAAGGAGGGTTATTTGTTGCTTCTCATTTTCTTTTTTCGTCGGTTTCATTTTTTGTTAAAAGGTTTATATTTCTTAATTTTCTGTGGCAAAAATCTACTAATTACTATCTATAGACTAGGAGGAATCAGCGCATGAGTACCGAAAACTATTCCACCTCAATTTTTTCATGCGATCCTCTTCAAATTGCCCTACTGATGATATAAATGCATGTTGCCATTGGGCAACCCCATGCCATATTGTTTAAACCGAAATTGTTTGAACAATTGCAAGGAATTCTAATTTTTCAACCGGATAAATTTTTTTATATTCTTTATCGAAATATAAATTAAAAATGTCCTATGACTTTTCACGATAAAGTTAATATTTTTAGAGATATGAATTTTTAAAGGTTCGAAAAATCTCAAATTTGGATATTTTTGACCCATGAAATATATATAATATATGAAGAAGAGAAACACGAAATATATATAATATATGAAGAAGAAAAACACGAAGTCGTCTCCACAATATTGTGGAGACGACTTCGTGTTTTTCTTCTTCATAAAATTATACCACTCCACTTCGAGATACAATGGACTTCTACCACAGATATATAATATATATAAAAAAAAAATATAAATAATATTTTTTTCAATTCTTTATACAATAGTTAATAATATTCTTAATAGATATTTGAAAAAAATTCATTGTTTATACCTGATTTTTTATTGTTAATTTCGCGCGCTCACAAGTATGCGTCGTACCCGGTTTGTGAAATTTTACCTGCTTTACACGCATTTACGGGTTGTGATACGACTAGTAAAATTGGCACACAAAAAAAGCTTTAGAAATGATAAGAGTAAAAGAAAATCGTGATGCTTTAGTCCCTCTTGGCAATGGCTTGGATTTAAGTACTAAGGAGTTGAAAGGCTTAGAAAGATTGTATTTAAAAATTTTGGGTAAAAAAGGTAACACGGCGGATGAAGCTAGACAAAGTATTTTTTCTCGTTGCTTTGGCACTAATATTAATTTATCGAAAATTCCGTGCACATCAGATGCCTTGCATTTGCATGCACTTAGAGCTTCTGCTCAAACATACGTTTGGAAAAATGCATTGAATCCCCAATATGAAACATTAGATTTCACGAATTTCGGATACAAACTAGAGAATGTTACTTTGCTATCTTTATTTATAAACAAAAGCCCATTTCCAACTGATCTTAAAAAATTGTGTAAATGTAAGAAATCCTGTGCAACCAAAGCTTGTTACTGTAAAAAAAATAATATTAGTTGCATACTTCTATGTGGTTGTGATCCAGAAGACTGTAAACATATAATATATAAAAATGATATTGATAATAAATACTTATTTTTAAATTTTGTTTCATCATTTCATACTTCTACATCTATAACCTTCGTTTGAAGAAGCTATTCAATGTAATTACTTTCTGTTTTAATAAAAAAAAAGTAATATAAACTTATAAAAAAGTAATTTTGATTAAATGTTCCGATTTATGCTTAAATAACTTTTGTAAGATTGATTCCAAAAAAAAAATTGTTGAAACAAATTGTAGACAATTTCATTATTAATAACATTGCTCTCCTTAACAAACTTGATAAAGTTAATAGTTTTCAAGATAAATGATGAATAATAATTCAGGACACAGAGAGGCCGATGCAGCGCATGAGTCAGAGAGAGACGGCGATACTTAAAGGAAAGCGACTCATACTTGTGAGCGCGCGAAATTAACAATAAAAAACAGGTATAAACAATGAAATTTGTTTAAATATCTATCGAGAATATTATTAACTATTGTATAAAGAATTGAAAAAGAATATTATTTATATATTTTATTTTTTTTAAATATATTTTTCATGAGTCAAAAGTACCCAAATTTGAGATTTCTCGAACCTTTAAATATTCATATCTCTAAAAATATTATTTTTATCGTGAAAAGTCATGGAATTTTTTCAATTTGTATTTCCATAAAGAATATAAAAAAAATTTGTCCGGTTGAAAAATAACAATTCCTTGCAATTGTTTAAACAATTTCGGTTTAAACAATATGGCACGGGGTTGCCCCATGGCAACATGCCTTCATATCATCAGTAGGGCAATTTGAAGAGGATCGCATAAAAAAATTGAGGTGGAATAGTTTTCGGTACTCATGCGCCGATTCCTCCTAGTCTACTACTCAATTAACAATTAAGGTATCCATTATATTGTAGTATCAAAACTACATATGTACGTCAAGTTTGAATAGAATCGGTTCACATGTTAAAAATCAATCATCAACTTCGAAATGACCAACTTCGAGGTATACCGTATACAATAAAAAAATTGATCTGAATCGGGTAACCCAATACAAAGTTATGCCTGATGGAATCGCTTAACGGGCCAAAATTCAGAGGGTGAACGATCCTCTACCTGTAGGGGTGGAATTTTCCTGCCTAACTCAAATGGGACCAATTTCGAAGTACATCCTATCCAATGAAGGAAGAATCATCGAAATTGGATAATTCTGTGGGAAGGTATGAGTGATCATATATAAAAAAAATATACGCGTCGACTGGAAAACCTCCTTCTTTTTGATTTTCTTGGTTAAAAATAGAAGTATCATATACGTATATAGTCATATATACGAAAGGTAATTTTCTAATTAACAAAAAACCAACACAAAAAAAATAATAAAAGTTACAAATATATCTGGTACTATGATGTACCTGAACAATGATGTCAAATATACTGTTGGAAAGTGCGTTTTCTCTTAATTTCGAACAATATAGGTTAATAATAAAATACAATCCCGAGTTATATGGGGAAATGTAGAAGCGTGTCACAAAACTTTGTCGGCCATATTGATAACGTCATCCAAACTGCTAGAAGGCCAGGAAAATATGTGTCCCGGGCTTTTTAGACTCGTCTACGCATGTACTATCTTTATTCAAACACAACCTTATTGCCGCTACTTTTGGCATCATAAGACCATCGATTTGGTATTTTTCCGAGTTGCAAGTGTCGCCATTTTTTCGTTAAATAATTATATTTTCTAGACAACTTAATGGCAAAAAAAATTGTCAAAAATGTTCAACTAATCAATTTGTTTATAAACAAATGCCTTAAAAATGTTTTTCGAACGTTATTCAATGCCTTCGTTTGATGCAAAAACAGCAAAAGCAAAATATATGGACAAAAAAGAATTAACAATATTTTTTTAATTTTTAATTTTTTGTTAATTTCAAAAAATTATAATAAACAAAATATTTTTTTTTTCAACTTTCATAACGTGATCTTGATGAGTATATATATATATATATATATATATATATATATATATATATATATATATATATATATAGGAACGGCTCTGAGCGAAACATTTTCAGAGATATTATTCAAACATTTATGCCGTTTTCTATGAAAAACGAGTTCCGAAAAATAAGGACTAATCAACAAATTCCTAACTTGTTGAACACACCATGTTTCAATAAATTTTTTAAATTGATATTTAATACTTAAAAAAAAACATGCCGTAGGGGTTGCGCGGATCCCTATTTTTTGCGTTGAATTAAAATTATAAATAATGGAGATAGAGTCCCAGTGGCCACAACATTTTCTTTGGAAATTCTGACTCCTTCAAGAATATAATTTTCGATGTTTGCTATCTTTTATAGTTCTTGAGTTTTTCCAAAAAAACAGAACCCGTTTTTTTCTTCTTGTTTTTTGTTAATAACAATTGGAATTTTCGTCACCAGAAAAAATATCTTTCTCATAATTGCATTTCAAATCGAATGAGCTATTGCTCATATCTTTTGGAGACTTGGAACTATTTTTCGCAGGAAACACACTTTTCTATTAGAATAAATGCTGGAGTTTCATCAGGATGCCACTTATCGTTTCTTCAATAACCTGAATGGTTCTCTTCCGACCCTGTAGTACGCTCGGATTTGCATTTTCTCCAGTACCCTGAAAGGAACCAAGAAGGACAAGAGTTTGTCCTCATTCCCTTTTGGTCATTTGAACCCACGAGTGAGGGGAAAGTAGTTGGTCCAGCCTTGTGGTACCTCCTGCACCAGGGCTAAGGCTTACAATCGTCACCACAGCGTTCACAGCTTGGATGAAGGTGTGTGTGCAAGAGCTTCGTTAGTCAAGTCGCGGCCGCCCATGAGACCGCACGAATGTTTGCAAACCGCCCCATTTGTCACGCGGCTCCAGCTATTTCACCCCAAATCATATGAATGTGAGGTGAGTTGCCTTGAAACTTCTGTCATGATTACCTCCAATTCCACACTTCTGAGTTCTGTCATGGTCAATATGGTCAATAATTTTTCAATCTTCTCACATAATGTCAATTGAACGATTATATGATTTCGACTGATTTCTAAAAATACACTTCATCCAGAATAATCCTAGCCTATGATGAATTTGGAATATTTCAATATGTATATCCCGTTGAAATTTTTTACAATGTTCAATGGACAGATGTTATTTTACTGTTTTTTTTTGTAGACCTGACGAAGAAGTAACCTCACTATTTAAAATTTTCAAAATTTATATTTTAAATTGATTAATTTTTTTTATATGCCTACCACTCACTCACAGGTACGCATTGATGATGTCTTAACAGTAGAAAGCGCTGTCCTACCATTGAAATGAATGAATTAGCTTCCTTTAAAAATAGATCATCCAAAAAAGCTATTTTAATATTGTGCAACTCAACTCGTCGAGAATCTTGGAGCTATTTTGGAAAGATGAACATATATGCCCTTACATGAACATTCCAAACTAACCATAATTAGTCACAGAAAAATATTTCCATTCAATATTCAATTGAGAATACATTTGCTAACATGATTGCCGATGTCTGCCGGAATTTGTTGTTTCATACCTATTTTCAGATAGGGAAGAAAGACGCTTTTTTTATTTGGATAGTTCTTTAAAATGCCATTATTATATTTTCAGAAACACTTCCAATCCATAAGTTGTTCGTATGTAGTTTTATTTTATGGAGGCAGTGAATCAACTTGTGCTCTTATTTCTGGTTGAGTTTTCAAATGAAGAACTATAGCTATCCATCTCAGCTGAATTTTATTTAAGAAATGAATAAAAAAATATTTCACAAATAATCATTTTATGTTTGACGTTTGTGGACATATTCAGATGACTCGATCAACAATGTTGGTCGGTTGCCTAGCAACGTGTAGTATATGTGGGTATTCGAGACAAAAACTATGTCTATGATTTATGTTCAGAATATTATGGAACTGTACAGAAATGTCACTTTCCGTCCCCCTTATGTAATATTTCAATTATCGTGAGAAATGATTAATTTTGCGAACGGTAAACTATGCAGCGTGTTTTGAACTATAGTTGTACAAAAAAAATCATATTCTTGAGTACATGTCTGAAGTAGTTTTTTTCTCATCTCCATATGAAATTGAGTTATTGATAACCGATTATTTTGAATTTTCTTCCATACAGAATTTACGACTTGCTTTTCCAAACCTCCCGATGGATTATTTTTTATAACAAGAATGATTTGTAGATACTGTATTATACATTTGTGGATCAACTGAACTCATTATTTTGTTTGATGTGACCATTTTGAAGTGCAGAGAGTCATCAACATAACCTTCGGCGAGGCTTCTTGACCGCCAACCACCATGGCGTTTCAGTGGTAACAGATCATCTGTTGCATTTGCTAACATGGTTGCCCATGTCCATCGAAATGAGGGCCCTGTATACAATTTTGGGTTCGGTTACTTTGGGAATTATGCAATTTCTTGAAGCATTTTAGCAGATTTGTTGTACATTTTCCCCTCTGATAATTTGAAAAGTAACGAAATTCAGATAGATTTGAAGGTTGCAAATAAATATTTCATGCAGAGGTTATTGAAGGTACTGGTAATTGTGAAACTTCTTCTCATTACAACTTACTATAATGAATATCGATTATTTGTATTGTCAAATATGTTTATTTAATTTTTTCTCTGAAACTCATCTCTGTTAGTAGGTTTATATCGTTCGATGCTTCTTTCATAAATTGGTTTAGTTTTCCGGATGCCAGAGTCTGTGTTTTCTTCGCAAAATATTCGTCGGAATTCCTTCAAGAAAAAGTTAGTGATTTGAATTTAGCAAGTGTTCATAATGCCAGTGACAATGCATTATGGAATTTTTGCAATTGAAGAAATTATTTTTTCCTTTCTAGTGGATTTGTATAAAAGCTTATCTTAAATTTTTATATTGTCTCATATATTTCTCTTCATGTTGAAGGTAGTGAATTCAATGAATATGATTTAACTTGTTCTCTTAGTTCTGGTGGAGTATTTTCAAATTCGGAACTATCGCTATCCATTTTAGTATAATTTCATTTCAAAAATGAATATAACAGGAATAATCCAAACAAATTTTTATGTTTGATGTTTGTTAACAGATAAACAACGTTGATCGGTTGTCTAGCAACGTGTAGCGTGTGTGGGTATTCAAGAGAACAATGATGTCTATGATTTTTGTTCAGAATATTATGGAACTGTATAAAAAGGAATTTTCCAGCACACTTATATTATAATATGGAGATCACGTCCACCAAAGTAATTCGCGTACGTGCTGCATACATTTTTTGTATCAGCTTCACAGATAAGCAGAACAGAATTTCCTCGCCTTGCATACATTTTCATTAGGACTTTAAGTACAATACCGCTGAAGTGGCATTTTGCGGACTCTTTTTAGTTTCCGAAGTGGGCAATTTGTGGAGCATGTACAATAAAATACTTCATGTTCTTGAGTACATGGATGTAGTTTTTCCCCACCTTCATATGAGATTCAGTTATTGATAACTGAATGAGCAGACCCAATGGAAAAATATTGTTTCAGCTCACCACGTAAATATGTTGACAGAACTGTCTGCTTGAATTCATCACTAAATATTGATTTGAAAACCATATTGAATTTGTTAGGATAAGAAGCTGAGTGAGTTGAATTTCACCCTATGAAAAATGAATGGCATGCTTTCCCAAACCTCTTATTCAATTTTGCAGTAGACAATGACAAAATTGTATAGGAATAGTCAAATGGGTACAAGGGGGTAGATTACAAAATATACAAAAATTATAATGAGAAAGAATGTAAAATGGAATAGAAAAATAACATAGCTATATTCATAATTTTTGGGAAAGATACCCTTCCACCGAACAATAGCATTTTTTTTGTAACACCAGTTTCAAGGATTTTTTCAAAGGCAGTGGAGGTCCTACATTATTTAATTTCATCAGGTAGTGCGTTATAGAGTCTGAGTGCTGTGATATTGGGCGAGTGTCTAATCATATTCATCCTACTGAGAGGGATGTAAAAATCGTCTTAACGTCTGGTATTAAGTCCATGATGAGTACTGTTAGTATCAAATTTATCTTTGTTTTCTTTTAGTGTTTTGTGACCTCACTGGTTATTATAGCTTGGAGTTTGGTTGGGAAAAGGTCAATTAACTGAAATCACGATGGATCTGTTGCCGACGTTTCAACTTTTATATAGTCATCCTCGGGGCACTACAATAGGGATTGTGAATATTACAAGGGTAAATAGTACAGTAGCTTAGTACATGATAAATCACATGATAAAAACCTCAATAGGGGTATGAAGTACAAACAACTTAAGCTGTAAATAGGTCAAATCTTATGAAAATATTTATATATAGAATTGACATGAATAAAAATTATTGTAAAGTTGTAAAACAAATCATGTAGTAAAACAACAGGATACTCACAAGAAAAATAGGTTTCTTGTCGTAATTAAATGTATATTAAAAACGACATTTACATATACTTGGATTCCTCTTGTTATAATATATCTTTGTTATGAAAATCATAAAAACATTATTCTAAGATAAGGAGTGAAGGTATTGTTACTATTTTCAAGTCTGTCAAAATGTCACAACATGAGGTTCAGCTAGACGCACCCACCAGAAACGGACAACTCGTTTCTGAGCAATGAAAACATCTTGTGAATAGCTGGTTGAGCCCCAAAAGCATATACCATAGCGGAGACGACTGCTAATTTGACAAAAATTAAGATTCAGGAGTTGTTCTCTGTTTAGAATATTTTTTTGGTTTCTGAATTGATAAGAGTATGAGTATATTTTAGATTTCAATATTTCGCAGTTTTTGTGCCAGTCTATGCATTCATCGATATGAAGCCCTAAAAATTTTAAATTACCTGTATCTGTGGAAAAAAGATTAGATGACTCATCATCTTGTTAAATGATCTCATTACATATTTTTTGATGATAACGAAATCTGATTGCATTAGTTTCAACATTCAGAAAGAGTTTATTTGCTTTAGTCCAGTCACTTACTAGTTGCAAGGCTTGATTGGATTTGGCAGCAAGTATTTCATTGCATTTATCGGATATGATCATCGAAATGTCATCTACATATATTGTGAGTGAACATTGTATTGGTAAATTATCAAGATCATTGATATCTAGTATGAGAAGCACAGATCCCAATACCGAGCCCTATGTGGTTTACCGATATCAACTTCTGAGCGATAGAAAGTTGTATTGTTTATAAGGACACATTGTTGTCTTAATATCTCATTTCTGCTTACTTTGTTTTCCGTAAAAAAGTTTTGTAGTTTTTCGAGTAGAATTTCGTGAAAGAGATCGCAAAATATCCCAACAGGGCACTCGCCTACCTCAAGAGTCTCCACAAGTTTTCCATTGATAGAATGAATTGCAGTCATTGTTGATCTATTGCCAATAAAGCCGTGCTGATTGTTTGAGAATGGTCGTGTTCATAGCAGTAGGACAGGAATCTATCCAGGAATGCATACTAATTTTTTTTATCTGAGGGTACTGTGATTGGTTGGTAGTTGGCTGAAAGATGAGAATTGCCTTTTTTACGATGGGAGGTATTCTGCCAGTTTTCAATTTATCTGGAAATTTGACTTTCGCGATTGATACATTAACAAGGTGAGAAAAGGGTTCTTCTAAAATATGTACGCTTTTTTCCAAGATGAACATGAATACCTCTCGATGAATTATTTTGGAAAAAAAATATGATGGGGGATGAGAAGTGTCAACAATCTGGACATTCCACGAAAGTCTATATGATATCATTAAACTAGTACAATCGCAAAAATTCGTTGCGGGTTTTCACTGGTTTATTATTCACGTGATTCAGGATGGGAATTTTAGCCATTCAATACAATGTGGTATAAATACAGATTAGCCCGCGTCCGTGCGCTGTTGTTCGTTTAATTTGTAGTCAGTAGCAATTTAACTGGAAAGTTAAATCAGCGGCGTATACATCCAATTGAAACTCCAATACTTCTCGAATTTCTCTTTGGATAAACTGAAGAGAAGTTAATTTAACTTTCTTCCGAAAAGTTGTTCCGAATTATTCCAGACTGTTTGAATTTCGATTCAACTGAGTTTGATCCAATCTGCATATTCAATACGCTTGGAAAAAAAAGTAGGTTCTTCGAGTCAATCTTCTGCATGCATTCATTTTGGAATTTCAGGAACTGAAAAAAAATTTGTCACTTATGTTGAAAGCTTTCTTAGGTGAAATTCAAAATTGACTATTTTCTCGCCGTTTTGATCCAATCGATTAGTGCGAAATATTATAAAGGGGGCAATCACACAAATTTCATGAAATGTGGTCTCCATACTGATGAATACCCATTAGCTTTGCACATTACAGTAGATCTCTCCGATTCATATGTCAACAGTGAGGTGATGGAATTCAACAATATGTTTTTTTTTCTTCACAGATTCCGTTTCGAGCTAGTATTTCCATCTTCTTCTGAGGTTGTTTCGGTTTGCTGAATCTTTCCTTTTCCTAATACTGCAGATAGATTGGTGGAAATTGAGTCGGCTTTTTGTCTATCTACCATTGCTGTTCGCCTATGTGGGGAATTAGAAGAATTATTTTGGTAGAGTTGGGGTTTCAGAATGATTTAAATAATTTCTTCGATTCTTGGTAATATTTCACTTATTACTTCTGGTATAGTTTTATCATAATATTTCCTTGCATGGGTGTTTGAATTCCAGGGTGGTGATTGAAATTTGATTTATCGCTTCTTGGTAGGAAATTCTTTCCTCTACTTTCATTCTTTGAACAGCAACTTCTGTTTCATAACTCGGACAATTTTAATATCCCGCTGAGTGAAATCCCCCTCAATTTGCATGTTGTTTGGGTTTATCACAAAAAGCTTTCCCATTCACAGTGGTCCCCATGACGAAAAAAACGGAACAAATTGATTTTTTCTGCTCAATCACCTCTTTGGGTGTCAAAACTCATGGAAGAAATATTTTAAAAAAAAGTCAAAAAGGGGTAGTGGGTGAAAAAAAAAGTTTTTTCTTCGCAGAATTGCTCTGAAGGCTGACGAGAATCATGATAATGATAAAAATAAAAAACTTGTCACAAAGGGATGGTTTTTAAAGAGTGGTTGGACAAAAAAAAACAGATTGGAGCCTCTTTTTTCGCGGAATTGCTTTTGAGGCTGACGAAAATCATGGAAAAAATATTTCAAATTTTTTTTCACAAAGGTGTGATTTTTAGAAGGGTGGTTTGAAGAAAAAATTGGATTCGCGCCTGTTTTCGAGGAATTGATTCTAAGACTGACGAGAATCATAAAAAATATTTAAAAAATCTTGTCACAAGGAAGTGGTTTTCAGAAGGGGTGGTTCAAAAAAATGAACATATTCGAGCGTCTTTTTCGCGCGCGGAATTGTTTCTGAGGCTGACGAGAATCATAAGAGACATATAAAAGGAAAGTGTCACACAGGGGTGGTATTTGGAAGGGGTGGTTGAACAGTAAAATCAGATTCAAACCTTTTTTTTGCCAAATTGTTTTCGAAGCTCACGGGAACCATAGAAAAAATTATCGCAAAGGGTTGGGTTCAAAAGGGGTATATTTGGTATTAGATCAAATGTTTCCAATAAAGACTTTTTGAATGTTTCACATTCAAATTGGCAAACTCAGTACCAATTTTTTTTTTCAAATATAGTTCATAATATAGGCAGTCATATTCTAGTAAAAAAAAGTCGATTTTTCCTTCGAATAATGAAAATAATTCATTGTGGTTCAAAATATATTTGATGCGTTTTTGATACACTCTTGCAGAGGCTCACAATTGATTAAATATTTGAAAAAAGTGAAAGTATGAGCAAGAAAATTTTGTATATGTTTTTATAGAGACTTCAGGCTATCCATCAGATATTTTGTTAGAGCAGAGACTCGTGGGGATTTTTTGTTAGTCTAACGAAAGTTGAAAATGTACGCACGTTCATCCTAATAACAGCACAAACAATAACTATTAATAACTGTGTGAATAATCAACCAATCTATCTCATCAAACACGAAATGAAAGCTACATACCTCAATTGGCTTTTCACTTGAGTTTCAAAGGAATTATTCACAAGATGTTCTTTCTGGAGCTAATCGAACTCGGAAGAAAAATTACATGTATGACGCCGATAAACGTACACGATTTAATGGTCGTTTTTGGGGGGCTGTAGATCGTAAATTTTACGCAATAATTACCCACAATTATCAGGGAAGGTTATTTGGTCTTTTGTTGACCCTCCCACAAAATTGGGAGCGTATACGGAAACTTTACCAAAATCGAATTCGTTCCGCTTTTGCGTTATTTTGGACCACTGTGCTATGAGGAGGTTCTGAACCAAAATATTGGCAGTTGAAACATCGTTGAGGTGGAGGATTATGAGCCATTTCCTTCAATTCATAATAGGGAACATTAACGTATTTTGGCAGAGTAGGACTGCAGAAGGTGCGTACATGATTTGGAAAACCAGCTATAATTCCTTCTCTGTTTTTGAATTTCAATCGTCTAACGTCAACTACTCCTTCATTTTTCATACCCTCTTTAATTTCTTCCATAGTATATATAATTCATTAGATCTCTGCAATATATAACTGCTTTCAAAATATTTAAAGTTGAATAGGGGAGAACTTCTGAGTGGTAGAAAAGTCAGAATTGAAACAGAAGGCGGATGCCATATCCAATTCTCGTGATATGGAAAATGGAAAACCCCAAGGTTCTACATTGGCTGTTACTCTGTTTGTAACGGCACTCAATACTATTCTCGAAGGGATTCCAGACACCTTCCATGAAAGCATATATGTTGATGATTTAGTAATATTGCACTCCTCTAGACTTCTGAAACAAACTGAGAAAAGTTTGCAGGAAACCATTAACAAACTTTACAATGGAGCACTGGAAGCGCAAACCCCATAACAAACCAAACTCAATATAAATGGATTACAAATATGACTTAAAAAATCGATCAGATTTCTTGGTCTAAGTTTCAATTACAAGTTAACATGCGGCCAACATCTGAATGACTTCACGATAAGATACCCAAAAAAAAACAACATTAAGAAAATCCTTGCTAAAGAGGGCCAGGAGGTACTTCTCAAAATATATCATAGATTGACTCTGTCGAGAAAATAATATGGATCTATAGTTTATACCTCTGCTAGGATAGGTCTCTTGAAAATATTAGACAAAATACAGAATACTGCCCTACGACTGGCAACTGGTCACTCAACTGCGAAACAGCATTCCCCCTTCTCGAACATAGAAGCTACAGACCCTTGAGAAACTTTGCTACATGAATATATGTTCAACCACATTATCCAAATCTTGAGCTATTCTATGACTGTAATGATACTCATAATATGTTTTCAGGAAAACCAATCATCACGAGAATAAAACGTATCAGTATTCAGAAAGAATTCCACATTCAATTCCCAGAATTTCTCCCATGGACTTTTGAAAACATAGCATGTCATGCAATAGAAAGAGAAGTGAAATCGCATCTGAATATTCAAAAATTGAAACCAGAGTACTCTCAAAATATTCTAGTGGGGTGGGATAACTGAAAATTTCACCAAAATATTTCACATCTGGCAACCAATGCGCCCCTTCAGATTCAGATAGTACATGGGTAGAGGAGTCTGAAGAACCCGGGACACATATTTCACTGGCCCTCTAGCGGTGTTGATGACGTTATCAATATCTCCGCCAAAGTTTTGTGACATGCTTCTAGATTATATTGTCAGGAGAGAAAGCAAATTTAGGCTCGCTGCCGCTCTAGGCCCCGTTTAATATGCCGCCCTTCTTGCTATATTTCGTCAATTTACTAAATAAAGTAATATTCTCGTATTTGATTCAATTTTCACTTCAATTAAAAAATAGAAAAAATTACGCTTCGTATACCTGGTTTGAGGTCGTTTTATGAATATATGTTGGATTGGTGAGCTCATGTTTTTTCAATATAAACGTTATCAAAGTTTATTAAACAACAAATGTTACGGATTTTTGAGCAACATTTGTTGAGTTTTTGTTTTTGGCGAAATTTTATTATTGATAAAAAAATTTTATGAAACCAATCAAACCTTCTTGGAGTTCAGATTGCAAGCTTCAGAAAGTACTATTGAAAAATCTCGATATTGCATTTTAAACTAGAGTTTTTGGTTTTCGAAGTATGGCCTGAAATTTCAAATTTGTAATTTTTTTAAATTATTTAATATTTTGACGACTGTATTTTTTTTTAAATAATTAAAGAAAAAATTCATTCGCACACCTTCTCAAGTGTTATTTTGGGAGTGAACTGTACAGATTTCAGATGTTTATTTCGAAAATTTAAAGAATGGCACATCTTTAATAGATTTTATAGAAAATTCGACTCTGACGTTACTTCATATATGTACTATTCGTATTCATTCAATTTTTCACATTGGAAAACAACACACTCTGTTGCTTACTTTTCCCTTCCTTCATTCGAATTTTCATCAGCTTGATTTGATCAAGTAGATCAAAAGTTATAACAAATTACTTTATGTGAAAAATCTTCTTATGTAAAATCTTCCATTTTTTCAAAAGACTGTATCAGTTTTTTTAAAATTTATATATTTTTCAAGATATTCAGAGAAGAAATGTTATTTTGCAACTTGTTTGTCAAATAATAAATTAAGCACACACTTTACGGTTGGTAACTTTCTATATGTTATTCCTCACATCATCACTAATCTACAGTAAAAAATTACCGCAAACCCCTAACTTTCTGAAGCTCAAATCTAATATTAGTCCACTAATAGTAAAATGACTCGTATATGAATAAATCAATTTGTATCTTCTCTAAACTACCTCTGCCCATTGTAATTTTTTTTTCATCTTGTGATTGTAATGTTTCTAGTAACTAGCAAGTCGAATATTTTTATTATTACTTTTATATTCCATTTTATATTTTATATATTTTGTATAAAAAAATTCTCGTGACTAAAAGTATTGGAAAACTCTAAATAAAGTGGATATTTTCTCCCAAAGAGCCATGGGACCCTCTGTGACGGTTCGGAATTGACTAGCCAAAATCAAGATATCTTCGTAGAATGAAAGGTCCACGCTTACTTGTGAAACTCATGTGTTTATTAAAAAGTGATAATTATTCTAATAGTCATTAGCCTTATCGATCTTGGGAGTGGGCCTTGTTCTATTGAACAACTGAAAAATAAAGGAGAAGCTGATTTAGATAATTGTTTTCTCCCCTCACCTTCGTGAGTAGGGCTCACCTTTTGCGGAGAAGTAATTCTAAGATACCTGAGAGCAGCCTAGACTGTTGCAGACCAGGATTAATCGATTTCTCAACTTCATCAACAGATTTTATGATATCTACAATGAACTCTCTGATTCTGTTCATGTCAGGAGGTTGTTAGGAAGGTTCCAGTCCGGCAGAGATGGGCAGTGAATTACTTGGTAATAGTTTGTATCGGAAAGTTTGATGGGACAATGTCATCGGGGATATTTTCCAATCCCCTAAATTTTCAAGTTAATTCATCATCTAGAGACATCAGTCCACTATCTCACCTTCTCTCCTTCCTTCGTGGATCACAATAAGGCTATTCGGGATTGAATCACTCTGAAAAAATCGCCAGGTAGACTTGAAGAAAAATCAGATTTTTGGTAGATGTAAACAATTAAAGTAAATTTCAAGAATATCATCTCATTTTCGCGCCAACTGTTCTGAGAGGGATCTTGTTCGTAGAACTATAATCTTTGTGAACAATCAATTATAATTTTTTGCATTAAAATATGCATAATGTTGACAGAAAAAGAAAATTTCATGGGCTTGAAGTTTGACATTTAGCGTGACACAAATATTCCTTAACCGCGCCATCTACTAACGAAGTTCTGATCAGAATTTAACGACATTCATTTGTTGTCCCCCAAAAATTCTGAACAAAATCCAATCAGTGAATACCACAGGGTTTCCAGGCATCTTAGTTGCAAGAAGCTTTTGAGACTGATTACGATTACGTCATCTCTGGTCCACAACAAACAAGACCAATCGACTTTTCGAAAGAACTTCGAAATTATGAATTCAAAGAAGCTCTAGTCCTCTTTCTAATTTCACACTGGCAAACTCGTGGAGTAGGTGTCTCAATTGGTAATAAGAATATTGTATGAAATTATATGAAATGCTATCCTTAACAAGTTAACGTTGAAGGTACTGTTCGAACGACACATGCCAATTTCTGAGGTTCTCCGCACGAGGGGGCCGACACAAAGGTAATGTATCATGCATTAAATATTGACTCAAATCAAAATATTGTTATTGAGTGTTCCGATACAGATATTGTTGTCATTTTGTTGGGAAAGAAAATTGATTAAAAAATTTTGGATCGAATGCGGAATTTCCGATAAACGTCATGTTATTAATGTAAATGCGCTTCCTGAATTCCTGGGATTAGAATTGTGCAAAGCATTACCGAGATTTCATGCATAAACAGGATGCGACTTCAACTCTGCGTTCTTAGGAAAAGCAAACATCATCCGTATATAATGTTTTTGAAGTCAAAAGATACGAAACGGCATTCGCTGATTCGCTGTATATACAGAAAATACTTTCTAGGATGTCGAATGATTTGTTTGCGATATGTTTGGCATCAAATCTTGTGAAAAAGTCAATTTTTTTTTCCAATTGGACGATAAAAAATGTTGAGGAGCCTTTCTATAATTTTTTTTGAAAGGAATTCGATGCTTCCTGCTTGCCAGCAGCCAGCAGATGGAAAGAACGCATTATATTACACATGTATAGACGAATGCTTCTTTATTTGATCCATACGAACTGGAAACAAAAAATTCAGGAAGTATATCGAATGGTTCCAAATAATAATTTAAATGGTTTCGAGGGCCACAATTACCACCATCAGTCAAAGACGTTGTTGATAATGATCATTTGGAAAGTAATTTCGAATTCGATTTTGATGACATATGAACATTACAAAATTATTAATTTTTACTTTCAGCTGAAGATGATGACATGATTATCGACACTGATGAGGATGTTGAGCTTGATGATGATATTGAAAATGAGGCTTTTTTATATTCAATTAGTATTAGCGATGTATGAGGTGAAAGAAAAAAGAATTATTTCAATGTTATTCTATGAAAACAATGTATGTCTTTCTAGTTGACTCATGGCAAATGACCAATAGTTTACTGAACAACCCTATATTGATTTAAAATACGGAAATATAAGGAGAAATGGGGCTCTCAGCATCGGAATTATTCTTCTTATTCTTCCACCTAGCCGTCTGGCCTTTGGCACGTAATCTCATTTCGAATTATAGAATGAGTATACAAATTGCCAGATGTGTACCTGGTCATGTGAATATTGCAAATCATTGTGCAAAAGCGGCGCCGCCTGGCGGACCTTTACCTTCCTTTTACTCATATGGCGTTTTTTCCCTACTTACTTATACTGCCTTCGAAGATTCTGTAAACTTTCAATATCATACCTTAACAATTAGTTCACATGAAAAAACTACATATTTGATCCCTTACCCTTGCATTATACTTGCAGTATCACGTCTGTTGGCCCGATTCTCACTATGTCAGTAACAACCAAACCTGTAATGGTCTTTATACCAGGAAGTACCTGGAGGATTATTAGAAAATGATAGAAAAGAACACTGGGACATGATAGGTGACTCGAATGCTTGTATAAACTATGAAATAACAAGTAGAACAAAGCTTTCATTAGAACAAGGAGGGGTGAATCACACGCATAGAATATTTCATAAGTTGGACATAGGACTTTGTAATATGTTAATTATTTCATGACGATTAGTCAATACAGGGGTTTTCTTGAGTCTTCTTGAGAAACTGAATATTCTGTTAATTTATGGAGAAAGAGAAAGGTATACGAGCTTTTCACTGGAAAGGTATTTCTGAGTCAATATCTCTTTGGATTTATTTTGATTTTTATTGATTTCATCACATTTCAATATGACTTTTGTTTGGAAGATATTTTTGGTTAATAATTTCCTGAGGGAATTCACTTCGAATTAATTTTGTATCATTTGGTATAATTTTTGTATATTTTGGTTCAATTTTTGTATCGTTTTGGTATCATATATTTTTGAATTATTATATTTATGAACTCCATTTAAGAGTTTCATTTGGGAAGATGGTTGAAGGATAAATCATACGGAGCCCAAAAAGAAGACTCAATGGGAAAAAAACTTCATACTTGCATTAAAAAGGGTAGTCTTGTAAACCATGAGTTCTATACGGGGTGGAAGTTCACGTTAATTTTGTGAGAGGCAGTTCAGGGCAGAATTGTTATTAAGCTAGGAACAGGATATATTTTATTGGAGGACAAAGTCATTCCAGAAAGTAATAGAAAAAGTTTATTATCTCACTAGTTGGAAACAAAAGTTATTGAGAAAAGACCTCGCCTATTAAGCCAAAGGCCGAATCTGTGTCCTCAGAACGAAAGGTGAATGAAAATGATGAATCAGTGCCTTGAATTTGTCTAGTACATGAACACTCTATCAACATTGGTGTTGAGTGAAGGAAAATCTAATTTTTCTTCATTGTAATCATAATAATAATTTTTATTCCAGTCAAATCATATTCAAATGATATCGTAACAGTGGAATCATATAATAAGATTACCTAATATTAAGATTATTGAGGTTGATGATATTCAAACAGATAATCACAGATCATATTCTGCAAACGGGGAAAGACAGAATTATAAGGGTGAAGCCAAGAAATTTTTTGAATAAGTACATTCAGGCACCATGATCATACAATGAAAATTCTCCAACTTTGTAGTAGCATATACTGACTAGAAGCTTTCTCAATTTATTTTTAATTATACTGTGAGTTCTTTCACTCGCAATTACTTCAGGCAATTTATTGTGTCATTGAGCCCCTGCAGAAGATGGGGCATGTTCGAGCAAAATGTTTCTATGTTGTGGTATCTGTAGATGAGTGCCGTATCTTGTATTGTGATCATTACCACTTGTCGGGAGAGTAGAGAGTTTTGATTTGGTATCAATATTGTTTTCATGATGTGCATACATGTAACAGTGGAGATGGTGTTTTAAATAAAAAATGGTTTACAAGAGTCTGTGCGTTTTATTCCGAAAATTAAGCGTATTATTCTCTTTTGAGATAACAGCAACCTTTGAGATGGAACCGCATTACCCCAAGCAACTATGTTATAGCACAAGGGAATATATATGAGGGCATAGTTAATGTTGATAAGTTGAGGCGTATCAAAGATATTTTTCATCTGTAGAATAGCATAATACCCACTATTTACTTATTTACTGATATAATCAATGCAATTTCTGAAGGATATATTGGAGTCTAGGAATGTGCCTAATGATTTCGAGAATTCTGATGTAATCTATGTTTTATATTGATTCCTGGGACCATTTGGTTGTTTTTCATATAATACTGCATCAGGATGGTTTTGCTATGATTAAGTATCAATCGATTAGAGACGCACCAGTTGTTGAATTTGTTATGTAGTTCTCATCGAATTCGCGTTCATTTTCACTGTGAAATGCTATAGATACATCATCGGCGTATAATACCAGACAATCAGCATTTATGTAATCCCGCAGATCATTGATGAACATGAGGAAAACCAGTGGACCTAGTATTGATCCTTGTGGTACCCCTAGATTGATGTTATGTAATTCGGATCGTGTCCCATTGAGTTTCTCAATAATTTGTCTGTCTCAGAAATAACATGAGCCACTTCAGTATATCACGACGAATCCCTAACGAGTACAGTTTCATTTCGGTTTGATAGGTCTAGGCACTCGGGAGCTTTAGTGAGATCGAAAAATAGGGCACCCACAAGTTTTTTTCCTATCGAGATATTTATAGATATATTCAACAAATATGCAAATAACAGTTTCAGTAGATCTCCTGGGATAGAACCCATTTTGTGAATCATTGATGATTTTATATTCATCAAGGTAATATATTGTCTTTCTAATATTCTTCTCATAATGCTGGGTACTGTTATTCGCCTATGGTTGTCATCGAGAGGAGATCGTCCTTTCTATGAATCGACGTTACCATGCCAAGTTTGATTTCTTCAGGAAATATTCCTGATTCGATAGATGAGTTCGTTATTTTTTTGAGCGGTTCAGCAATTTGGAAAGCAATGATTTTCATTAATTTTGTTCAAATGCAGCCAACACCTACCAAATCCTTAAAGTTTTTTATAATTTCTATAGTTCTTTTAATTACAGACCGGGTTGAAGTAAAAAGAATTACTGATATTCACTTAGTATATGGTTCAACAAGGTCAGTGCCAAAACGATGTTCTATTGGCGGTTTTTGAAAAATGTTCGGAGAAACTATCAGCAACAATTTTTTCATCATCAATAATCACATTACCAATTTTGAGTTAGATATTTGATTTACTTTTCATTTCACCAGTTTTTTCTCTCACTAGTTTCCAGACGTGCTCTGCTTATCTACATTGTCGCCAATATGTTCAATGCTTGTTTGATATGCTTTTTCATCAGATTGCATTTTCTGTCTATATGTTTCCGATAATCCTCTATATTCTCACTCTGAGTATTCATTTGAAAAATAATCTTCTAGCCAATGCGATTTTTTTTAGGGTTTTTTCCCATTTCGAGTATTTCTTTAGTTATCCAATATTTTTTGTTGGTATTGCTTCTATTCTGATCTCTTTTTACAACTGAGTTCGAGAAAACTTCCATACAGGGTGGGGCACCCCATACGACACGGTCCCTGAGAACCAAACCATAATTTTTTTCGTGAATTTCTCCATTTCATTATATGTATGTTGATTAAGGCTGCAAAAGGGAATTATTTTGGAGTCTACAAGGTGCCCTCAAGAAAGTGTGACATATCAAAGTTTGGTTTTTTCATATGGAACACCCTGTATTTCGTCACACTTTTTATTAGGTCAGGAAAAAATCATATGATTTCATATTACTATCATATTACTATGTACCTAACTATAAGCGTTCTCGAGTTATTGATTTTTTTATGAAAATACTAGGGTACAATTGAAAACTTAATAACATCGGAATGTATAGAAATCATCCCTTCGAATTCTGACCAAGCATAAAAGAGGTTTTGGGCTATTGATTTCGATAAAACCCGTTTCTCAATATTATACAGAATGTTCAAAAATCATTGTCACTTTTTTATAATTTCGGACAAAGATAACTTTTTTATTTCAAATGGAACACCCTGTATTTTTTTGGTCTGAACAATATAAAATTCAATTATCTTTCATTTCATATTGGTTTCCTATACCTAACCTGAATAGTTTTTCAGATTTTGGCTTTTTCAAATAGTAGTTCTTATTTCAATGCATTCTTTGGATCAAGATAGCTTTGAAACGACATTTATATGATTTGCTCAAAGAATTCTCATTGACAGTTGTTATACTTCACTTCATCGGAAATATTTACTGCTCACTAAAATGAAGTTATCATTTACATTCATATTCTGACAGTAGTTCATTAAACAGACTATGTAATTTTTTTTTAATATTCAACTGAAACAACAACAAAATATGAAACACAAATTTATTTGATTCAAAGTGGGTGCTCGAAATGACGACCATCCTGTTGAAGACAAAGAGCCACTCTCTCTATAAAAGACTTCTTAACATTTAATAAAATTTGAGGCGTCACTCTTCGAAAAGCATCCCTTATTCTCTCCTTCATATTTTCCAGTGTGGTTGGAGGAGTGTCGTAAACCTCGGAAAGCACATATTCAAAAACTGTCTGACATTGAATTTGAAATGTGCCGGAGCTCCATCCAATTGTAACCACATCCGTTGCCTGATATCTAGTGGCACATTCTCCAAAAGCTCAGGCAGATCATCTCGCGAAAATTGTAAAAAAATTTGACCATTCAAGTTTTCATAAAAAAAGTATGGTCCTTTAACTTTTGTACTTATAATTCCTCCCCACACGTTAACAGACCATCTTTTCTGGTGATCCAGAGTGCGGAGTAAATGAGGATTCACATCACTATATTAATGAAAGTTGTGTCTGTTCACTAAGCCATTGTTATGAAAAGTAGATTCATCAGAAAATAAAATGGAATCCAAAAATGTTCATCCTCACTAAACTTATCCAGAACCCATAGACAAAACTTGATTCGTTAATGGAAGTCTATTTCATATAATCCCTGGTGCATGTGAATACGGTACGGGTGAAATTTGTATTTTTTAACTACCCTAGAAATGCTCCGTCTGCTTATTCCTGTATCTTTCTCGATCTTACGTTGACTCGTATGAGGGTTTTTTATGGTTGATCCCATAATAAGAAATTCATTTCCCCTATTTCCAATGATAGGTTTTGGTCTATTTGCCTTTTCATAAGCTACACTTCCAGTCCTACGTAATTGATGTAGCAATCGTTGAAACCCAACTCGTCGCCAAAAGGCAATTCTCTAAACACTCACCAATCGCTAAAATCATATCTATCCGCTCTTGAATGGGATAAGTTTTCATTTTCGATGTTAATAATTCAGTGAATGTTTTGAATAACGTAAAGCACAATAACTACCAATAAGAATTCTTTCAACAAGTTTCAAAGCTATCTTGATTCAGCGAATGCATTGAAATAAGAACTACTATTTGAAAACGCCAATATCTGAAAAACTATTTAGGTTAGGTTTAGGGAACCCCAATATGAAATGAAAGATAATTGAATTTTATATTGTTCAGACCCAAAAAAATACAGGGTGTTCTATTTGAAATAACGAAGTTATCTTTGTCCAAAATTATAAAAAAGTGACAATGACTCTTGAACATTCTGTATAATATTATGAAACGGGTTTTATCGAAATCAATAGTCCAAAACCTCTTTTATGCTTGTTCAGAAGTCGAAGGGATGATTTTCATACATTTCGATGTTATCTAGTTTCCAATTGTACCTAGCACTTTCACAAAAAAATCAATAACTCTAGAATGGTTATAGTTAGGTACATAGTACCTCCCATAAAATCATATTATTTTTTCCTGACCCATTCAAAAGTGTAACGAAATACAGGGTGTTCCGTTCAAAAAAACACAACTTTGATATGTCACACTTTTTTGAGCCACCCTGTATACTCCAAAATAATTTCCTTTCGCAGCCTAAATCAATATACATATAATGAAATGGAGAAATTCGCGTAAGAAGTATTGGTTTGGTTTACAGGGACCGTGTCATATGGGGTGCCCCACCCTGTATATTTCATTGATGTCAACAGGGGTATTCAAAGGACAAAACTAGTCCTTTGTAAAATAATCTTGTAGGTTATTTATGTTATGTTCTCCTGCTTCCCGGAAGATTGATTGATGGCGTTGCCTTGTGTATGAATCTACTTTTATGTTCAACTCAAGGCCATATTGATCGACTAAGTTCAAATTATGAATACTTTCGTGATAGTTTCCACTGGCAAATTGATGAAAGAATTATCCATTTTTGTGCTCAAAACCATTTTGTAAATATTTTTGAATACCCTTGTTGGCTGAGGATTTTTTTTACATAGTTCTTAGCTTGCATAGGATCTAGAAAATTTTATTTTTTCATGAAATCAGTATGAAAGTCAATATCAAAGTCACGACACAGAATTAGGCTATTATGGTTTTTTGTACAATGGTCCAGTATTTTTGTTGTTTGGGTTATAAATTGACAGACCACTTGGTGGTCTGTACATGACTATAACACAAAATTCTACTTTGCTGATTGATAACTGTATCGCATAACATTCTACGTACATTTCTTTCCATTCACTATTCATTGTTGGTATATTTTCACGTTTCACTAGTATCATGACTCCACCATGAATGTGATTTTGCCCAACACAGAAACTAGCTTTGTCGTAATTCTTCAACTGAACACATTTCACATTAATATTTGTGCACCATGTTTTGGAGAAACATATTATATGGGGGGTTCGTGCTCGTATAATATGACTTCAATTTTTTCAGTTTTATTCGAGATGGACTGGCCGTTGACATACATTATTTTGGGAATTTATGGTGAACTTTCTATTTGTTTCAGTGAGCTGAAATTCGCGAATGTAATTTCCTCTCGTGCAAAACTATTACTCCCTTTGGCCAATGGCTAAGTGTATACGAAGCTTCCTCAAGTTCTATGTCAACTGCCCAGATAAATCAATTCCGCGACGTCAAATGGGTGTCCTGGAGATCATTTCTCTAAGAATTTTTTCATAGCCTCGGATGTAGAGGATGGTTTGCAGTGGCCGACATATAACCACAGTTAACCTGGAGGGGCGCTGAAGTCATCGGATTCATTGGTATCGAATTTTTCCTCTGTTTCAGTGCCCACTCACACATTTCCACATGTGTCCTTCCTACTTCTCTTAATCATATCAGAATAGGAACTCTTTTGTAGGTCTTTTTTGTCTGGCAGAGTATTTACAGTTTTTCGTGGAGCATTTTCCACGATAGTATCTGCTGATGAGAATGAGTCATGATTACTCATGATGTTTGTTGCTGATGGCTTGTACTGGTAATTATTCTGGGGATGAGTAGCAAGCATTTTTATCATTTCTGTGTTGCTTTACTTTAGTTGGTGAATTTTTGGTTCTGCTCTTACAAACTCTATTACTATTTTTCTTCATGGTTTCATTCGAAATGTCTTTCAATTCTTCCCTACTTATAGTTATCATTATTTTGCCTCAACCAACTTCCGCTTTCACTGAACTCCTTGTCATTTTTCTTTTTTTTTTTTTCATTTGCCCACTGGAGACTGAAACGCTTATGAACACGTCTCACTCACACGACAGCACAAACACACATATACCCTAGGGAGGGCAGCTGCCCTTATACAGTGAGTGTTACACCCCCCCTTTTTGTCCCCCCCGACTTTTGATTTCTACAATGTACATTTTTGTTTAAATAGTTTACTCCTCATTTCATCCCTCACTGGAGGGGAGCAACCCTTTCAGAAAATTTGTAATAGCACGGGGTGGTGAGTGATAGCACATTTGAAAAGGGGGTTTATTCTCTATTCAACCCTGCGAAGGAATTGACATTTGCTCCATCAATTTTCGAGTAATTATTGTTTCAGAATAACGAAAATTAACGTAGCGCACTCATCCTTAGAATTAAAATTGGGCCCTGCATGATATCAGTTTTGGTTCAGACGTCAAGTGAGACTCATTTGCCATATGCTTGGATAATAACTGAACGTTTTTGTTGGTGTTTTTGCATTGTTTTCAGGATAAATGGTCAGAACAGTAAACTCATATCAAGGAGAGTGCGAGTCAGTGTATTCTAGCTGTGACTTTTGATTGCTATTCATCTCCAAACAATGGTTGCACCACGTGAGTTGAATGAGAAATGCGAAGCGATGTTTATTTCTGGTGAGGCTCATCGCAATTATCATGAAGCTGAACGAATGTTCAATGGACGTTTTCGGAATCGCCCTATTGATAGACATTATTTCTAACATTTGGTGGAAAATGTTTATGAGAACGCAGTGTGCACAATAAAAAACGTTTTGGGCGATCAACTACTGGGGAAGATAAACAAGTGGACATTATTGACGAATTCATGAAATATCCGCGTCCACATCGGGTAGAACTGTTGTTCTGAATTGTGGGGTCTCGCCGATGACTGTATTGAGAATTCTGAAAAAAAGTTAATTTCATCCCTATAAAATAGAGATGGTTCATGAACTGACGGACGATGATCCAGACTGCCGTCTAGAATATTGTTGAATTGTATCTAATAATATTTTGCGAAATCTCAGCTATTTGAAACACATTTGTTTCAGTCATGAGGCTACTTTTTTTCGAACGGTCATGTGCATAGACAACATATGAGGTACTGGTCCGATGAGAATCCCCGACTTTTTCGCGAAACTCATACTCAGTTTCCAAAAAAATAATATGTTAACAGGAATACTGGGTGACCACATTTTAGGTCCGTTATTTATTGAGGAAAATCTGACTGGTGCCCTCTATTTTAAAATGCTGGAAACAGTGACAGATCTACTGATAGTGGTTACTGTCGAAAATAATGAAGACGAATTTGACATGGAAATTATTTTGCAACAAGATGGAGCTCCTCCCCATTTTTCAGTTGCTGTGAGGAATTATTTGAATACTGTTCATGCAGGACGATAGATCGGGCGCCAAGGTTCTGTGAAATGACCTCCAAGATCACCAGATCTAACCCATTTAGATTTTTTTCTATGAGGTCACCCAAAATACAAAGTATACGAGACTCAGTGTCACTCTATTCAGGAGTTGCGAGCGCGGATTACGGAAGTGTGTGCAACAATTCTTCGAGAAACTTTGCAAAGCATCAGGGCTGAAACTTAAAATACACTTTATTTTTTCCAGTAGGTCAACGGGGAACATTCTGAACCTTTATTGTAATAACAGATGAGGTTAGTGTTAGTTTAGTTGCCTTTGCTATTTAAATTTTTCGAAAGGGTTGCTCCCCTCCAGTAAAGGATGAAATTGGGGGTAAACATATACATTGTAGAAATCAAAAGTCGATATGTCTCGGCGATTTTCTCAACAAGAGTCCAGTAATGAGTTACATAGGGGCAAGGGGGGGTTACACTCATGATGCTCACTGTATGTAAATATTATATGTAAGAAACATTCATTTTTGGAAAAGAAAAAAAGAGTGTGACTATACTTCACAAGAGGAGTTGAGATAAATATAAGTATGGAAACTTTATTATATAAACTAGTTGGGTGTACAAACTGGTAACCTCTCAGGTACATTTCAGGAGGAAAATACTTCCACAAGGGGTTTCTTGGGGTTGTATATTTTTTGATGAGAAGTATTATTATTGAAATCTAAAAACAGTCGTTATACCGACCGTTACAGTGATTTTTTCTGAAGCAGTAGTCAAAGGGTATTGAAGAGGGCTTTGATTTTTCTTTCTCTTCGTTCATTCCGCTTTTGTTCGCGGCTGAGAGCGGGAACTCATTCAGTACCTTATGAATTTTTCGAGTATTTTCACCTCGGATAGATTTCACAGGAAATTGTTTATCGGAAGCGGACGCTAAAGATGTGATCGCGTTTTTATACTATTTCGTTGTATTAGTGGTATTTCATTCCGACATCTTTCAACATTGATGGAAGCTCGAGAAGAAGAAACAAAACGTATTTCCAATACAATGTAAACGATGTTGAGTGAAAAGGTGTGACTTACATTTTTTCAAATTTCAGAATATCTCGCGATATTATCGAGGTATTTAGTTGGTTTCTGTTTGTAAATATTGCCAAACAGAATTTCTCAAGAACTATGGATGGTTTTACCGATATTCGATATACAAGCGGTTGAAAAGGGGTCAACAGCTCAAAGTGACAAAGAGTAGAAATATCTCTCAAAAACGACAGGAGAAAAATTAGTGAAGCAGAGACGGGTGGAGTGCTAGATTTATATGAAACATTTTATCAGATTTAGCTACATATTTTTATGATATGGTAGGTGTAGGTAATTGAAATTTCAACGTGATATATTCAACTCATGTTTAACATTTATAAATGTTTTGGAGTTTATAAGGCATTTTTTTTAACTGGACCTCACTCGATCAACTTTCCTTGATGACCTTCATCATTGAATATTATTGGAGAAAAATGTCTCAGAGGAATAGCGGAAAACAAAAACAGACCACTCAATATGAAACTCTGGTGAGATGAACTCCTGCCTTTCAATCCATTCGAGGATCTTAAATAACAAAATATCCTAGGGATAGCATAACGATTATTGTAATGCGAGTTTGAAGTATTTCTTCGGGGTGAAAGAACCAAAGTTTACTGTCCTTTTTAACACCATCTATAAAGTAGAGTATGCCGAAATGTACTTCGAATGGTGAATTTCATTACTGGACTTTATGTTCTGTGGGTATATGTATTCCACGCGAACTCTCATTGTTGCAACTCAGACATTGTTTCATATGCCTATAAAATACTTCGAAGGATATCACCCCAACTATCACTGGTTAATGGATTTGCTGTAACTTCAATTGAAATTCCAAAATATGGCAATAATATATTAATTGAAAACTGAAAAATTTTCATTACCGATCTTCATTCAGTCTACCATCGTAGAAGTTAATCCTTGTTTTCTGAGTGTTATTTAGACTAATTGAAAATCATTGTCATCATTAAGTTATATTTGCTGGATTGATTTGCTTGAAAATATGAACAATATTTTCATTTAATCAGATGTGGATTCATCTGTGACTGAAAGATAAACTTCAGTCAATATCTTACATCGTTCAAGGTAACCTCTTGTGTGGTATTCATGTTGAAAAGGGAAACATTCTCAATTGCATATTGAAGAGAAAGATTAGTCTGTGATTTGAAAAATCCACAATGAAAATGAAGTTATTCTTGTGAACATCTAGCAAAAAACATCACTAATGGGCCATTTATATTTCTTGTAGAATCATATTCCAGGGTGTATTTATGTTGGTGTTTTGATCGAGGAGAAAATATTGTGGAACTGGTCCCCCAAAGATCCGATTCCACGATGTTCTGGCCAAATCACAATGATGCTTTATACAGGGTGTCCCTGGACTTTCTCTTTTCCTCTGGGCATGTATAGATGGGGTCAAAATATCTCCAGTACTTCTCATAACTTTTGTTCCTAAAAGCCTTCGTTACCAAGTTACGAAATGAAAAATGTTTTTCTTTGATAACTTTCAAAGTGAATATTCAAAATCATCCAAATTTTGGTGATTGACTGAACGAATTAATTCCTTCGATGAATTTTCATGCAAACAGTCAGTTGTTTTGCTACAAAGTCAGGAACGGACTACTCCCGATGGTCCACACCCCAAAACTTTGAAATAACTGGGATTTGTCAATATGTTTTGACAAAACAAGGTTACCTGGACAATTTCCTGAATAAAAGTACTCGTGTGGAAAATCGATAGGAGCAACGATTTTTGATAAAAATTTATTTTTGTTCGACGACATCCAACCTGAGATGTCTACCATTATTCGAAAAGATAAATTTGTAATGAAAATAGGAATGATAGGTACAATGTTCATAATGAATTTTTATCATGCTAACACGTTTACCTTACAAAACTCATGGTGTAAATAATCAATCGCAAGCCTCAAGAGCAAACACAAAAACTACTCGATATGACCCCCGTCTCACTCAATACATTTTCTTAGTCGGCGCAAACACCCTCTCTGCATTCGAAATAGCATGCCAGGGTCGTTCCGTATGGCTTCACAATGTCATCTAATTCTATTCAACAAGGCATCTCTGGTGTGAATAGGTGTAGCGTTAACGAGGTTTTTTAGATGCCCCCATAGAAAAAAATACAATGGATTTAAATACGGAGACCGCGGATGCCATGAATATGGCCCACCTCTACCAATCCATCTATTGGGGAAAATCTGGTTCAGATGGTAACGCACAATCAAACTAAAATGAGCAGGAGTGCCATCATGCATAAACCACATATATCTTCGAGTTTGCAATGAAACATGTTCCAAAAGTCCATTCAAATCATTCTGAATAAACTCCATATAACGTTCTCTATTCAATCGGTCATGTAGAACGAATGGTCCTATAAGATGGTTCCATTATGATACCAGCCCAAATAATCGCGTTGAATTTCCGTTGGTGTTCGGTTTGCAATGTCCCATGGGGATTTTCTTCGGCCCATATGTGGAGATTATGAGAGTTGATTACTCCATCTCTACTGAAACCTGCTTCATCAGTAAATAAAACTCGATTAATAGAAGTCATATCCCCTCTTTGCTTATCCAGGAACTAATTGGCATATTTCAGTCGTGCTGGAAAATCTTCAGGTGTCATGGCATTTACCTTCTGGATGTGATATGGGTGGAGCAGTTGTTTCCTTATTATTCTATGAATAGTGGACTTGGATGTATGAAACTGTTTTTGGCAACATCTGTGGAAGAAATGGAACATAAATTTATTCACCGGATATTTTTCAATTATTCATATGCAGCCGTTTTTGTAGTTTATTCGTTTGCTTTTCATCAGTTGTCTTCCGATGTGCGTTTTTTCAGCTAAATTTATCTTCGGGTTAAAAAATTTCTCCCATGGAATTAAACTTATCAGTGAAACTCCTCGACATTTAAGCTGTGAATACGAATTTGCAACATCCAGATGTTGAGTTTCATGAGATTCAGATAACACAACACGAAACGTGCTTGTTCCACGCGTACATACAAAATATGAACTGAATTCGATATTTCATAGTGGAGTAGCTTGTTAGTTCGGAAACACCACGAATCTACATAACTTGATATTCCATTTGATAAAATATCTACATTGTGAATGAAACTCTCAACTAGGTATTGTACTTTTTGTTTACGACTTCATTCGAGCATATTTTGTATTATCTCTGTTATAAATATTGTTGAATTAACGTTAGCATTAGAATTTCTACCGTGAAAATTTTTCATTTCAAATAATGATGGACGATCGGTTTTGATGTCGTCGAGTAAAACTGCATTTTCATCAGGAATCGTTGCTCCGATAGACTTTCCACACGAGTACTTCTATTCAGAAAATTGTATACGTAACTTTATTTTGTTGAAAACTATTGAAAAATTATCTGTCATTTCAAAGTTTTGGGATGTGGACCTTCGGGGGTAGTCCGTTCCTGACTTTGTAGCGAAACAACTGACTCCTGCATGAAAGCTCATCGAAGGAATTCATTCGTTTAGTCAATCACCATAATTTAGATGATTTCGAATATTCACTTTGAAAGTTATCAAAATAAAACATTTTTCATTTTGTAACTTTGAGGGCCCGTAACTTGGTAACGAAGGCTTTTAGGAACAAAAGTTTTATGAAGTAATGATGATATTTGAATCCCATCTATACATTCCCGGAAGAAAAAGAGGAAGTCCAGAGACTCCCTGTATATTCAAACAGCCAAAATACAAATTATATAACTCAAATTCATTTCATTGAATCCCTTTCAAAAATTCTTGGTCAATAAGTTAGCTCACAAATATCCGTATCTGTTTCATTATCATTACTCGAGATGCGCACTGAGCTATACTGTGTACCCAGTGCCGGCCCAAGATGAAATTTCCACCTGGGCGAGAGGATAATTTGGCGCCCCTCCCCTTAGGGCAAAAAATCCACACAATGGAGAATAGATAAGAAAAAAAAAATATTTCAGTCGATTATTTTCCTATTATTCGAGCACCGTAACAGTACTCAATACATCGTAATAATCGTCGTAATGGAAAAATCATTTTTATGTTCAAACTTTTGGCGACCCCTAGAAGCGGCGCTCTGGGCAGTCTCCCTGGCCTTAAGCCGCCTCTGGGTATACCTATTCATTAGGGATTAGAACGTGAAGATCGCTTTTCTGACTTCGAAACCCAAACAGATCGGTTCACTTTGGGAAACATTTTCCGTTTACAGTATTATATTTCATGAATAATATACAAACCTCCCTTTCTCTCGCAGCAACTTTACTTCAAGGCAGTGATTTTTTATGAAATACAGAAGGAAGTTGTTCATTTCCAAAAATAATTAATTATAAATACCAAACTCCTAATACGTACCGTCTGTACATTTGAAAGATTATTTCCGCATATCACTGTTCATTATTCACGTTCCGTGTGATTTGTTCAGTTTCATTTCCATTGGTCTGTATTTACTTGTACTGTTCATTCTATTGGGGTTATATTTTCTGCAATTCGATATTTATTTTAATTAGCAACGTTTTGAAATAATGCCGATACACCGACTGTCAGCTGCAGAGAGTTCAATCGGTAGATGATAAGTTGAAAGTAATTTCATGAGAACCGGTACCAAAAGACGTGTTAAGTCGGGATCCAGGCCTGACGAGTGGGCGCGGAAGCCGGGACAAACTCCCGGGGCCCGGGCCACAAAGGGGGCCCGGAGCTCGGACCGCTAAGTTGGGCAAAGTATAACCATAAAGTATGTCTCACAACGTAACGGGCTATTCCAACTCTGTATACACAACGCAAAGGGTTGGTTAAAGTTCTGCCGCGCAGCTCCGTGACGATATGGAACTTACACCATTAAATTTGCTAAATAAAATATGCGAATTAAATCTAGACACTTTGTTTCCAAACATTGTAATTGCACTGAGACTGTTCTGCACGTTGCTTGTTACTGTTACAGAAGGAGAAAGATCTTTCAGTCATTCATCTAGAATTGAAAATGTTTTGAGGTATATTTTATCAAAAGAGTCGGAATTAGCCATAAATTCTGATTTTTCCGAAATTATTTATAACTTTGCACACCGAAAAGCCCGTAGAGCTCCATTATGCTGAGAATTACTTTTATGTCTTGAACCTTTGAACCGTGAGGTTTATTATTTATTTTGTTCATTTATATATATGATTGTTATTAGTAATAGAATAAAAGTTCTGTTTTCTATTCTTTGTTCAACTTGTTTTTATTTTTAATATAATACATGTTTATTTTGATTTTCAAGCATTTTCATTTGATGATCAGATCATCGAGCATTAATTTTTTTTGAATTGGGAGTAATATGGGTAAGTAAAATGTTTACCATGATTATTTTAAACGGTCAATATTTAAGCGAGTTAAGTAATCGGAACTGGAAATTAACTTTTTAAAAAACACAAGTTTGGAAAACTGAGCAAACATACAGCTTGGTGTCTCTATGTGAATTGATTTATTTTCATCATTGGAATACATTGGAAAGAAGCACACCTGCTTATCTTTAAAGTAACATTCAGCAGTTTATACATTCCGCGCAACAAATAAACAGATATGATTCATCTTAAATAGCATTATTGTTCCTATAACTCCTCCATCCCTAGAGAGAAAATACTGGGGGAGCACAGGATTTTGGATCATCGAGGTTTCTTGAGAGTTCAATGGTTCCTCTGATGATTTTTAAAAATATCTTTTGAAGTACACATGATACAAAGCATATAGTACAGATACAATAATTAATATATAGATTAATACAGTCCAATCACTTATTCTATGAGTAAGTACTGGAAAGTCTGAAATAGAGTCAACTTTTTGATTTTGTATTTCTAAAGCACTTTGAACATTTTTTATATCGTCTAAATTAATAGAATCAATTTTCAAAGATTTCAACTTAATTTGAGGGTCAATATTCGGGTATTTTCCTATTTCTAAATTAGGAAGTTCAACAAATTTGAGTCTTTCATTGAAGTCATGATAACTACGTAAGGTAATGTCTTCAATTATCACTTCACATTTTGAATTGAGTTCTAAAACAATTGTTTCGTGAAGTAAAATATTGTCTTTATTCGTACCACATTTTTGGATAGCCACAATATTTCTGGGTGTTGAAATAATCCAATTATTTTTCTCCATTTTCTGGATTTTGACGTTTTCGATCTTGACTGGGATCTGCTGACAATTCGTAATGTTCCTGACGAGTTTCAACAGTTGAATTTCACAGGGAAGTCCTTGTTCTCGTAGTTTCTTGGGATTGGTCTCATGGCAAATATATTCTTCAGAAGTAATCTCTTGACATTTCGTTTCGAGAAACATATAATTTTCTTCATTAAGGATAAGGTATTTTGATTGAGGTGAGATGATTTTAAAGGATTCCTCTGTAGGTATTGGTAAGGAATATAGGTGGAAGTAATTATAACTTTCATTTTCCACAATTGGTATTTCTATGATAAAAATTATTTTATTTCCTTTACTAAAACTTTTGATTTCCATAATTTTTTCAAAAAGAAGAATATTTTCAACTTTTGGTTCGAATGGTATTTTATTATTATTTGTTAATTGACTAACAATTATTTCTAATTCTTGCAAAATTTCATTTGAAATTTTTTAAAAAAATTTTTTTTTTAAAATAAATTACTTGAAAAGTGTGGTCATCTGAGAAATCATTGGTTGAATGAGAAAATATTCATAAGTTTTGAAATTTTCCATTTTTATAGTTTGTAGAATTTTTTCAATCTCAGTAATACGATTTTTCATTAAAATCTCATTACGTGCCATGGTTCTTGTAGTATTTCGAAATCTTTCAATAAATTTTTGAAGAAGGGTGATTTGATCTTTCACAATGGTTTTTAATTTCAATTGATTTTCAGATAATGTCATAATAGCTTTATCATATTTTTCAGCGTCATTCTGGTCTAAATTTCCTGTTAGGGATTTGATAATGGATCCTAATCCATCAATTAAACCTCGTTTTATCCTTTTATCATTTGAAGGATTCAGTTGATTAATTTGAGAATATATTTTTCGTTCAATTGTTTCAATTAATTCGTATGAATTATAGAATTGTTTTTTATAGTCGGCTTCAGTGGTATTAAATATAAAAGTATCTTTCAATGTAGTAAATTGTTTTTGAAGTACATGGAATTCTTCGATTATGTGATTGATGTCAAATATTTGGATAAATGACCAGTGGTCAATCTTATTTTGGGCATTTCCAATTTTGAAAGGTAGGAGACCAGGGTTGTCTTCTAGGTGGTGGAATCTTGGTTGTATTAATTTTCCGTTGGTGCAGCTGATAAGCCTGCAACAAGACCCCCTCTTGTTGCAGGCTCAGTTCTTTGATATGAATAATTTCTTTCTTATTTTTATTCTTTTTATTAGTTATTTCAACTTTGTTTCTTTGTAATATTTCAGTTATTTCATAAGGGCCTATGAATTTATTACTCTTTTTATTACGTTTTTGTGGGTTTTGTTTAAACACTGTTTGACCTAATTTAATTCAGAGTTTGTATCACCTTGTATATTAGTTTTCTTTATAACTCTTTCCTTTTTTTCTTGTAAGACATCATGAACATTTCTATAGACATGATCAAGTTTTTTCTTATGATGTTCTGCATAGTCGGTACAAAATGCATTTGGTAAGAATATTTCATTAGGATTTCTCGAGTTAGTATGTTAGAATTATTATATCCAATAATGGCGTAGTCCATAAGGTTTTCGTTTTCATTGGGGTACATTTCTTTTAGAATTCCAAGATGTTCAATAATACTTGAATGAAATCTTTCAGCAATGCTATTTGATTCATGATGAGTAGGGGTAGTGAAATGAATTTTTATTTTATGTAAATTCAGGATTTCTTAAACGGTTTCGTTATTGAATTCCGTTCCATTGTCAATAATTAATTTTTCAGGTATTCCAAATGAGGCAAAATATTTAATAAGAGCTGAACTGATATGTATTGCAGTTTTTCCAGTTATTTCGTATGCTTGAGCAAACTTCGTGAAAGAATCTACAATTGTTAAATATATTTTTTGGTTGTAAAAGAATAAATCAATATGTACAATTTGGAATGGTTTTGAGGCTGTTTCTGTTGATACTAATGGGGTATAAGAGAGTTTTCTCGAGTATTTAGCTCTTTGACAAGTTTCACATGAATTGATAAATTCAGTTATGGTGGTTTTCATATTTTTCCAATAATAATTTCGTTTTAAGGATTCTAAAGTTTCATTTATTCCTCTATGATTTGTTTTTCCTTCATGACAGTTTTTTGTTAACATTATTTGTTCTTCTTCATCTGTTATGGTATTTACTAATTTAGTACATCTGATAAGTTTAGGACCTTTTTCAGAAAAGTTTTTCAAATAGACTTTATTGAGAACTTGATATAAAAATTCGTTATGAAAATATATACAGTAGAGTTTCTTTGAAACGGTATATTCTTTCAGGAATTGAAAAACAGAATTTTCATCATACATTTTTGAAATAGGAATTTTTACTTTCATAATTTTATGATTTTCATAAGTTTCATGGCTTACTTCCAATTTATTATATGGATGTGGAAAAACTATTAATTGACTAACTTTCTTATTCATTATTTCATCATAAATTTTGATTCCATCATTCGTAGTCTCATTGTTAGTAGTATGTTGTGTCGATTCATTCGATTCACTTGAACTTTCATTATCGATTGATGAACCAATCGATTTTTATTTGGGTTCATCTGCAGGTTTTATTATACTATCAGAAATAATATCAATCTTTGGATTTTTCTTTTTTTTTTCTTTCGGGGATTGTTCACTTGTAGAAGGTTGGAGTTTATCTTGAAGAGGATTTTCAGCAAGATTTCGTGAATATTCTAATGTTTCTTGATTTATTTCACCTGGATTATTAATAATTGATTCATTTTCCAAAGCATTTAAAGCATTTATTTTTACTCGTGATAATGCATCGGCATTCAGATTCAATGAACCTTTTTTATAAATTATATCATAATCAAATTCTTCTACCTGGAGAAACTTTACATTTGTATAATTTTCTGAAGAAGTACCGTCTTCTTCTGGTTCATGTTCTGAGTAAATATTATTTTCAAAATTTGGGTTTTCAAAATCAGAATAATTTGGTTCATATTGATATCCAACATCTTGTTCTGAATAATAAGAATCTTGTTCATAATAATTTTCAAAATTTTGATTTTCGTATGGATTTTCGAATTCATTTATATTTTGTGTAAATAATTCGGCACTAGTGAAATTTTTCTTGGGTTATATCCTTGGTTTATATGGTTTCTGAACATTTTGAAAATTTCTGTTTTGATTTGGAAATTGTTGTTGATTTCGAACTATTTGATTCGTGTTTTGTTGGAAAAATGGATGTCTTTGAATAGGAAATCTATTATTTGGTTGCCATTGATGTGGTTGTTGCACAAATGATCTTTGTTGATTTTGTATAAATGGTTTGGGGTAATTATTATGAGAAAAGTTGAAAGATCTCATTTGTTGATTTTGGAAATGTGGTCTCAAGTTTTGTTGCTGGAACTGTGGTTGTATAGGTCTTTGAAAATTTTGATTTATTTTTGGATTTGGTGGGTTTTGAGTAGATTTGAAAGAATTTTGGAATTGTATGTTCTATATTTTGCTGTAAAGAAAATTTTCTTTTTATATCAAAAGTGAATAGCTTTTTCAAGAGAATCTGGATCTCTTGAACGAATATTGTTCTGAATTTGATTGGGTATTCCTCTAATGAAAGTTTTCAATGCCAAATCGTTATAATTTTCGAGTTGAACTACTTTCTCTTCTGCTGATAAGGGTAAAGAATTCAATTTTGTAATAATCAAACTTCGTGCATCTTGACATCGCATGCCAAAATTATGTGGGGTTTCATTTTTATGGGGACGCAGAATAATTAGATCTTGCACTAAACAGTCAATATTTCTCTGATCACCAAAACTTACATATAATGCAGCTTTTATATCATTCCATTTAGTTAATTCAATTCTCGAACCAATAAGAGCTAAAGCCCTACCTACTAATTTTTCCATGATTACTCGTAATATAAATTGATTAGGAGAATCATTATTTGGATTACTAAATTGAATTATCAAACTTTCACAATTTGTAATGAAAACACTCAAAGTTTGGGGATTTTCATCAAAATTCGGAATAGTATCGACATATAGTCTGAGTAGTTGATAATTTACGGGTTGAGCCATTGTTTCAACTATATCTTCAGTAGAAATTGATTCAAATAAATTTGACAAATTTTCCATATCGATTTCTGTCATAAATCAATAATTAATCTATTTTTATTTCTATTTTATGATTATATATATATATATATATACCTTTGTAGAAATGAAATTTACAATTAAAATTCGAAATAGAAAAGGAAAGAAAGGAATGTTTCTCTTACAGTAGTGTGATGATTGCTTTAATATTTTTCTTTCTTCTGTTGGTTCCTTAAGCTACTGCCAATAAGATTTGAACGATGCTTTCCCTCGTCTCTGGACTTCATATGGCTAGGCTGGCTTCGACGATGTGGTTCTCCACCAGTTTTTCGAAACTTCGGCGATTTGAGTCCTCTGCTTCGAATGTGTTGAATTTGGCGATGTAGTCCTCGTCCAACACTGCTTTCCACTAGGTTTTCTTCGAGTCTTTCGGCTCCGAACACACTTTTTCAGAGTTTGTCAATAAACTGTTGATACAGACCGATTTCGCGATTTTTGTCGAATCGTTTGACAAATCCTACCACGACTGCGCCAGTTAAGTATTCGGAACTGGAAATTAACTTTTTAAAAAACACAAGTTTGGAAAACTGAGCAAACATACAGCTTGGTGTCTCTATGTGAACTGATTTATTTTCATCATTCGAATACATTGGAAAGAAGCACACCTGCTTATCTTAAAAGTAACATTCAGCAGTTTATACATTCTGCGCTACAAATAAACAGATATGATTCATCTTAAGTAGCATTATTGTTCCTATAACTAGCGAGCCCGAAACATATAGCTATACCGGGGCCCGCACCAGCTCTTGGCGGCCCTGCCGAGATCCAACGGCGCGTGGAGTGCCACTCCTCGAGCCAAACTTGCCAGTTCACGCGCCGTCGGATAGGGCAGGCTTGGCGATCTTCGGTCGGCACGGTGAGTCCCGTCGTTTGTCCGTAAATAAACACGCTTCAAAGGAGCTCGGGCGATGGCGTTCAACACGTGTATACCGATCCAACGACGCGGCTAGGAGCGTGGTACGGTCAGTGCCGTGGTAACTTTCATCATGGAGTGGTCGAATGAAGTGGTGTTGGAATTTTTATCATTATATAAAGCCGAACCAATCATTTGGAATCCACGGGATCCCAACCATAGGAACAGAAACTGAATTCATGATGCCTGGAAGCGCATACAAAAACAAATGACTATAAAATTTTCAATAGCAGAATTGAAAAAAAAAGGAAGATACGTTGATGGGAACCTTTCGGAAACTTTCTCGACATGTTTTTTGGATAACCTTCCACAGTCTGGAAATGAAAATAAAATCAGGAAAATCTATATAAGTGTAGAAAGGTTACCCAAAAAACATGTCAAGAAACGTTGTTCCTCCACAAAAAACCACATCCATTCAATACTTTCGGAAACTATTGCAGAAGATAAGAGCATCGTCAAAAACGGGAAGTGGCACCGATGAAGTAGTCAAACTAGAGTGGTTCGTCTACGAATTCATGAACCGATTTTTGAAAGGAATTCATGAACTCAATCAAACTAAAGATTCAGAGGTATACGTTTATATATCAGTGAGTGGTGGACGTGTTTAGTTTAACTGTGCATCATTTAACGATTATCAGCACATTCAACGATTATCAGCATATATAAATACATAATAATCGTTTCTTTTCATGATGCCTTTGACACGTGAACACCTGAGTGAATTGAAAAGTGCTGCTGATGTTGTGATAAAACAATTATTTTAAGATCCGACATTCGTAAAAACAATAACTGATAGTATCTCAACGAAATTATTGAAAACCTTGAACAACAACTCACTATCTTCGAGAAAGAAGTTGTCACTTCAGAAACAGATGTTCGGAACATTGATGAGTCACATAAAATTGTTGTAAAAAATCTTAATGATAAAATCGACCTTCTCAAAGCCAAAGTCAGTGATTCTACAGGGCTGTCCAATGATCTATTACGAATAATATCGGAATTACAGAAATAAAACAACGGGAAAATGATATACTGATTTTTGTGATTCCTAAAGGTTTCTCTGACGTGGAAACGACGAGTGGAGTGATTGAAACCATCATTCAATAGTTTTAAATTGGTGGATTGATATTTCAGCGTTTATGCCAATCCACTCCTGGAAAATCTCGTCCACTGAAGATTGTCATGCCCAATAACCTTCACCACTACCAGCTGATCGAAAATAATGGAAAACTTCAGGCTGTGGACCACCTCAAACATATCCTTATTATACCCGACCAGACGTTTCTGCAAAGGAAAAATTATATGAGGCTACGCAAGGAAATGAAAACATGTCAAGACTCTGGAGAACTTGACCTCATTACCAAATATAGGAATGGTTTCCCAATCATAACTCAAAAAAACTGAGTTGGCGTTGCATGAACTCCATGAATTTCCGTGATTTCACCCAATTTCATAATGTGAGAAATGCTAACAATAAATTATTAGACTTAGTCATAGCACCTGTTGAACTCTCATGTTTAGTGAAACACAATGATTACCCTTTAGTGCCCATCGATCTTCACCACCCAGGATTTCTAGTGCAAACATCAACTAAGGCTGGTAATGTAAAAAAATTTGTATCACCTGTTAAAAGACATGATTTAGAAAATATCGATGATGTGGAGTTCTATCGGTTGCTCAGTGAGAAAAACTGGTCCACGCTACTTTCTCATTTTGACAATGTCGATCTTATTTGTGAAGTATTGAATTACCCTTTGATCAACATATTACATGAGTGTACGCCTCTTGTGAAATATACATCACACAAATACCCATCTTGGTATGGAATGCCATTTGCACAATTCAGAACTGTTATACTGAACTCAATTCCAAACTGAGTTCGCATATATTCTATGTTCACCTTACCTTTCAACTTAAACCTGTAAATGGGCTCTTAAGCCTGCTGAATGTAATTATAATAAATAAATTAACAAATTAATGAATATTGAATTAACAAGCCCTTTAAAACTCAAAATTCAAAGTTTATTCAAAAGTAATAAATATGTTATATATTTATACCCGTTTGTGCAATAATACCAAGACTTTTATACATTGTAGAAAGTATAAATTTAAAAGTTATTATTGACATGTGATGAAGAAAACTTAGGAGTTGAAGAAGAAAATGTTGATAATATAATATTGATAATAATTATAACAGAAAATTATAACAGAAAATTATAACAGAAAATGGTTATAATAAAATATAAATGCTAATTATCATAGAAAATGGTGATATAATAATATGGTGATAATACTAATTATGTAAATGGTAATTATGACAGAAAATATGTAGTGTATTTGAATTATGTTAAATTAATTAATATTATTTTTTTCACAATAATTTATGTATGTTATCATCATTTGATTTAATTCATTTCACTGAAAGTAAACAAAACCTTCCGTTCAAATACTAATATCATACATGGTGTTACTTTTGAGTGGTTCCACCATTGCTATTTCCAAAACCGAAAGAATTACAAGATCATTGAAATTAGGAGAAAGTTGTAATTGCTGAAGGTTAATAAAAATATCTTTTCGCTGTTGCAAATTTCTATAACTTTCGGAAATACAGGAGATACCCTACACCTTGTTTGTTGTAAGAATGTCTGATTATTTTTCCATCCTATGCTGGCTTTCTTGCAACTTTTTTTAACGTTAGTAAGGAAGTCATGCTTTGGTTATCTCTCCGAATGCCGGGAGTACACAAGCCTTCATCTTCAGAATCGAGACATTCAGGTGCGTAAAAGTTATGAAGTAAAACACTTGTCATCGTGATTTCAGTTACCCGCGGAGGTTCAAGTAATATCGGCTTCCTAAAAATTCTGAACACGGATGAAAGTATGCCGAAAACGTTTTCAACAACTCTACGTGCCCTGGACAGCCGATAATTAAATATCCTCTCTCGGGTGCTCTGTTGTATACTCCTGGATATGGTTTTAGCATACAAAATGTAAGAGCAAACGCATTATCCGCTACAAATATGTATGGTGAAGGTACGTCTTCGTTGGTCAATGGTTCATCTGCAGGAAGCATTAACTGATTTTTGCTAAGTTTATCATAGAAAGACGTGTTCCGAATCACACCACCAACACTAATGCGACCTTGACATCCAATATCGACGTATGTAAATTCGTAGTTAGCAGTAACCACAGCCATAAGTACTACACTGAAAGTACCTTTATAATTATAGAATTCTTTTCCACTATGAAGGGGTGACTGAATGATTATGTGTTTTCCGTCTATGGCTCCAAAACAATTGAGGAAGTTTCATCTGTTCTTGAATTCTCCGGCAATCTTACGCCATTCGCTTGCAGTTTCGGGTAGCTGAAACCGAAAAACATATTTTGAGAAATAATATTTTTGATGAGTAAGGATCTTGGTGGATAAAATTTTCGTCATTGATACCAACCTTGAAAATGCATCTCATAGCTTACGTAGATCTATTTGAATCTGGAATAAACTATACCCTTTGTGGCCATAGTGTCTTATTTGCATTCCTATTATTTCAGATGTTACAAGACGAAGGACTTCGGGAAGTCAACGACAATGCTGACGGAAAAGAGTCGGGAGAAGTGACTGTCACTGAAGGAAGTGCAAATGGAAGCCACCCAAAACCTCCAAAAGCGAAGAGCGTAAAAAGAAAAATTCACCTGCCACCAGATATTGATCAAAAGATGGACGAAGCTTATAAGGTCTTTGAAAATGTTACAGACACACAGATATCTCCTCCAGATCAATGTTCCTCGTATGGAGAACTCCTTTCTACAAAACTGAGGACCCTCGATGCAGATACTGGATAAATATCAATGATTGAGATTGACTTATTAGTTTATCGTTTGGAACACAGATACAATGGAAGTTCTAAACATCATTCTGGCCACGTGAATCTTCAGAACGTTCCAATTCAGTTAAGAGCTCATTTTTCTCACAACTCCAATCAATATCAGCAAATTAATTTTGAACCGGTTGTTCAACCCGCGTTCGGCAGACCTTCATCATCCGCTTCATCACACCACACAATGCTTACAAACCATCATTGTCTTACTACAAATCCATCTTCCCCTTTACCCTCTTGCGCCGGCAGCCCAACAATCTGCTGCGAATTACCCACAACATTCAACAACTACATCACCCTCGACATCTGCTGCAACAAGACAAAACTTCTCAAACTACTCAAGTGAAAAGGAGACTGAACTTTATACATATGGAGACTCGTATGCTGACCCGTATGAAGACTGATTGTGGAATGTCTCTTCAAAGACCATTTTTTTATTGACAAATATCAAAATATTAATTATTATTACTTTTACTTTTATATGAATGAATCGCCTTACCTTCATTTCATCTATCTTTTAATTCATGTATTAGTGCCCTGCAAACATCTCCAACACATCGGGAAACGGTTTGAGGAGAAAACTTGAACAAGTATGAAAGGTTTTCAAAACTGTCTCCAGTAGCTTGAAACCTTAGTGTAACCGCCAACCTTTCTTGTACTGGTATGCTATCTCCCATGTTTCTATTATTTTTGGCGATTACAGATCCTATTTTCTTCAATAAATATTCAAAATCAGCGGCTGATATTCGACAAAAGTTTAAGAAATAGCCTGAGGGTTCTGGCGTAAATCTTCTAACATGTTCGAGGCACTGCACTACAAATAATTGAAAGGAAACTATATTATTCATAGCAGAAATATTAAAATTACAAGTTATCACAGTTAATTTTTTTATGACTGTCAGACTATGTATATCATTTCAAGCCTGAAAACAATTTAATGTACTTACCTATCTCGATTTCTGTACAAAGACACTCTCCACCATCTTCTTCGTTTTCGTTTTATTTGTCCTCTTGCAATCCTGTCCGTTCACGGCTCATCTTTTCGTGCTAGCAAACCAAATCATTTGAATTTTCAACGCCAACACTGCCGGCTCAAAACAGACTACAACCGGTGCGTGTCCACGTCTGGAACCGCAATCCTACATGCGCCGTAGGAACGGCACGACACATTTCGACGCGTCAACCTTGACACTCAACCCTCAACTCAGGATTGCCACTCCATGCGCCGTTGGATCCCGGCTTCACAGGCTGTTGTCCTATTAGCAACTTTGCAGGCACTTTGAGACTGAAGTGATTTTTAAATTTCTCCTCGCTTACTGATGACATTTATTCGGATAGCTTCAGGAACATTTGACAAGAAAAGGATGTAATTCCTGATTTCGAATGCATTTTCCTTCCGTTGGCTCACTTTGGGTACGGTGAACTGTGGAATAACGGAGCTCGTTGCATATCAGTCTTCAAAGTACTTGCTGAGTCATAAAGAGGCCATTTATCGGGTCTTTGAGGGGTAACTCATTACCGGGTTGATGTTATTCGGCCATATTACTGCTTTTCTCTTGATGACGGTGTTCACAAGTGTGTTTACGTGAAACCTCAAAGTTGGCCGTGGAAATTTCCCCCAAACTACATTTATATCCCTTTCAACTAGCTCCATGCGCTACGGTTGTAGGTGGAACAATGAATCGCATTTCTTGATAAGACCAGTTTCAATTTCTCCGTCTAATTGGTACTAGCTAATTTGTTCCGTTCTGCCGATTTGATAATTTTTATTTGAGAGTGCCAGACCGTATCCATATCGTGGATTATTTGGTTAGGAAAACATTGGTCAATCATTTGAAAATTGAATGAATAAAATTGGGGTTTGAAGTTTGAAGCCCAAATTTGAGGTACAGAAGGGTCAATCGGATGGCAGAGTATAAGGTGATTCGTTTAACCGTACAAATAGCCTCTGTTTGTCTCTTCATGAATGAATATATAGTAATCGGTAATCCAGCAACGAATAGTGTACCTGAAGTCTATAGCTGTTTCGAGCTCTAAGTATGTGTCAAGAATAACTGCTCCTATATACCGTCCGCATTCTTATCTATCACTACCCATAACGTGGAGAAAACAACGACAAAGTCCGATGATCGAGGTTTGAAGTGGTCGGAGAAATATATATCCCGAGTATAGTTGTTTCAATATCACATTGGCGGAAAACTCTGTCGATATGTATTTGATTTCAGTCGGTGATTTCTAAACGCGTTGGTTTTTATATCTAACTTGGGATGCTGATTTAATATTATTTTTGGAGCATCCATATATCTAGAGTACTGTTTCGATAGTTTCGAACTGCTCTTTCATGTGGTGGTAGTCCGCCACTTTTCGTGATGGTGTTACTGGTGTTTCAACTACTGAGTGAATTCACCACAGGCACTCAACTACCGATTGATATCGGTTTTGTTGCGATATATTGGTTATTGAGATATCTACCTGTTGAATAGATTTGACTCCAAGATCCCCATCGGATGATCTGCATTCTGTAAAAATAATCAAACATTTTGGAGTAATACTTCTTTTGGTGCGTTTGGTTGAGAGGAAAATTGGGAGCTGCGCACGCACACCATTACGAAACTTCCAGAGAATGAAGTAGGCCACAGTAGCCCCTGTCGGAATTGAATATCGACATATGGTCTAGTGGTTTGTGCTCCTGCGTGGCTGAATCCGTTTTTTGGCCTTCAACTTTTTTCGGAATCTGACCAAACTTGAATAACCAGAATTTTATTTACTTCCAATTTCTTTTGATTTAATTTACGTCAGAACACTCTCCTCAGCGCTCAGCGCAGGAGTCAGATATAATATTTAAACTTTCAAAAATGTATTCTAAATTCCACAGGGCACCTGAAGCGTTACCATCATACCGACGCGACGCACCCCTACTGCTTGCCCCTCTTTTGGGGGCGTCGAGGCGTTTTGGGATAGGTGTTCATCGTCTGGCATGCTAGACATGAGAGACATGAGAATGCATGAAAGGCACCCACACACCTATATGCCCCATTTCCTATACTAGATCCCTGCTGCCTCTCATACTGGATATAAGAGAATCAAATCTTTTATAATGAAATGTATATACAGTGCTTCTCAAAAGTCTCCTCCCCCCCTCTTATTTTTGGAACGATTATACATAAACAAGTGAAATTTGGAAATTGAATATTGAAGGTTGTAAACGTCCCTACTAGTAATGATAGATGACGAAATCAAGATGACGTCACAAGGCCATTGTGACCAATAATTTCAAATGGAACCCTACGGCAAACGACACCTCTTTCGAAAGGTATCAAAAAAACCTATTCAGTGATACTAATTTTGCTTTTGTTTGTGGCAGTTTCAATGGATCATTAGTAAACATTGAAATTTATATTCCATTCAGTATGATATTAATTACACATTTAAGAATCAGTATCTACTTGAAGAAATTGCTCGAAATGACCTCCATTCACTTCTTGATAGTGGAATATCCTATTTTAAACTCTTCTCGTACTTTTGCAAATGTGTCTGCGTAAACAGCCTCACATTCTGCAACAATACGTTGTTTTAAAACGTCAATATTGTCAGGTTCAGTGGCGCAAACCTTCGATTTGAGGTATCCCTATGGAATAAAAATCCAAAGGTGTGAGGTCCGGTGATCGAGCTGGCCATTCCGTTGAACCTCGTCGTCCAATCCATCTACCACGATACTCCTCATCCAAATACCGTCTTGTTATTTCAAAATTGCCGAATTCATCTGGATTATCTTCCAAAATTTCAAGGATTAACGGTTCTATTGCGTTTTGCAACAGCTCCAGATAAACGTCACCAGTTAAATTAGTATTTGAAAAAATAGGCCCAACGATGTGGTTTTCCAGGATACCTGCCCAAACATTCACCTTTGGGGGAAATTGGGTATGTGTTTTACGAAACAGGTGAGGATTTGCGTCACTCCAATACCTCACATTCTGGGTATTTACATGTACATTTAGATAGAAGGTGCTTTCGTCACTGAAACAAATTGTTTTGACATAGTCTGGCTGTTGGTTAATTTGAGTTTCCATATTTTCACAAAATTCTAGTCTTCGGTCTGGGTCGTCGTCTGAGAACTGATGAACCATTCTTGATTTGTATGGATGAAATTTGTTTTTATTCAACACCCTGTGTACTGTACTTCGACTGACTCCACAGGTAGATGCAACGTAAGTTGTTGAAGAAGTGGGATTAACTATAACTTCTGCCAGTATATAAATTTTTTTCCCATCAGAAATTTGTGGTCTGCCAGATCGTTTCGCATCATTAATACTACCCGTTGTTTCAAACTTACGAAGAAGCTCCCTTAAATAGGTCCTCAAAACGGGGCAAACCTCTCATTAAAAATGCGTTCTGCTGCATGAATATTTTGTCCAGTTTCACCAAGAATTAGGATCGCTGCTACTTTATCACCTAAAGCACGTACCATTCCGCTTCTTGAAGCACTTGAACGTTCGGCTCACAACATCAAAAAATTATCAAAATGTACAAAAATATTAAAACTACCGAAAGCTGCTAAATCAGTCAAACGTTCAATCAACAATACACAAATTATTAAATGTACAAAAACTTGGACAATTACAAAAACGTCGAATTAGGGAGACTAACAAAAACGTCAGCTCATTTGACAACTATCCAGAGGCGGAGCTTGAATTTGGAATTTCAGTATCAACTGATTCAATTCATCACAACTTTGCATTTTTTGAAAGCGAGTTGCCAAAACTGCCATAAACACAAACAAAATTAGTATCATTGAATAGGTTTTTTTGATACCTTTTAAAAGAGGTGTCGCTTGCCGTAGGGTTCCATTTGAAATTATTGGTCACCATGGCCTTGTTACGTCATCTTTGACGATTTCGTCATCTATCATCACTAGTCGGGAAGTTTACAATCTTCAATATTCAGTTTCCAAATTTCACTTGTTTATGTATAATCGTTCCAAAAATAAGAGGGGGGGAGAGGAATTTTGAGAAACACTGTATGTAAATATTGAAATGTAAATAATCTGTACTGAAAGACAATGAATGTACTTTGAATTGAATTGCATACCATGCAAGCGGTTCGAATTTGAATCTTGTTATTGTAACATAATTATTTTGTAATCGATTCTCGAGATAAAACACATTTGATTTCATAGTGATGAATTTATAGAAGAAAAAATTTTAGTGGGTTGAAAAGTGGTGTTTGATCATTATTTTTCTTCCACTCCCGTTTGGTAAAAAATAAAAAATATTTTCTCGAAATATTTTGAAACAAGGAGTTGGATGTTGAATGAAGAATGTAGAATTTCAAACGATGAACGTCGACCGTCGAACGTCGAACGTCGAACGTCGAACGTCGAACGTCGAACGTCGAACGTCGAACGTCGAACGTCGAACGTCGAACGTCGAACGTCGAACGTCGAACGTCGAACGTCGAACGTCGAACGTCGAACGTCGAACGTCGAACGTCGAACGTCGAACGTCGAACGTCGAACGTCGAACGTCGAACGTCGAACGTCGAACGTCGAACGTCGAACGTCGAACGTCGAACGTCGAACGTCGAACGTCGAACGTCGAACGTCGAACGTCGAACGTCGAACGTCGAACGTCGAACGTCGAACGTCGAACGTCGAACGTCGAACGTCGAACGTCGAACGTCGAACGTCGAACGTCGAACGTCGAACGTCGAACGTCGAACGTCGAACGTCGAACGTCGAACGTCGAACGTCGAACGTCGAACGTCGAACGTCGAACGTCGAACGTCGAACGTCGAACGTCGAACATTACTACCCGTTGTTCGAACTTCGAAGATCCTTAAATAGGTCCTCAAAACGGGAAACTCCTCGTAAATGCGTTCTGCTGCGAATTTTTGTCCAGTTCACCAAGAATTGATGCGCTACTTACACCTAAAGCACGTACATCCCTGAACGCGAACGTCGGCTCACAACATCAAAAAATTATCAAAATGTACAAAAATATTAAAACTACCGAAAGCTGCTAAATCAGTCAAACGTTCAATCAACAATACACAAATTATTAAATGTACAAAAACTTGGACAATTACAAAAACGTCGAATTAGGGAGACTAACAAAAACGTCAGCTCATTTGACAACTATCCAGAGGCGGAGCTTGAATTTGGAATTTCAGTATCAACTGATTCAATTCATCACAACTTTGCATTTTTTGAAAGCGAGTTGCCAAAACTGCCATAAACACAAACAAAATTAGTATCATTGAATAGGTTTTTTTGATACCTTTTAAAAGAGGTGTCGCTTGCCGTAGGGTTCCATTTGAAATTATTGGTCACCATGGCCTTGTTACGTCATCTTTGACGATTTCGTCATCTATCATCACTAGTCGGGAAGTTTACAACCTTCAATATTCAGTTTCCAAATTTCACTTGTTTATGTATAATCGTTCCAAAAATAAGAGGGGGGGAGAGGAATTTTGAGAAACACTGTATGTAAATATTGAAATGTAAATAATCTGTACTGAAAGACAATGAATGTACTTTGAATTGAATTGCATACCATGCAAGCGGTTCGAATTTGAATCTTGTTATTGTAACATAATTATTTTGTAATCGATTCTCGAGATAAAACACATTTGATTTCATAGTGATGAATTTATAGAAGAAAAATTTGAGTGGGTTGAAAAGTGGTGTTTGATCATTATTTTCTTCCACTCCCGTTTGGTAAAATAAAAATATTTTCTCGAAATATTTTGAAACAAAGGATTTGGGAAAATGTGAATTAAGAATGTCAGAATTTCAAACGATGAACGTCGAATGAACGTCGAACGTCGAACGTCGAACGTCAACTCGAACGTCGAACGTCGAACGTCGAACGTCGAACGTCGGAACGTCGAACGTCGAAGTCGAACGTCGAACGTCGAACGTCGAACGTCGAACGTCGAACGTCGAACGTCGAACGTCGAACGTCGAACGTCGAACGTCGACGTCGAACGTCAACGTCGAACGTCGAACGTCGAACGTCGAACGTCGAACGTCGAACGTCGAACGTCGAACTCGAACGTCGAACTCGAACGTCGAACGTCGAACGTCGAACGTCGAACGTCGAACGTCGAACGTCGAACGTCGAACGTCGAACGTCGAACGTCGAACTCGTCGAACGTCGAACGTCGAACGTCGAACGTCGAACGTCGAACGTCGAACGTCGAGACGTCGAAGTCGAACGTCGAACGTCGAACGTCGAACGTCGAACGTCGACGTCGACGTCGAACGTCGAACGTCGAACGTCGAACGTCGAACGTCAACGTCGAACGTCGAACGTCGAATGAACGTCGAACGTCGAACGTCGAACGTCGAACGTCGAACGTCGAACGTCGAACGTCGAACGTCGAACGTCGAACGTCCGAACGTCGAACGTCGAACGTCGAACGTCGAACGTCGAACGTCGAACGTCGAACGTCGAACGTCGAACGTCGAACGTCGAACGTCGAACGTCGAACGTCGAACGTCGAACGTCGAACGTCGAACGTCGAACGTCGAACGTCGAACGTCGAACGTCGAACGTCGAACGTCGAACGTCGAACGTCGAACGTCGAACGTCGAACGTCGAACGTCGAACGTCGAACGTCGAACGTCGAACGTCGAACGTCGAACGTCGAACGTCGAACGTCGAACGTCCAACGTCCAACGTCCAACGTCCAACGTCCAACGTCCAACGTCCAACGTCCAACGTCCAACGTCCAACGTCCAACGTCCAACGTCCAACGTCCAACGTCCAACGTCCAACGTCCAACGTCCAACGTCAACGTCGAACGTCCAACGTCGAACGTCCAACGTCCAACGTCCAACGTCCAACGTCCAACGTCCAACGTCCAACGTCCAACGTCCAACGTCCAACGTCCAACGTCCAACGTCCAACGTCCAACGTCCAACGTCCAACGTCCAACGTCCAACGTCCAACGTCCAACGTCCAACGTCCAACGTCGAACGTCGACCGTCGAACGTCCAACGTCCAACGTCCAACGTCCAACGTCCAACGTCCAACGTCCAACGTCCGACGTCCGACGTCCGACGTCCGACGTCCGACGTCCGACGTCCGACGTCCGACGTCCGACGTCCAACGTCCAACGTCCAACGTCCAACGTCCAACGTCCAACGTCCAACGTCCAACGTCCAACGTCCAACGTCCAACGTCCACCGTCCAACGTCCAACGTCCAACGTCCAACGTCCAACGTCCAACGTCCAACGTCCAACGTCCAACGTCCAACGTCCAACGTCCAACGTCCAACGTCCAACGTCCAACGTCCAACGTCCAACGTCCAACGTCCAACGTCCAACGTCCAACGTCCAACGTCCAACGTCCAACGTCCAACGTCCAACGTCCAACGTCCAACGTCCAACGTCCAACGTCCAACGTCGAACGTCGAATGTCGAACGTTGAACATACGCTGGACCCACCTCTGAGATCCCAGACCGATAAGTGCAGGGATATGTACTAAGAAGATGGCGTAAGAGTGACGTGAAACGAAATGCATTTGGACTTACCATGCGCAGAGTGCTGTGATGACTCGCAATGGATGGGTCGTTAGCTCTTAAGAAATAATTTACTTATGCCAAATTGCGGTCACCTATTATCCAAACAACTAAATAGCTTTCAACATTTTTTAACAATAAATGAATGAAAATTCAAAACCATTTCGGAAAGTTTGGTAATAACGAATAAGTTTGTGGCAAAATATTTAATATTCCAGCAGAACAACAAAGTTCATATTGAAGATATTGAAGTACTTTGTTATCTGTCAAAGATACATTCACAAATGACTAGATTATATTTAACTGGGATTATTGAAAACACGAAAATGACAGCTATATCAACAAATCATATTCGAATGAACCTATTCATCAACAATAAAACAACGTTTTTTCCAGTGAAAGAGACCCGAGACAAGGCGTTTTTTGAAGTGAAATGATAGTAATGAGTTTACCAATCCACGACGTACAATGTTCAAATTTCTTCGGAGAACTATTTCAGTACATTACGTTCACACATGAACCTCTATTATCATCGAAGAAATGTTATACTTCACTTGGAGATTGGATGAATTCTAACGTCGAACAGCTAAAGTCAATATACTGATGATTGAATGCGATAGTTCTGGAAGCATCAACCTGAATACTCCATTGTTACAAGAAAAATGCATTCCGTTTCATTTTGATCCATTTTGAATATAAAATGAAAAAGACACTCAAGCTTTTCGTATCACCCAGGGTAAGTGTGAAAGTATGAATCTCACTACGTCCCTCAGAGTTTTATCAATTCAGTAAGAGGAGATACACAAACCGCCAGTATGGTTGCATAATTTAATTTCACAACGTGAAATATCAACCTGCGCTCATTCACAGGCTGATATGGATTTAGGGTTCAGCGAAAGCCCTCTCTGCGCGATAACACACATGATGAATGATGATTATAATTGGCCACATAGACCTTCCTCTTCTTACAACAAATTTTTATAATGAATCCTCCGCCATTTGCGTGATGATTAATGCCTTTCTATCCATATATCCATTTCGAGTCCGTGATTTTATTTGATTTTAACACGCGTTTTGATGGATTAGTTTAATAATATCGTTGATGGGGAATATAATGTACACGAAACGGTTTCTTTGTTGTTTTTATTCGTGTCACAGCATCGTATATCGCATTCGGATAAACTCATTTATCATTTTCTTGTATTTTTCCGTTGTTTGATGGAACTCATACCAGGAAATACGATTGGTCAATTTGTTGTATTATTTTCACATTAGCAAAAATATTTCATTGGGTGATATAATCGAAATATCATTTACGGAACCAAAAACCTCTTCTGGTTAAAAAAGTAGCTATTCTTGGAAACAATAGATTTCCAACTCAAAAATGAATGGTATCAATGAGAATATTTTTATGGCACAATTTGAGAAATCTTACATTGTAACCTATCAAAATAGTCCAAGAGTGTGGTGGAGATTTGTTTGATTATGTTTTCGCCCCCTGGAACCAGAACACAGATGAACAAAATTCATTTCTATATCATATAAATGAACAAAAAGCACCGAATAAACGCACACCAGAATCAGAGAAAAACAACCAACTTTCCTTTTCAGATGTCACGATAAAAAAATCAGATCATATCAACAAAACTATTTTTCGAACGAAAACACTCACTCACTAATCGATATGTCAACTACAACTCAAATCATCACTCAGGTATAGAAAAAGGTATTGATAAATGATATGCAATTCAACAGAAAACCTTCAAGGAGAAATTGTGCTCATAAGATCCATACATTGCGTATCCCGATACGCATTCAGTACATATACAACCACCAATACATCCCAAGAATAACATGTCCCTGGATTATCTGAAACGGATTGGCAACATGACATCAGAATAACTTTCAGAACAACTGACACATTGAGATCGATCCTCACACAAACAAAACCAAAAAACACAAAACAAAATTGTGTATACAATATATTGTGGTGAGACATCAAGACCATTGAAAGTGCGCCAGGACAAACATCGGAATTCTATTGATAATTTTATACCAGTAATTTTCAACCAATCAGATGATTTTTTTCGACATTGTCACTATGGTAACCAACAAATTCTCTGAAAATCTTTCAGCCACATTAGCATGTAGACGTAAAATTAATAAGTGGAAATTTCCCGGCACATGACAGCTATCATATAAGTAGACAATAATAATATTGAAATAACATCCACTTTCATTTTTAGTCAATATTGACATTTCCCCGAAACCTAGCAAAAAAATTTTAAAAATTTCTATATTATATATTTAATTTTACTAGGACACTGGGAAAACCAAAAAAATATCTCCCGCAATACGAACATCCATTTCAATTTTTAGTCAATATTGACATATTCCTGAAACCTAGTAGTAAGAAAATTGTATGAAATCAAATAATTTTATAAAATAATTTTGAAATAAAATTATATAGTAAATTTTATTTCAAAGAATGAAGATTTCAAAACTCCCATTACACACAGCCTTCCATTTATTTATGAATAACGTCGAAATAAATATTCACTCAAATATAATTCCGGTATAAAAAATTTTTACCGAATCCCCCGCGTGCTTGAATAAATTGCGGGAAATTTGTCCCGTACTCAAAAAATTTCCGGCAATAATTCATGCTCTAGGGAGATTATAAGTGAAAATATTTTGACAGTTCTAACAACAATAAAAAAAATTGTCATTTTGTGTTATCAATCATGTCAACATTACACTCATAATTGCATTCAGTGCCATTATCAATCAGTATGACAACACGATTGAGTTTGACAACTTAATTCCAAATAAATTCCAATGTCACGTTTTGGCAATGCGAATGTTCAAAGTATAGATGCGCTAATCAAAGAAAAAATTTCCAGATATACAACCTACAGTCACAAATATATTTGGGGAATGTTTATGGAATTTTGCAGCGAACGAGAATATGAATTGAATGAACATAATGAAAGCTTAGAAGAATTGGCGTTGATACAAAAGATTGGGCGGTCAATATGAGAAAGGAAGACGGGACCGAATTTGAAGAATTTCACCATATTGCTGCTGTAGAATTAGCGTGGCAAGGAGGAGAGGCAGTTGCTTGTCTGGTGTATTTTTTTCAAATCGGGAAAAATAACGATGACTCTCCAACAAATCGCATTGAATACAATCCGGTGTTCAGTAAAACGTGCCAAGGTAATTCTGAAAGCTGTGCAAGTGGTAAATGGTTGGTTTCCAATAGTGAAAGACAAAGCTACCCTGTACGTCTTTTTCATAAACTGATATCAAAACGAGGCGACAATATTACCTCACCACGACTGTTCTCAAAACCAAATCGACACTGGGAAAATGAAACTGACAAATGGTATGATAATGTACCTGTTGAAAGAAATACAATGAATGGATGGACTAAATTTGCTGCTGAGGCAATTGGCTTGAATGTAAGGGACAAAATGATAACAGATCACTCGGATTAATCAACTGCAGTTAGCGAATTGGCAAAAAGTGGTTTAGAAAAACAACAATTGCTGAAAATAACTAGTCATAGCAATCGAAATTCTATCAAACCATACTCAAATCTCGATCAAGAACACCACAACAAGATCATAAATATTATGCGTGGAAATAGATCTTCTATAGCAGAGAACAGCAACGAATCTAATGTTGAGTTAAATTTTGATAATTGTACTTTCACTAGCTGTACTTTAAATAAATAAATGTGTTGATTTATAAAAAAAATTTGTCAAAAAATTTTCCGCCGAATATCCCTCGGACATTGACAAATGCCTCATAATTTTATGACAAATTTCTCAAGCTCGTTGCTAGGTTAACGAGCATTCGATTGTCATAAAATTATCTCGTCTATTATCAATGTCCTGGGGATATTACTACTGATAATTGGCAGGTTCAAAATTATCAGAACATACTTTGAAATCCAATGGCGACCACATGGTAGAATCCTAACCAAGGAACCCAATAACAAGAGCGGAAAACTGGAAGAATCCGCCTTCATCCACTATCTGGTGAAAACTGTATAACTTCACATTCTTCCAATTTCGATCATACGTGGAAACTTTTTCTGAAAGAAGATCTTGCATTTGGCAGAACGATGAGGAATTAACTCCATTATCCCGACAACACTCCAAACATTGAACAAACAGCATAATATCCCATCATCCTTCTTACATAACTCTTCTAATATCAGTCGAAAAAGATCACACTGCGAGAAATACAGCGAGTACTGAAAAATTTTAATCCATATTCAGCAGATTTTTTAGAACGGTTATCTTTTAATTCAATAGTTTTTTGTGAAAGGCAAAATTTAGAATTTGATTAATTGAATATTTTTCATTTAGTGACAAAGAATTTGGTGTATGCAGTAACCTTTTGCACTTTTATAATGATCCATTTAATTTTGTTTTCAGATTGTCAATGGTTATAATCACACAAAAAGTGTCAGGAATGAGTGTTCCTCCACGAAAAATGGGCTCAAATACACATGAATATAATCCCTATTTCAGCAAAGTAGGCCCAAGATTTTCAACTATCAGGTATACATTATTCGTTTATGAAATGTTTATGAGAAGTAGTATGCTCCTATTTTGCTGATACGATGAGAACCAAATAATATTCATTCGAGCGAACTAGAATTTGACGACTTGCGGTCCCATACCGTCACGAATGGAATATGGAAATGGCCACAGTCCAATTATGAGAATATATTATGATAAAATTCGATCGCATTCCGCATCACCTGAAAAAAAATAGGAACTAAGAAGTTTGAATTTTTCAAATAATCAAATGAGAAATGGATGAAACGACTGCTAGTTCATGTTTTTCACAATAGATAATTACACGCTGATGATACCCGTTTATGAAAATATTTATAACTTTTCATTTCGTTTGGTTTATATTTCTCACTAGCTGACCGACAGACGTTGTCCTGTCCAAATTTCTATATTCCCTATTTTTTTTTTCTGAAAACTCTTGTCCGCCTAAAATTTTGTTTTTTCTGAGTTTTTTTTTGTGTTGATTTATCTAGGTTATGCCTTTGACTCTACCCGCTTCGAATTATCCCGTTATACCGATTTTTGTATCCCTATTTTCCGTTAACCCGTTACCGAATTATACCGTTTTCCCCTTATCCCATTATACAGTTATTCCATTTTTTTGTTATTCCGTGCTCCCGTTATCCCGTTTTCCTGTTATCTCGTTTTCCCTTCATCCCGTTTTCCCATTTTTCTATTTTCCTATTTTCCTGTTGTCCCGTTATCGCTTTCTCCCGTTATCCCATTATTTCGTTCTCCTGTTTTCCCGTCATTCCGTTTTCCTGTTAATCCGATTTCATGTTATCCCGTTATCCCGTTATTCCGTTATCCCGTTTTCCCATACATTATTTCGTTTTCCGGGAAAAAAATAGCCTGATTGGTCCAGCCGTTCTCAATTTAAGAGCTCACCAAAACAATCAGACATTTATTTTTATTATGTATTATATATTCCTAAAAACTTTTCCAGTACAATTTTTTTCCAATAATTCAAAAAAAATTGTTTTTGCCTGAAAACCAGGCGTTCTTATGTTCTGCGCTTACAAAAATCGAGATTAATTTTTATTATATTGATTCTCCGAGTTGGGAAAACGCAATTTCTTATTACTGACTCAAACCTCTTCGTTTTACGAAAGCAGTAACAAAACATTCATCCTATAGGTAATCAATAATGGGGTACAACAAATATCACATACAATCATATCAATGGAATGCAATTTGCTTTCATTATCTACAGGTATTCCATGGGTGGAAATAACGAACAATTTCTGAAAGAATGGAATTTCCATAAAAAAAAGTTGAAACTTTGAATTCCCCCAAATATTATAGGTAAAATTTGGGTCACTCTGACCTTCGAATACCTTGTCGCCAAATTTGGCGTGAGAAAATTTCACGTCAGATTTACCAGAATGGCAGAAAATGGAAGTAATTCAGAAGTTGGGAATTGGGAGTTCACATTTTGTTCAATAGGTCGAAGGCACAAATAGGAGAAATTATTATGGTCTTCTCTACGCCTATCGCGATGTGGCCGTTTTTTGTTGACTAACGATATTTTTATGCCAACGGTTTTGGCAAATAAATATGTATGTAGTTCGTTCAACGATTTTTTTTTCTCCTTTATTCAAAGTTGGACTATTTCTGCAACTAGTACTCAACACCGAAGCCGGTAACCGCACTCTTCCCAAACGGAAATTTTGCCGAGTTCGACGATAGAAATGCCATCCTTCGGAGATGGCATTTCTATCGTCATATCCGGTGCTCATTGTTATATGATTTCTCCAGCTGCCATTATGCTACTACGCTACAGTTGTCGGGGCATTCCAAAGCGCACCTTTCTTCTCAGGTGGTCACCCTCCGATGTTGCTTGGCTTCAGATGTCGATAAAACTCCCGTCAACCTGACCAGTCCCCTTGCCCTCTTCGTTCAACGATAGATTAATGAATCAACTGAATATTTTTTTCGAGTTGATAGTATAAAAATGGGCGGAAAGAGTATTGATTGACTACTTTATTTCCTGACGATATTTATTTGAAGTTATTCCAACTAATGAATTACTATCAATCCCTTCTGTTTATGGAGGTATGTTTGGACTCAAGTTATGTTTCACCATGCATCTTTCTTATGAGTTGAATAATTCTGGAGATTTCTAAGTCATTATCATGTTTCTTACTACCTGATTATGAAATGGGAAATCATCCTACACATTATAATAAGTTTCAACATCTCCTTAAATTCAGTCGCTAGAAGAAAGAATCCCAACCTCAATATTATTCACATATTATATACCGCCCCAATTGATGATACAACTGCGATACTCCCTGGAATGATGAAAGTCCTGGAAAACTTAGATCTGACCTAGGAGTTCACCATGAGTCTGGGTAGAATATACCAGATATAACCAATCGGAACTCTAAGAGTTGGAACACCATAGGGCTATCATTGATGGTGGATCGGGAGATCCCATGATGCCTTGAGGAACAATAAATTCCTAAACATAATGATGTTAGTATGCAGAGAAGTTCACAAAACGGAAGACAAATGTCCAGTTGAAATAATCGGATAATGAAATAATTCATTGCTATCCGTGAATCCAGAAAAAAATTCCACTAATGAATTCCCAGCTAATGGTTTCAAATCAGACACCCTACTGAGTGGCTTGTTCATTCCACTAACCACATTTTGTGTGGGTTTAAGGAAAAAACATTGTTTACACAATCGTCCTATTTATTGTATCATTGCAAAATATCTGGAAAAATGCATTTCACTTCTTCAAATCAGCGCAAAAATGGATCGACTCACAATCACTATAAGACCCCAAAACTTTGTTTCGATGAGTTTGGTCTGAAGGTTCGGACAGAATTACTCAGAGTATTATTTATATCTTAATTTTTTCAATCGGATATTATTTTTGTCTGTTATCTTATATTCATCCTTCATTTTTCTTCCATCGTCCAAGTACATAGATTGACTCCCGAAACCGAGAAATCCTGTTTGTTCTGAATTTTGAGGGATATTTACTCAGAGTATTATATAAATCCTCGTCTTTCGATTCGGATATTGTTTTTGTCCGTTGTCTTATATTCATCCTTCATATTTATTTGCATCAGAAAAAAAAATGGATATTGTTCTCATTCCGAATATACTGCGAACTTGAAAATCATTGAATATAGGAAAATTCAGGAATTCCTAGAAAACTCAAACTCCTCCCTTTTTACTCAGAAAAAAATATAACTGTTTGATGCATTGGGGTGAAATCTCTATTTCACTCACCTTATCCAAATGACTGATCTATCTATTCACAGAAGTGTGGAGGTGTGAAGTTTATGGTATAAGATCGACGGATTGATATTAAAGTAATAAAACGAATGTTGAACTAGGTATGAAACACAATGTATGTAAATATTGATCAACGTGTAGATTTTATTATAAATTACTAGTTCGCGTTTGAACAAGTACATAACATAATGAATATTAACTAACTGTTCAATAACGAAGTCACGCAGGATTTGTATAATGGAAATGAACTGCCTGAAAGGTTTCGGTAATGAGGTCATATGAAATATGGAAAGGCTTGGGCTCTGTTAACACAACATTTTTCATTACCCATATTTTCTTCAATAGTTTCCGATTTCACGATGAAGGTGTATTTTCAATTTTTTTTGGGTAATATTGTTACTTTTCATTCCATTCCCTGATGGGGTGATTCAGTTTTGCCCTACATCCATCGTCAAGAAAAAAATTTCATCAACTTAGTCAAGTATAGTCAAAGAGTAAAAAACAGTATAGGTCGATAAATCTCCCCTCCCATCTTTGTCGTTCATATAATTTGCACTAATAATATCTCCTTTTGGAACAAGCTCAATGCTGTTTTATTCCACAAGCTCATGTATTATAAAACCATATGCTTCTAAATATAGTTATGTAACGAATTACCATACTCGTCAAATTCTTAAAACTACACCTTAAATATCGTTTTCGGCACACTTATACCTCGCCACATTACCTTCGAAGTAGTTCAAGTAAGGTAATGCCATGTCAAGTCATAATAAAAAAAATTTGCATAGTTTGGTGAATACATTCCGTATCCAGCTTGATGAACTGTTTGAGCAAGTTCATAGATATTGCTCAGAAAAGATAAGCAAAGCAAAAACTCAACGGATGCACTGTGTGAAGAATTTGGTATCTGTGATGAAATACGAGCCCAATTTGAATAAAACCTCATGGGTTTTTTTTTGTGAAAACACTAGTGAAAGAAATACATTTCGGATATTATTCAACTTGTCTATATTGATTAAATCATGTATAATTACATAAATCGTTATGAGATATGATTGTTCCTCATTCATGCCATTCGATTGTTGCAATCATAAATGTTCATCGTTATATTTATTGAATTTGTATACTTCAGTTGACGATAATAAAATCATTACCGATAAAACCAATTCTTCCGCTCTTTATTTATAGATAACCGATGAGGGTCTATGAATTATTGTTTCTGCACATGAATGATTGATGGAAATATTACTTCTTCTACGGGGTACTGATGTTTGTGAACCTTAGCATCGAATAAGGCAAATAACTTATAAGCACGTTTTTATTGACTCGCTTTCCTTAACTTTTTGTCTGTTTGGTACAAATTTTGCAATAGATTCAGAGAACTAACTTCCCGATGAGCCAGATATTCAAAACTTCAACATGGTCAGAGCTGGGTGATAATGCAATATCAACTTGCTTTCGGTTGTCTGTTTTTGTCTGTCTATTCATTTTTCTTTGATGATAAGAATGAAAGTAAGGCGCAATCGATTTCAAACTGACTTCTCGGTTAGTTAGAGACTTGAAACCTCAGACATAGCTCAGAACTGGATGACAATGCACTATTAACTCGTTTTATCGTCTGTTTTTTTGTATCTGTGGTAATAATAGTAAGGAGAAATCGATTCCAAACTAACTGCCCTATGAGCGAATAGAGACTTGAAACTTCACATATTGAGTCGATTACTTGTCTGTCTATTTTTTTGTTCAGCCACTTAGAACTGGATGATAATATAATATTAACTAGCTTTGAAGTCTGTTAGTTTTTTTGTAATACTAATAATACTAATCGAAATAATAATAATAATAATAATAATGATAAATAATCAAGGTAGGTCAAACAACACTAGCAATGCCAGCAACTAAACCCAGTCAAGGATCCAAAGTCGGACCGGCAGCTCAAGCGCATCTGGAGCGAAAAAGCAAACTTTTCCTCTGGTGTCGGCCGTGGTCCTGCTAGGCTAACCCCCGTGCAGGACCGAAACTCTGGTTCCCAGAAGAAAAAGACAGGGCCCCCACAACGGACCTCATCCGGATATAAGTCAACGGCAAGGTGGTGGGGCCCAAATCAACGGAGAGCCTGATGACGATCAACGCAATAAACAATGTTCTGAGTGGACAGACGAAATGAGAGAGAACTGCGTTGCTATGAGAGTACTGAGCCAGCCTGAAGGGGATACATGGCACGAATGCAAGCTCTGTGTTTCGTGGCACATCCAGAGTATGCCGCATTCTCCACATGAAAACTACGGGATTATGTATCCCACCTTCGTGGTCGTGGGTATGTGAGACCGCCTCCTAGGCAGCTCAACGAAGTGGCCAAGGTGGCAAAAGTGCCACGAGTCGAACCAGCCGAAGAGGTGGCAAGTATCAATATTCCACCAATGAGGGTATCAGAACATGCAGGGTGCTCCGCACTTTGAAGCCAATCCCCGAGAGGATGCGGAGATTCGTGAAGCGCTTCCGGGAGAGGCTGACATCTGGCAAATCAATAATGCCGTGTATGACGCTGCTCTTGTGCTTTCCCGTGTGGATATGCAGAATAATGCGTCTTCGACTAGAAAGCATGAGCAACGAATACAGAAGATGCAAGCCAAAATCAAGTCGTCGAAACAACACGCATTTCGTATCCAATGTGTGATGGACTACGAAGTGGTCAACATGTCATGTACGCTAACGGTGCGGCGAATCACAGCTGAATTGCGACGAGTCCATCAGACATTGAATCAAGAGGTGCTGTTAACCATTAAACAACACTGCCCTGATAGGATACGGATGCTAGTGGTTGCGAAGGAGTCAATAGTACGTCGATAGATAAGAATCGCGGAAAACAAACAAGTCCGCGAGAAACCCTCCCGCTTGTTCGGACAACCCCCGCTTGTAGTGGAAAACCCTCCGACCACTTTTCAGGTGAAAAACTTCTGGAAGGAGATTTACGAATATCCACAGCCATTGAACATGGGAACTCCAGTCCTTCTCTAAGTTTCAACAGCCTCATCCTGATAGACCACTAACCGATTATCCTGGAAGAAGTTTGGGGAGCTCTACAAGGCTCGAATAACTTTGCTGCCCCAGGCCCAGACAAGCTGAGCACCACGTGGTGAAAAGCACTCCCTTGTACCCACCACCACTCAGTTAGAGCTTGCAACTCGGGGCTAGTGGAGAGCAGCAGACTTCGACTAGTTTTATCGAGGAGCGAACCGGGCTTATCCCCAAAAATGGAGATTTGTCTGATTCCAAGAGTTACAGTCCGATAACATGCTTGAACATGTGCTACAAATTGTTTACCTACATTCTGTACTGCTCGCGGTTGACACGGTGTACGAACGGATATATGAGCAGAAAGGGTCGAAGAAATGTGTAGCTGGCTGCGAGGAGAACCTGCTGATCGATAGATGTATCACGCAGGACTCCGTGCATTATAAGCGCAACCTTCCGATGGCCTGGATCGATTACCGAGAGGCATTTGATTCAACATCGCATACGTTGATTTCGCCTTTGCTCAGATTATTTGCGGTATCCGATCAAAAAGTGGGATGCACTGAACGATTGATACCACTCTGGAAGACTTGCTCCACCATAACATCAGGAGGAGCCAAAGTCCAAACGGAACATGTTATTTTCTGGAGAGGTGTGTTCCAAGATGATTCTCGCTGCCCCTTCTTTTTTTTGCATCTCACTTATGCCATCATTCGTTGCGCTCAGAAGAACCCATGGTGACAACTGCGGCACACACAGGAGACCGATGACATGAGGTCACCCATCTATTTTATATAGATGACCTGAAGTTTAATGCTTCGGGTGAGGGAGATTTGCAGCAACCTCTGAGTGTGGTGCATCAGTACATGCATGCTATCAGTATGGAATTTGGGATGGATAAATGTGGACTGGTTGATATCAGAAGAGAGCAATGCAATGATAACAGAGAGGACGCGCAGCTGATAGATGAAAGCATCCCCCTGTCATCTGGATGCTGGAGAGAAGTGCAACAACGTTACACCCAAGAGGTAGTGGTGGTAAGAAACGCTTTCCGCGGCAAGTATCAGCAGAAACTACGGCAGATCTGGGCATCAGAACTGTTGGGCATGAACGAAGTTGTTGCCATCAACATGCTTGCCGTCCCGATACTGATCTTCTCCTTTGGGGTAGTGAAGTGGACACTGGAAGATCTGCGTGGAATTGACGTGGAGACTCGCAAAATGATGCACCCGCATCGTAGTTTGCATCCGAAATCGTCCGTTCCATGGTTGTTTCTCCCGACAACAGGAAGGCCGTTGACTTCTGAGTTCATGGTGTCTACACAACAGGATGGTGCTGGATGGATCCTGTAAAGTCATCAGGAGTTTGGATCCCCTTTTCTGCACGATCTAAGATATTGAGATCACAGGAAAAGGAGCGTTGTTTTTTTCAAGGCAGCAATCCACGGAGCCGATGAACGGAAAGTCGTATATCAAAGCTCTGTACCACAAGGATAAGCCGATGCATGTAATCTTCCACAAACACATTGCAGACCATGTCTCATCCGAAAAGCTGACTTTGTTTTCCTTAGGTCAGATGGACTCAATTCGGAGACTGAGAAATCCATCATGGCTTGGCAGGACGGTGTTTCCAACGCTCTTGTCTACAGAAGCCGTGTGATGGGTATCGAGGTCCCACACACAAGATGTAGGGCCTGCCGTGGAGCGCCTGAGAACATTATACACTTGCTGTCAGCATTCTGAGCATATGCGGTCTTAGTCTATATCCATCGTCATAACGCGTAACGAGTGATGTGTTACCATTTACGACACTCGTTCGTTATTGATGAGACACCAGTGCTGCCATACGCTCTGGGGGATATTCAGTCGGTTGTGGTGAATGAGAAGTATCGAATTTATTGGGACTACTCATTCCCCACCCTCAGGCAAATACAAGCGAACAAGACTGATGTAGTCTCCTTTGACCGTCAGCAGAGAACGATATACGTTATAGAGTTTACGACTCCGGCCGAGACGAATATCGTTCGAAAAGAAGAGGAGAAACGGACGAAGTATCGAGATTCACTCTTCGAACTCCGCAGACTATATCCAGACCATTCTGTGAAGATAGTGGTTCTGATTACAGGGTTCCAAATTCCAAAGAAAATTGATTTACTAATAGGAGCTGATCTGTTCTGGCATGTATTAGCTGTTGGGCAAATCAAACTCAGTTCACAAGCTATTTTGCAAAAAACCAAATTTGGGTGGATTGTGGCTGGACCACTCACTCTCAATTACAATAATCAGTTCCACTGTAATCTTGCCAAGAACATTGATGTTCAAAAACAATTATCCCGATTTTGGGAAATTGAAGAATGTCCTGTTGATAGAATCCTTTCTAGCGAAGAATTAGATTGTGAAAAACATTTTACCTCCACTCACAAAAGGAATCCTGAAGGACGTTTTATTGTATCCATACCGTTAAAGGAATCGGTAAACAAGCTAGGTGATTCAAAATCTCAAGCATTAAAACGTTTTTACAATTTAGAGCGCAAATTGCAATCAAATGAGAAACTTCAAGAAATGTATGTTTCATTTTTGAATGAGTATGAGCATTTAGGTCATATGACAAAAAAGAATTTTTCAGATTTTCAAGAAATAGAATACTTTCTTCCGCATCATGGAGTCCTCAAGGAGGATAGTTTAACTACAAAGCTTAGGGTTGTATTTGACGGTTCTACTACCTCGGGTTGGTCAGTTAATGACATATACAAAAGGTCGGTCCTCAAATTCAAAATGATTTGCTGTCAATACTACTCCGGTTCAGAGAATGTAGGTATGTAGCTTCCGCCGATATCTGCAAAATGTATAAACAAATTATGGTTGAATCTAGTCAGCGGTCACTTCAGCAAATATTGTGGAGGAGTTCTCCCACCGAATCACTTGATGTATTTCAACTCAATACTGTAAGTTATTGGACATCATCAGCTAGTTTCTTAGCGATTCGATGCGTTCAAGAATTGGCACATCAAAACAAGCATTTTTTTTCAGAAGCTTCTGAGGTCATTTTATTATGTATGTAGATGTCTCATGACTCATTAGATCAACTTGCTGTCATAGTAAAACAGGTCTTTGATATTCTATCTCTTGGCTGTTTTGATTTACGAAAGTGGGTTTCAAACGACCCTCTCATTCTCCAGCATGTTGAAACTTCGACATCCCCTTTACACGTATTACAACTCGGCTCACATGAGAGCATGGAAACTTTGGGTTTGTTATGGTCATAAAAAAATGATTTCATTTTATTTCACAGTCCTGAAATTAAATCAATGAAGAATATGACCAAGCGAGCAATATTATCAAGTATTGCACAATTATATGATCCCTTGGGTATTTTGAGCGCATGTACAATTGTAACAAAAATAATTCTACAGAAGCTATGGCAGGAAAAACGATCTTGGGATGAGTCAGTACCTTTGTGTATATATACTCAATGGTTGAGGTTTAGAGATGAACTAGGCCAGATAAATAAAATTCAAATTCCCAGGCATGTCAAATGCATCGATCCAATTAGCATTGAAATGCATGCATTCTGTGATGCCTCAAACGATGCCCATGGTTCATGTATATTTATTCGCAGTATTAACTTCAATGGAGATATATCTGTCAACTTGTTATGTACAAAGGCTAAGGTAGCATCCCTGAAATTGTTGACCACTCCAAAACTTGAGCTCTGCGGTGTATTGACATTGGCACGTTTATTAGATAAGGTTGTCAAATCCCTAACCTTGCAAATTGATCAAATTCGTTGCTGGTCTGACTCAACTGTGGTGCTAGGATGGTTGAACACGTCTCCAAGTATGCTTAAAACCTTCGTGGCAAACCGAGTTGTTGAAATTCAGTCCAAAACTGATAGCTGCACCTGGAGACATGTTCGTGGGGAGGACAATCCCGCCGATTTACTTTCTCGGGGAGTTAATCCAGGGCGTCTAATTTCGCATGACCTTTGGTGGCACGGACCACAGTGGCTCTCAAAAGATTCTTCCGAATGGCCAATTTCAGAATTACCTTCAAATTCCAATTTGCCTGAATTCAAATCATGCACTCAAACAAGCATTCTTACTACTCTTTACAATGATTTTCCAATCACTAATTTTTCGAGTTCAATACGCTTGAAAAGATGTACAGCATATTGTTTGAGATTCAAACATAACCTTTCAAGTCCAAGGGAACTAAGAACGCTTGGATCTTTGCAATCAAGAGAAATACAACTTGCTCTTCAATTTCTGATACAAATTGTACAGTTAAGGCATTTTCCTTCAGAGCTGTTCTCATTCAAGCAAAATAAACCCATAGAGTCCAATAGTAAAATTCTCAACCTCAACCCTTTTTTGGACGAGAATAAAATAATTAGAGTAGGTGGTAGGCTTAGTCGTTCAAATTTTGATTATGATAAGCGACATCCTATTTAACTTCTTGCCAAAGACCACCTCACAACTTTAATATTTCGTGAAGAGCATCAAATGCTATTTCATGCTGGACCCCAGCAACTATTGGCTTCTGTAAGAGAACGATTTTGGGTCATTTCTAGTAGAAATGCAGCTCGAAAAGTTGTTCACCAGTGTGTGGAATGTTGTCGATTTAAGGCAACTACAATTCATCCTCTCATGGGTGAAATCCCAAAGGAGAGATTGGGTCCTTCGCCTCCATTTTCTATAAGTGGGGTGGATTATGCAGGTCCTTTCATTCTCAAGGAGCGTCGAGGTCGCGGAGGTAAGACTTACAAGGCTTGGGTGTGTTTATTCGTTTGCTTCACAACCAAGGCTGTTCATTTAGAAGTCGCCACTGACCTAACAACGGATGCTTTCATAGCTGCATTGCGCCGTTTCAGTGCTCGAAGAGAAAAACCAAGCAAATTCTTTTCCGACAATGGCACAAATTTCATTGGGACAAAAAATGAGATTTAAATTATAACCACCTTTCTAAAAAACAAAAGTGAATCAATAGCTCCTTCTCTTGCCAATGAAGAAATTGATTGGAAGTTTAGTCCAGCAAATTCACCACATTTTGGTGGTTTATGAGAAGCTGGGGTGGAAATCTATGAAGGCTCATTTAAAAAGAGTAATTGGTGGTGCAAATCTTGTGTTCGAAGATTTTCAAACGGTTTTATTACAGACTGAAGCAATTTTAAACTCTCGTCCTCTCTCCCCACTCTCCTCTGACCCTTCTGACCTGAATCTAACCAATTCTCCTTGAGGTCACGTAGATCAGGATCGGGTATGGCTATCAGGGGTCGACCGATCAAAAAGTGAGGAGGAGTGATGGGTCCTCCTCACTTTTTGATCGGTCGACCCCTGACAGCCATACCCGATCCTGATCTACGTGACCTCAAGGAGAATTGGTTAGATCGGTTTCAAAGGTTGCAGCGATACCTACAAGATATTTGGGCTAGATGGTCCAAGGAAAACATCGGAGAGCTCCAACAACGCCAGAAATGGAAGGAAATGGGACCCCAAGTAACCAAGGACATTTCTGTCCTAATCAAGGACAACAACCTACCACCATTTTCCTGGAAGTTAGGACGAGTCATCGATACGCATCCCGGCGAAGATGGCATAATGAGAGTGGTTTCTGTCCAGACTCCCCTAGGCATATTACGAAGAGCAGTATCCTCCATTTGTCCGTTACCAATCAACAGATCTTGAATGAAGATTTTTTGAAAGACTTTTATCTTTCAAGGCTGGGGCATGTTCACGCCCGAATTATATTTATTTCATGATTCATTTTCTGTTTGCATTTTACACCAAATTTGCCATGTAATTTGTTGTTTTCATTTTTATCGTATTAGCTAAGCAACCCTCTCAGAAACACACTGTGAAAATACACATCAATAGAAATTGACACATCAGTCAAAAATTCAATTTCATCTTGCGTTTTCATATTAATTAATATCAGAGAAAAGTTCATAATAGCAGCAAACGCACAAAGACATTATGTGCAGATAATTTGAAAATCTTCTCGAGTGTTAAGAGTGTGAATGATTGTTTCCTGATTCGGAATGAACACATTTCCTAATTATTGCCCAATCAATAAGCTCCACTTGAACTTTGACGAATATTGTTCCATTACTCGAACTCGGAGCTTCTATCCTTCCTCTTACTATTTTCACTTCAACACGAGAATATTGAATAAAGTCAACAGAATAGAGAAAAGGAAATGATGATAACTCTTGGCCTTCTCGTTGAATGAGAGGTTACAATTCCAAGTCTACTGTACTATAGGATCGTAAGAAAACTCTTATGGTACTGAACAAACGATGAAGGCCATCCAGATGAACCCTCAGCACTGTTAGGTTACTGCCATGACAGCTGATATGAGGAACTTCGAAGTAGCCCTCAAGATACGACATGGGGAAACGAACGTGGTGCTATTGTGTAGCAAATCACCTGAGATCTCCCGGACCAGTATTCTATCAGGTGAGATACAATGAGCCAAAAGGCACAAGTGACATCGGAGGTCACGGCCAGACGAGCCTACAGAAGGGAGGTTGCAGTGGTTAAATCTGATTCAGGAAGTCCTACACTACCACAAGGTGTCCATCAAAGATTTCATCCACAATCGAAAAAAAGAATTGGAGCTAGATATAACCAATAATATAGCACAGGAATATTCTCTGTACACTGAATTGGCACACTGAATAGCGTTTCGGGCTATGGCTTTCATTACCCGATATTATCAGTATAGATGAATGAATAAATAATAAGATATTATTCAAATTATTTAGTGTAATTCTTCAATTTGTATAAAATAACTATTTTTGGTGTTGTAGACCTTCAAAAGTCAACTGGGATGATTTAGTTTTGTTCTTTCTTCTTAAAAACAATCTCAATTGAACTGTGATATACTATTTCCACCTTTGTATATACTCCTCTGATATATTTCACCAATCCAAATTTTCGGTACCTACCTATAATACAATGAGAGAGGTTGATTCATTTTCTAAGTCGACACATTGAATAGAAATCTATAACACGCCAGGTTTGCCGAAACAGAAGTTGAATGGAAGAAAACTGAAAAAAAGATGGAATATTCCTCCTAAAAAACAATCATAATTGAACAATGTTGGCATTTATACCATTTTTACCTGTAGGTGATCCACTGATACATTCCAAACCGTCGGCAAATATTTTTTGCAAAAATATGTCTTTCATTCAATTGGATTCATAACCTCCGTCATTTCAGATGTTTCGAATTGGAAGGTTAAACTCAACTATCAGAAACGCGAAAATAAAATGATGACGGAATATACATGTTATGTTTCTGTTACTCAATTTGAAATAACCTCTACTTGGTTTTTTATATTTCTGATAAGATTATACACATCAATTCAGTCAAATCAAAAATACGTCAATCTTTTGACGTGACTGTCACACACGGACATATTCCAATCCACAACCCATATAGGGTGGAGCTAACAACAGTTAGGAATGAACTAGATACATGTATATATAACAATAAATAAAATTGTTTTAATTGCAAAAAATAGACCTTAGTTGACCGTCGAAGGAAATGCGGAAAAATTTACTACTTCCTTTTCCTGTCAATCCTGGTTTCTACTGTTCCCTCTACTCCTATTGAAAAATTATAAATGACAGTCTTTGTAACAAATCCAACACATAGTGAGAGGTTATTCATTTTTATGGTTTATTTTTGGTACACCCTTTTCTAAAGGAAAATTCCAAAGTCTTTCTTATAACGCAGTAACATATCAGGGCAAATTCACTATTTTTTTTCATAGAATTTATAATTTTGAAATGATGTATTCGCTATATCAGGGGTAACTTATCAGATTCATTGGATGAATTAAATAACCTTCTCCTAGAGCTCATCCCTTTCTGAGTGGGGAAATGTTTCACCTTATTCACCTTCAAGATCTGTAGTGGTCAATGATAATGCATCTTATCATAATGTACAAGTATGCCGCTTCCTGACGGTTTAAGAAGAAGGATCAGACGATTTCGGAAGCACCCATACATCGAGAGTAACATAAACTGTAGGTTGTTTGTAGCGGCACAAGAATTTACTTTGGACAACGGAAAAATCCAGTCCATGTACAGAATGACAAAGGGAATATGTCAAGAACTGCCTCAACTTGTCAGTCCAGCTATAAGTAGACAAACTACAAATATGCTGGGATGTATTGGCGCTGACGAAAGTATTCCAAAAACATTATGATAAATGAATAAAATTGATACCTTACATTTTATTTTGAATTGAATTCACGAAGGTATGTGTGAATTTTAACATTTTGTTTTATTTCATCATTATTATTATTTTCTACATTTTGAATGATGTTGAATTGTTCTGTCTGTGGTAATGGTGATTCAGTGTTATGATTGATTGGTGAAAATTCATTGGATAGCTGATAAGATGTGGAGGGTGGTGATGCCTCTTCAGACGGAATTTGACATAATGGTGTAGGTGTAGGACGACAGTAGATGACGCAGAATACGGAGTACCTTGAGAATGCTTTGACTTCATCTAGTCAATGAGAATCATAACTCTTATTTTGAATGACATGATTTCATCATCAGTCATGGTTTTGAATTTAGGTAATGAACTCATAAAAAAATATTGCATAGGATTTCTGGCAGTTATGGGATCGTTTCTATTATGTTGATGTTTGGTCTGGTCAGCTTGGCTTCTGAAGACTTGGCCGTACCCTTCAGAGGCCTACTGGAGTGGAAGAATTTGATTCTGATGTACTGTGTATCTTATTCAGATAGTATGGATCGTGGTTCTGGTGTTATTGATGCTGCATGCTTCCAGCCTCTTCATTTTCTATTGAGTCACTTACATTTTGTGATTCTTCATCGTTATCGTTAGTGCGACTTGGAAATCTGCGAACATTGTACTTGTCTGCGTCTCAGGGACTGGAATATCGCCGCTACTGTGACCATGCGGTTAGGTTCAAGGATATATAAATTCTAGGAATTCTCTCAAATAGTACGGTTTTTTGTCCGTGACCCATTAGGCGGGGCTTTCATACTTCTGATAAATGATGACTTTATATTCCTCCCCTTCTCTTTGCACTCGTTCAGTGCAAAAAATATGTTAGTTGGTCGTAGTATCATAGAATATTTAGTTCATTCATTGTTTCTTCTTCAGATATCTTGCAACGGGTTGCACCTTCACCTCTTTGGCACTGAATTTCGTTAGAGGAAATAGTACAATATTGGATATAATAAAAGAAACAACATTCGTTATTTGGATTCTATACACGACATAAATATATATATATATATATATATATATATATATATATATATATATATATATATATATATATATATATATATATAAATGGCGATATCCCCTGCAGAAGAATGGAAAGACATAGCTTATCGATTTGAAGAATTGTGGACTATACCAAACTGTTTGGGAGCAATTGAGGGTAAACGCGTGTGAATCTAAAAACTTCCTAACTCTGGTTCGAGTAATTACGATCATAAACAGTACCATTTACTTGTTTTGTTGGCAGTATGTAACGCAGATGCATTATTTACGATAATAGAAACTGGATATGCTGGTCGAAACAATGACGGAGAAATATTTCGAGCATCTCATTCAAGCCATTGCTCAGAAAGAGGTGGTTTTAACTCACCAACTACTGCCTGTTTTGGAAAAGACGGAAGTTGGCAACACGTACCGTATTATTGCGAAGGAGATAATGCATTTTTTTCGAAACGTTATTCAATGAGGCCACACCCGGTTAGAACACTTGATATAATATTCTCAACTATAGACTGAGCAGAAGACGAAAGAAAATAGAATGTACTTCTGGCATAATGAATAACGAATTTCTATTATCATTTCTATACGATGTTCAAACCATACCACGATTATGAACATAATACAATCTGGTTGTGTTTTGCACAATTTTGTTCGTATTGAAGACGGTATACATTACTCAGTAGCAAGAAAATATTCTCCTTAACGCACAATAAAATGCATACACCGTACGTGACTACTTGGCCAATCATTTCATAAAACCTCTTGCATCTGTTCCATGGCAATATTATTATTGTGTGTGAAACTGTGAATAAAAACTCTCTCACTAACCCGATTGGTTTGTTTTTTTATACTTTCACCCATGCCTTTTATGTTATATTTTTTCGAGAATATTAGGCCAATTTATAAATGTTCAAACAATCATACTTCTCCATTCCCATCACTAACTCAACTCCGCTAGGCATGATTGGAACACAACTTGTATACAAAACTCAGCAAAACTTCGGTGCCATGCAGTAGATGTCACATGCCAGCTTTGAGATGTGCGGATAGGCTGTCTTGTGTACAAGCGGCCATTCAAATGTATAGTGTTGACATTGGTTCGGCATACCGAGCGCTCACCGTATCAATGCCGTACCGATGCTTTATCGATCCGTCAGGAAGCGGCCTGAATAAAACCCCTTCATTTACTTGTACATTATGATAAGACGCATTATCATTGACTCACTCACACTTCACTCTCTTCACACCTATATACACATTTCGATAACTGGGTTATGATGATTAAGAATTTTGTTAGTGTAGATTACCTATTTATGATGATAACTGGTATCGAAATGCGCATATAAGTGTGAAGTGAGTAAGTGTGAAGGTCTTGCCTGTGCAGTTTTTGATAGTGTGACACCACATCGTCTAGCCAGCCTTCAAGGACCTGAGAAGTTATGGAATCTCGGAAGGGGAAACATTCTCAATTGGATATTAATAAAGAGATTTTTCTGTGAATTGAAAAATCCACGATAAAATTGAAGTTATTTTTTGTGAATATCTAACAGAAAACAACTACTTTCCCGGCTAAAGCCACATCCACATCTGATTTTATTCCACATCTGAGTTTATGAACATTCTTTTCATATTTTCAACAAATCAATTCATGGAATCTCATTTAAAAAATTCCTGGAAATGAATCAGAACGATTAAATTGTTGTTTGGAATGAATAGTGCAGTTGCAGCTCTGGTATATAAAAATTATGTGTGAAGTATGAAATCATGTCAGTATTTTTCAGAATAGATATTTCTCTCAGAAATAAGACCAATGGATGTAGGGTATGTATTCACTAAACTCAAACTGATAGATGAAATCCCTTAGTTTGTGAGCTATTTGATCCGCTGGATTGGTTTCTTTCACACACTTACTTATTTTTACAAATCCTGCTCCGTTGACATGAGAAATATTTTTGCCTATTGAAAGAATCCGCTAATTTTTGACACCTCAGAACAATATCTGTTGATATTTCGAGCGGTTTTTCAACCACAGAATTACCTGCCATCCACTTCGGTACTTTCTTTGGGCTCCTCATTCCCAATTTTTTCACATTGCAGAAATTCAAATAACACCTTGAACTCTACGTATTTTCAATTCATAAAGCCTTTTCACCCTAAGTTCCTCAAAAGTCCATTTGCTTTATAGAACAAACTCTAAAACAACCGATGGCACAGCCAGTCGAAGAGGAAGATTTCAGAGATTTTTCAGTTTTGTGTACATCTTGGAGAAAAAAAATAATTGTGGAGCTCATGAAGCTCTATCAACGGATCTAAAGTATGCCGATTTGGTATGGAAATGGAAGATTGAGAATGTTTTCCAATGTTTCAATAGACGCCATCTTGAAACTACTGAACCAATTTGGCCCATCCGAGGCATTGCTAAAAAATAGTTTTTTGCCAAATTTCTTTCTATTCGGTTGGAAAATGTGGCCTTTGTTAACAAATTCCGTTTTATCCCAACAAATATATATATATATATATATATATATATATATTTTATGTGGTATATGATTGTTGGTAAGTTTTTTTTTATTCTTATTCATTTGAATTTTTGTGACATATACTAATCATAGCAAAAGAAAACTCCGGCTATGATGCTTGTTACCCCTTTTTTCCTGTACACCTCACCTCTCTTTTTGTTTTCTTTTCCTTGTATCTTTTTCCAGCTAAGTTGATGCGCCTATGTAGAGATGATTCTCTCAATCTCAGGAGGATTGTAGCTGCGACATCTACTTGTTTTCTTGATGTCAATATACTGATTATGTTAGAAATATTGATTGTAAAATGATCAAATAATAAATTATTAGTCCAAGAAAAGTAAGATAGTTGTTATTTATCGAAATATTACCCAAAACAACCTATGCGTGCGATATCTATCTTATTCTTGTGACACTTTTAACCATTCAAGATTAAAAACTTCGAATTTGCTTGCTCATGCGCAATAATAGAAATATTCCAAAATGAATAATTATAGATCATTCTCAGTCTTTTTGATGAACAGAAGAAGATTATTTCCACTCAAAATAATGTGTTTTTCTGTCATCAAACCGAGAATGTGACAGTTCGATGAATATTCTCACTTGATTGAGTTTATGGAGATAAAATACTTGTTATGAGTATTTGTTGCACTCACACGAATCCAGGTATGTTATGTTGGTTTAAAGTGGATGTCTGGCAAAATTCGGCCCCGTTACTGCTGGTGAAGTGAGAAGTTGGGACTCTAACCTCCAATTCTTGGGAAGTGGTTTCTCAGTAGATTTTGCTCCTGATTTATTACGAAGTTGATTGTTTGCATGAATGTTCCTCAAATGCATCAGTTATGAAGATTTTTCCTTCAAATGGATCATAGAAATTACCAGTTCTGTTTCATTTTTCATTTTCATTTCTCAACTCCCTATTCTTCTTTCTCCCTGGTAACCATCACTTTCTGTTATCTTTCATAAATTTTCACTATTAGCAGCTTTTTTAAAACATATTTTTCAACTTCTTACCTATTATACCTATGTTATTTACAAATTTGATTTCTACACATAGTACTATTTAGAAATATTTCTTCAAAGTTGACATTATCCATTTTTCTATGCTCAAATTTCATTATTTTGATCATACATAAGAAAAATAATATGACATTTTTCTGTCATGTTTTCTTTTGGTTCTAAATCTGTATACAGGATGTTTCTTGCATATAAATATGATGTTTAGTTGAATTCTGAATGTTTGTTCCTGAAGAACCCCGCACAATAGCATAGGAAATTGGCCCACAGTGGGATTTGCCTGAAATTAACATATGTTATTGGTATTGAGTTTCTGATCAAATGTTCTCATGTGCCCAATCCTCTAAGACCAATGATTTGGCTTTCGTGCCGTATTTAGTATAGGTGTCCAACAAACAAAAAACAAAATTACAATCGATTAAAAATCAAAATAAGGAATGTAAGGAATCAAATTCGAATGTACAGTTTGTTGTAATATCTGGAAAAGAAAACTTTGGAATAGTGGTCAGACGAAAGCATTGAAATATTAACGTTTTGTTCAAAAAGGTTCAGTTTGATGTAATTTAAGGAAAAAGTATGAAATCATTTTTTTCTAGAGACTTGCTATTTTTCATGTTATCATGCCATGACGGCACTAGCGATCTATTCGGGACTGAAGTGTAGCTGGTATTGATTCTTAATACAACCAAAAAATGTCAATAGTAATGAAAATAGCCTTGAAAAACAAAAAATGAGCACACACAAATATTATTATTGGACACATTGACAGTTGTTGTTCATGTTACTAAAATGCTTGTGCTTATGATAATTTTTTGGGTTTAAGTTTATTATTTAATTCATGTTTCGATTTTTCTGAAATACTAATATTTAAAAAGTGAAAATGGATCCCATGCAACTATTTCCTTGTTATGTCTGTATGACGGTTTATGACGTACGGAGAATGGCACGAATCGACCGAAAGGGCGACATTCATAAAAGGGAAGTGGCTTTCACAAGAAGCAATAAAAGAGGCCATATAGAATTAGAGGTATGCCCGGAGACAAGATTGTTCGTAAATTGCAATGTAGCAATTCCTAATGAAATTGCTACAATCGAACAAGACCCCGCATGAATACGATTGAACATCATAAGACAAAGATCCCACCAAGGTTTCTGTGTTTGCAATGGCCGTGAAGATCTAGTTAGGATATCTTTAGCAGCCCGAGTAACTGTATTTATTGAACAAAATATTCATATTCCTGAAGGAGTGAGTTGTTGCGACCATCATTTGGACGAACAATGACTCATGCTCAATGCTTTGTTGCCTGGATTAGAGTCTGTCAATCGCCCATGCCTTTTATAAGGGGAAACTCTCCAAGCTTTCTTGCGAAGTTTTCGCAACATTGCAAATAAGAAATCTCAAGATTTTTGTGACAGAAATTCTTATTTGGACGACGAATTCGAAATAATGACTTAAAAAATCAATTTCAAGAATTTTTGGGTTACTTTCCGATGAAGGTGGATTCAGATATGTACTTAAGAAAGAACAGATTTCTGTGTAAGTTGAAACAAGGCTTTTCTGACAAATTTTTTGGGATTATTTTTGCCTATACCACAAGAGAGTGGATGAGCTTAGCAATTAGTAAAGTGAGATTGTCACTGAGGACCAGATTTGTTAGAGATAATATCGGAATTGAAGCAATAAGTCATCATCAGTATATAGAGCGACACGTTACGCCATTTTCAAATGAACTTTATAATCCCACATTAACCGAAGTTCCAATTTTCGGACACTTAGGCAGACATTTTCTCGACATAAAGTTCGCCATTCAGCAAAACCGACGCTATTGGTTGCTCTGGATGACTACATTCTTGTTGTACTAGGTGTTTACTTCACTGATGGGCGAAATACTGACAGCATGATTTTGGAAAATGAATACGAGAATTATGTTCAGGGTACGAGAAACTGTTTTTTTGAGGGAGACATACTCCTTTTCGACAGATGGTACAGAGATGCAATACCCCTTTTGAATCGAATGGGGATTAATAACAAAATGCCAGCGTTTAAACAACCAGAAGAAAAACAACTCTGAACCGAAGCAGCAAACGATAGCCGATCGGTTACAAAGTCTCGATGGGTAATATAAAGTCTTGATGGATATTTTAGGTCAATTTTCAAATTATTCGACCAATTGATAAATATGCAACATGTTCAACACTTAAAAGACTTGCTGGCACTATTATTAACAGATATTATCCACCAATTTCAATGGCAAATACTACAGTTGAACTAGCAAAAACTATGTAAGTCAGGTCTAGACATAATAATCTTGTTCATCAACGGGTGGAAAAATAATGTTTACTTCGACGTGGATTATGACAGCAACTCAATAATGAGCACATACTTCGATTTCCACACATATCTATGGATTACTCAAGAAACGTGATTTTTTGAACCTATCGAATTGAATTATCAGCGGCCTATGTCCAAGACAGGATACTCAGAGATGATCATGAGTCGTTTGAAATTGATCTTAGAGTGAATGAACCTGGCTTCATTAGACTCAGAGTGTATTCTCGATTCAGAAGGAGAGAAAAATATCAAGTTTTCATTCAATACACTATGCATGAAAACCATCCTGACGAGAATAATGAAAAAAATGTTTGATAATTGGATACTACTGCAGTCGCAAATCAGGGGCTAGGATACTAGGAACATGTGCTCATATTTGTAGCATATTGTGATATTTGGGGTTTGCCCGCCATAACCAAAATGTATATTATCCATCGACTTCTGTGTTACAATATATTGAATATGCCGCAAGTCGTCCAGTGCAAGATGCGATACTCCAGCAGTTGTAAGTGTTCGAGTATTATTTTGATAATGAGTGCTTAACTTTTTTGTTAACTTCCACCACCCTGGAAATATCGGTTTCAACTTTCTTGGTTATGAATTAGATATAGTTTTGATAAGATAGTTGAGTTATATCCATATTATAGAGTTAGATAATTCAAAAAGTAAATGACCGATTTCAATCAACACGTAGATTTCAAGCAACAAGATGAGTCCTACACAAAGTTTATAGGTTGGGCCGGCCATCTTGGATATCAAGATGGTGACCACTTTTGTTACGTTCACAAAGAAAGCTACATTCATCTATCAAACTAAATAGGAAATAGGAAACTAAAATAGGACAAGAAATAAGAAAATTATAACAAAATCAATTTGATTCGGTGGATCACTTGGCAAATAAAGTTTTACTAAATTCGGTCCTGTAGAACAAGGTTGTGAAAGGACAGATCTAATATTTGGCAATATTTCTTATTTAATTAAATCTTATAGGAAATAAAAAAATTATGGGCTTGGGAAAAAAGTGTCATTGTTTATTTGGCACCTATACTGAATACGGCCCTGAGAGCTAAATCATTGGTCTTAGAGGATTGGGCCTATGGGAACATTTGATCAGAAACTCAATAGATCATTGATAAATTATTAGAACGGGAATATTTTACATGTATTCTGTGTTTGACGTATGTGTGGTCGGCTGCCTAGCAACGTGTAGTATACGTGGGTACTCAAAACAACAATAATGTCTATGAGTTTCGTTCAGAATATTATGAAACTGTATCGACATAAATCCAGCACAAAAATGTCATTTTGTGGCACAATAAAAATTGCGAACGTGACATTATGCAGAGAAGCGTGTTGTGAACTATGGCTGTGGAAAAAATTACCGCTGGAATGGAACTGTTTCTAAATTGATTCAGAACTCCAACATCATCACTTGATAGATGTTTCCCTTACTTTGTTGGTGAGAGCACACATCTCTCTATTTCATGACAATGATACTTTGATCCATTTTTTCATAGATGTATTTTCGTATATAGATTGGAGGAGCATGTGTTGTTGGTGATTCAACATAGGAGTCACGAACCATCTGGATCAGAATTGTTTCAAAACTTTCTTTCTTCACGGCATTGTGAAAATGTCTGTTCATCCGGTTTCATTCTGAATAGTTTTCAATTCGCAGGAGTTTTTTCGACTCTATAAATGAAACCAAGCGAATTAGATTCGATAAAATATTCTCGATACGATCATCGAACTTTTTCAGGAGAGAGACGATGAGAACATGACCAACCAAGACTACCATCAGAGATAAAATATATTAACCTTCGACGGAAACAAAGACCTCCCTTATCACTAATTGCACCAACTATAATCCCCTCTGTCGCTCACCATCAAACACAGCTATAAATCAGCATTCCAATAGGAAATTGGCTCGGATCGAAGTTCTAATGAAAATAGCGAAACTTAGATGGTGAAACTTGTCTGACGACTTCATTGCCGTTCTCAATGATCACTGCATTCATCTTTGTCGAAACAATTTCCCCCACTCAGAATGGTCGAGTCCCCATGAAATAATGGTCAGGCGACTCTGACAGTTCGATAGTTTTGGGGAAAGGTGCTTATAGTATGTGTTCATGGAATGAACTGTTTGAAGGATTTGTTATTGTTCAAAATTCCAATAATGTTTTGTGGCATCATTTGAAATATATTTTTTGAATTATTGTTGTCTATTACTCGGGAATTTTATATGAATCCATACCTATAGATATGTGGGTCTTTTAAAAAGGTGGAGTAGGAACGATGATAATAAAAATCCAAGTTTAGGTACAATTTTTTTTATTATCTCTTAACGGTGGATCCTAGGACGAAAATGTGTTGTATGAACACTGTTTTTGTACGTCTGATGTGTCACGAGTTACAACGTTCGTTTTTCTCATTTTAAGAAATAAATTGTAGCTATTCACTATATAATTATAATTTTGTAAATTCAAAGTCAACTCATTTCCACACCAACATGAGGTAGAGTGGAATGCGCGTTTTGTCAAATTGTGATATCCCTAGTAGGCCCAATCCGCAGATGTTTTTTTTTGCAATTGTGTGCGGCTCTCATTTCGTAATTTATGTCCCAGTTGATATTTCTATTATTTCTTTCTTCTTGATAGTCCTGGTTGTTTGATGTTGATGTCGTCATAATCGTTGTCCTAAGTGTTATTCTCTTATCCATTTCCCCCACTGAGAATCTGAGCCTTCATCCATGTCATTGCCTCATCTTCGTCGTCGCTCTCTAGATGACCTCTGTTGCATTCTTGCATGATTCACCATTGCAGAATCCGCATACATCCGAGCACTCCTACCCACCTCTTCTACAGTCATGTGCTCCACCGCATCCCTTTCTGCAATGGCATCAAATGAGATTCAATAAGGTATTTGGGACAGGTTACTCTGACATTACCGAAATGAGTCCACGTTACCAGCCCCAGTTGGTTGTTTATATTTTGGATTCCACGCTTTGTTTGAACTTGGTTGTGGGTCCTAAATGCATGCTAATGTGCAGCGTTATTTGTTGTTGATGAAGAAGCTAGATGGAATTCACTTTTCATTGTTGATTTTGCGAAACGTTAGTAGCGGACATCTTCCGAAGTTTTTGCTTCCATATTGCCACCATACAAAGCAACGAAAATGCGGGCTCCAACGTCTGCGGTGACTTCTGGTTTGGCATTCGGATCTTTGAACATACAATTCTTTTCCTTGGTTAAAGAGGGATAATGTTGTGTCACAGTCGCTAACCGCATCTAAAAACATACTAGACTGAAAGATCGCCATAAACCCAACGTCAAATGATGAGCAGAAAGAAATCGCTGTGTCGACAATCAAGACATCAGCATGTCATTCAACCTGCTTGACAGTTAAAGCAGCCTGTTCGACTGTTTTGGTCAGCATTGAAATCAGACGGTCTTTATTTTTTCGTTGGCCTAAAATCTTTCTTGAGAAACTTGAACTGTCATTGTCTCATCGAAGATAACTTCCACAGACGTCTGCTCTTCCATTCGGCGAAGTCTTCTTCTACTCTTCGTATTTTTCATGTCACCATCAAACGGATAGCTATGAAAAACAACGAATGCATTTGAGTCGTAGTAATTTCGTTTATATTGAACGTGTTTCTCACAAATTGTCCCGATTGTTCCGAAATAATAATAACAATGCCATACCACTTCTATGTCAAAATGTATATGCAATGAGAAAAACACTTCAATGTGAAGAAGATTTTGCTACACAGTGCGTTCATGAAGTGTGGAAAGGCTCCCACGAGTTTATCATTTCCGGAGGTAAAGCTCGGATAAGTTGATTTTGTATTTTAGTTTTCCACCTTTCTTTTCGAAAAATTGTTTTTCCCCCTACCACCTTACAAGGTATGACGTCATCGATATTTTTTTCAAATCGAAAGGGTATATTTTTATATCAAAATAAGAAGGCCCAAATCTTTCTGAGTTGCACCATACCACATACGTCATATTCAACACTTCAAGTAACATTATGCTGGGTATAAAGGAAACCAGTGTTCATATTTCTTAACATTCATTTAATTATTTATTTTGCAATGAAAATATCATAAGTAAGTGGTTAGAATAAACAAATAACACATTAACATCAAATGATCGAACTGAGCTCCTTGGGTAAGTTGTCAATATCCAAGACGTCTGATGAATTTTTGGGTTACGTTTGACAACATCTGGTGTAATTCTTTGAATTTCAGTTCGAGTTTTCTCTGTGAGGTCTTCCAAATTGCCAGGTCAATTTATGTTCACTTTACTCTTTGAATAACCCCAGAGAAAATATTCCATGAGAGTTAAGTCTGGGGATCTAGCAGGCCAATCAATCTAACCGCGTCGTCCAATCTAGCGATTGAGAAAGGTTTCATTTAGAAAATATCTAACCACTCGAGCATAATGTGGACCCGCTTCATCCTGATGGAACCAAACAGAAGATACTATTCGACCAGATTGATTGATATCTGGAAATATAACAGTTAGATATGGAACTACATGAGTTTGTAATATTTTCAAATGATTTTCACCAGTCACAGTACGTCAAATGAATATTCTCCTTCTACAATGGTATTCCTAAGAATCCGAGCCCACACAGTAACTTCATGGAGATATTGGGTAAAAGCTTCCATCGTCCAATTGAGATTTTCTGATGCCCAATAATGACAATCCTACGTATTCACGGTACCGTTTATACGAAATTTGATTCGTCGGAAAATAAGAAATTAAATTCGAAGCTACTATTTTGATTGAACACTTTTTGTATAACTTTACAAAACATGCGTCTATCGTAGTCGCCTTCATTGAGTTCATGTATTAGTTTAACTTTATAAGGATGTAATTTGGCTTTTCTTTGTTAAATTCTTGAATGCTTTGCAAGATGATCTCTGAGCGGGAAAACAAATTGATGAAAGTACCATTCGTCAATTTCAAGATCGGCTTGAAAAATTTCAAGGCTTATTCGCAGAATTTCAAGCCATTCAATTGGATATAGAGGTTTCTTGTGCTGAGGATGATGTTGAGAATCAATCTAAAGATCGAGAGGAGTTTTCATCCTTACAAGCTTCAATTTCGGCGGAAGCAGAGATCATATGGAAAAATTTAGGTAAAATGCCTGATTTATCATCGATTCCTGCATTTCCTTTTTACACCCCACCGTCAAATATTCATTTTGAAAATGTCAAATTACCTGATATAAATTTGGTAAAATTTAATGGGAAATTCGACAATTTGCTTGATATTAAGACCACATATGAATCTCTCATTCACACTAGTCTTTCCATTAATAGAATACAAAAATTTCATTACTAAAGAGCATCTCTTGAGAGTGATGCTCTCCAGGTAATACTAGCCTTAGAGTTCTCTGCAAGCAATTAGGATATTGCTTGGGACTTGATTACCAATAGATTCAACAATAGTCGATTGATAGTTAATAATCATATGAAATCTATTTTTGAAACCCTCACCAAAGAATCATCTGCTGGTTTGAGGAACATTATTGATACGATTTTAAAACATTTGAGGGCCTTGGAATCTTTAAAACAACCAGTTTGTCGATAGGATACTTCAAGGATTCTCATAATAACTCCCAAATTAGATGAAGCTACTGCACGTGATTGGGAAAAAACAAAAAACTCAAAGGTTTTCATACTTTAGAAGATCTAAAAAGACGGATTTTCTAGAAACAATTGAAATGAACCATAATAAGCAAGCGAAAGATCAAAAAGAAATTAGTCGTGGTTTCAAACAGACGTCCTTACTGGCAGCAAATTCCAAATGCAATGTATGCAGAAAAAGTCATCCCATTTACAAGTGTGCCCAGTTCCTCAAACTATCGGTAACCAAAAGGATACAAAAGGTGAAGGTTCTTGAATGGTCATAAAGCTAAAGATTATAAATGCGGAAAGTGCAGGTTATCTAATAACATAGTTCATTGTTGCACATCGACAATCTCTCTCCATCAGAAGTGAGTTCAACAGGTCAATTTAACAAAGACTTAGTGCTGCTATCAACAGCCATTATTTTAGTTGCTGATTCAACAAGACATTTTCACAAGCCTAAGGCCATTCTAGATTGCGGTTCACAATCCCATTCTATGTCCCTGTCGTTCTGCAAACGTCTCATCCCTTGAACATAAATGACAATAATATTTCCATTGCAGGTATCAATAACCTCTCTACCACATTGAGTAAGAAAGGGAAAATTATTATCAAATCGTTCTTCAACAATTTTGAAACCTCAATTCCATGTTTTGTACTTTCGACTATCATGGAACAATTGACTTCTTTGAAAATCGACATGAGTTCCTGAAATATTCCATCAGATTTGATTCAGCGGATCCGCATTTCAATGAACCGGGAAAAATTGATTTGTTCATTGGCGCTGGATTATTTTGGAATATCTTACTTCAAAAAGAAGTCAGTTTAGGTGAATATTTTTCTTCTCTACAGAATACATATTCTGGTTGTATAATTCCATAACTGAACCTAATTCAGGGGTGAGTTGCAATTTGTCTCGATTGTCTGATCTTGATATACAATTAGACAAGTTTTGGGACATTGAGGAAGTTAGGCCAGACAGTTTTCAGTCACTATCATCTGATGATGAATTGTGTGAAGAACATTTCATAAATAACTTCACAAGGATGATTGAAGGTAGGCTTCTATTAGAATTCCTTTGAAATTTTTAAGGATCAATCTTAGCGATTAAAAGATTTCTCAGCTTACAACGAAAGTAAGAAGCAAATTAAGAATTGAAAGATTGATATCATGATTTAGTTCATGAATATATTGATCTGGGGCATATGTCATTATTGAAATCACCAGATCAAACAAGAATTTCGTATTTTCTGCCGCATCATGGAGTGATTGGAGCTGACAGCTTGACTACAAAGCTACGGGTTGTATTTGATGGATCAAGTATTTCAGATTCTGGTTGGTCTTCGAATGACCTTCAATTCACAGGGCCTCCTGTTCAAAACGAGATCATATCTATTTTATTAAGATTCCGACAACACAGCTTTGTAGTGTCTTCGGATGTTGCGAAGATGTTTCGACAGATTATGATTCACCCTGAAGATCGACATCTTCAACAAATTGTGTGGCGTGAGTAACCTCGGGAAAAGTTCTCTATTTACCAGCTCAAAACCGTAATATATGGTACTGAGTCAGCTACTTTCCTCTCAATGAGATGTTTGAGAGAACTGGCGTTTGATCGTGCTGAAATTTTTCCAGAGGCTTCACATATAATATTGAGAGATATTAATGTGGATCACCTGCTCACTTGATTCAGTTCTGAGCAAGAGGCAATCTCAATTCATAAGGTTTTTCCGAAAACTTGAACACTGCAAAATTACCGCTTAGAACGTGGATGTCGAATAGAACACATATATTGAATGGAATTCAAGATGATAGTGGGCCTTCAAGTGTCATTATACTCGGGGATAATGAACAATCCAAAACATTGGGGATAAGATGGTATAGCAAAATAGACATGTTAACATATCGTATTAGTGATCCTTCAATTTTAATACAACAAAACGTTCCATTTTATCAGAAGTTGCAAAAATATTTGACCCTCTGGGTTTTTCGGGTCCTTGTGTGATCATTGCCAGAATCATCATAAAAAAACTCTCTCAATGTTAGACGAGTAGGCAAATTGGAAAATTTTCAAACTAAAAAAAAAACATTCCATTGGAAAAAGTTGATTTTTTTCTGATTTCAATCTAGGTATTTCCAATTGATGCAAGGACTTTCCAACTTCAAAAACATAAAACTCTGGGTTTGTTGTCGGAATGTACAAGATTCAACTGTCAAGTAGGAAACCTAAATTTTGAGTTTGAAGTTGGGAATATATGTAACTCCGAGTTTGTGGAGGAAATTTCCAGGTTTAAAGTCGGCAAAATTCACATATGCCCCCCCACCAAAAAAAAAATCTTTCGGTTTGTTCCTGGTGGTCATGTACGAACGTTTGTTCTCCAATCAGGCGCTCAAGACTAGTTATAAGATGTCGACAAAACGGTGGGGTTCTATCATATTGTAATCATTATGGAGATCACGACCGACGGCATTCAGTCGTCAGAAAGGATTGGTCACGCTAGGATTAATTCTCAGTGAATCACACACGAACGGATCCTAATTACATAAAATGGCAGCAGTTGCGATATTAACTTCGATGCATTCAGAACATATATGAGTGCAATTTGCGGAAATATGTCGTGTAAATTGTATTTCACGATTCATTGCAAGAGAACCATTATAATTTGTGCTTGACATATTGAATGTTTAACGTGTATTTCGCGTGCATGTTCCAATAGTTAATTCACAATTCTTGGAACATTTCTAAAGGAAATCTTGAAAAAAAAAAACTGCGGTTTGACAAAATAGTTATTTTAAATTCGCTGCAATACATCATCATCGTACCCAGAAATTCAAAATTGAAGGAATATTTACAAAAATGTTTACTCTGGTGACGTATATACGGAAAATATTTAATTAAATATAAAATTATTATTCAAAATATCCGAAGTCTGAAATTTATGTACAATTCTCGTAACTGTTGAATATTTCCATTCGGATATCTTCTGTTAAAAATCACTGCCGCTTCTCAATGAGTTTTTTAATTATCTCTCAGAGTAAAAACTATTTAAATTTTCTCCTCAGGAGTTGAAAGAGCTGCCATTTCTTGTAATCTATGAATTCTAACTAGCGTTCTGACATTTGCTATAAAAAATTCAGTGCATCCCAGATTGAATGTCGACGTGTGGCCATCTTAATACTACACAGCATTTATCAGTGCATCCTAGATTAAATTTCGATCTGTAGACATGAATTATTGATACTTATACAAAAAAGAGTAAGTAAAAATAACAGAACCTATTTTTTTGTGGTAGATAGATGATATTGGACATCAATTACACTAACGTTTTCTCAATAAAGATTGTCGACATTGTAAAATATAAAAGTACTTTACTTCTCATCAAAATATAAATTTTTTGACTCACTTCGTATACAAATGCGAAAAATGTATATCCAATCATCTCATTTTGGGTTTTAGGCCAAGCAGAACTTTTTATCAAGGATACATTTTTTTCATTAAACAAATAATGAAACAGTTTTCCATATGGTGCAGACTTAACAGAACAAATATATATATATATATATATATATATATATATATATATATATATATATATATATATATATATATATGTTTTTTTTTGGGGAATTAGCGGGTATTCACTCTGGTTTCATATGAAGGAATCTCTTCTTTACTTTTCCAAGCTGTCGACAATTTATTTTGTCTTTATCAAGGCTAAAAAACAAGAATGGTTAAAAAATATCAAATATGAAAAATTGGTATGGGCTTACATGTTAAAATGAATATAATAGTGAGTTTATACAGTAAGTAAAATAAAATAAGAAATAAAATAAAGTAATTTAATAAGTTAAAACTACACAACATCCATAACAAGTTTATACAGAAATAAAATAAAATAAAAAGTAATATAAAATAAGAAGTAAAATAAAAGATGGTTAACTTTTATCTTTTATTTTATTTTACTTTGACTAGTCGTTAGGCACATGTACATAGTGAATAATTGAGAAGAATTGACGAAAGTTGATGATAGATGGACATGATATGATAGCTATTCAGTCCTAGTATATGTTTTTGTTTTCATTACTGGAAAATGGTGTGTTCAGTGACATTTTTTCAAATTTCATTTTTGACCAATGATGTCTTTAGATGACGAAAATTTCATAGAATTGTTAGTGTTGTCAACAGTAGCTTATTTTCTATTCAATAGACAATAACAGGGACCAATTTTATAAGTACACATCATTGAAATTGAGGTAACCTCAATATAAAATCCCAAATTTCGATTGACAGCTTCTTACTTTTCACATTAATTCACTCAGCTCTATAAACACTCTGAAAATTATTATTCCTTATTTTACTTTATTTTATTTCTTATTTTATTTTACGTGCTGTATAATCTCACTTCAAGTGTATACAATATATCAACATTATGACTTCAGAAAATCGTCACACTGATAGACATTTGCATTTCTGTGAGTAGTTGATGTTTCTTCGTTGGCTTGTACAGGGGATTCTGTATGAATATTTATTATAATAAAAGTTGGTTTTGAAAGTAGATACGAGTAGATTTTGCTTAGTTGGTCGACGTCAGATCTCTTATTCATGATATTTACGTCACTATTAATTGCCACCATTTCTAAAAAAAGTATTTTTGTCAAATTTTGTTCTTGATATATGATTTTTGTGTCATGATAATTCATTTTGTGATCCTGGTTCACTACATGACCAGAGAGTGCACAAGAAAGTTTTTGGAATCTACAATCACTTTTATGACCAGTGATTCGTGATTTGAATGTTTGACTCGTTTGTACAATGTTATTTTCATCACAATTACCACAAGGTATACTATAAACTGAATTGTTTTTCATCGGTACACATTTTCCGTCTTTTAATTTTGTATATATTTCATTTATTGGAAGGATATTTTTCTGTGATATTTTAATATTGAATTCACTTTTGAATACATTAATAATTTTAGGAGACACATTTTCCATGTATGGTTTTGATCCGAAAGTAATTATATCACTGGAATTTGGTACATTAGTATCTGTATTGACAGTTTCATTAGAAATTGTACTGAATAATGATTAATTGAGTAGGATATGAGGATACAAATTGTCTCTCAATATTTCGTATAGTTTTTTAAAATTTTTATCTGAAAGAGATGGGTGTACTATTTCATATATTCCACTCTTCATTCCTGAAATGAAATTGATTTTTGTTTTATATGGATGGTGAGATGAATAATTGATATATTTTCTGGAAATGGTAGATTTGATATGCCAATCTAATATAATGATATTGTTTTTGGTTCTTATCAAAAGAGTGTCTTAAAAAGGTATCGTATAATCTGTTTCTCCTTCTTCTGTGAACTGAATGTTCGGATTGAAACTATTGAATACATTAACTCTTTCATCAATCCTATCATGTGGAACTGAAGAAATCATATCATCCACATATTTTTTTATTGAAGGCATTTCAGAAAAAAGTTTGGGAATACAGAATTCTAGAAGGTTATCCATGACAAATTGAGCAAAAATTGGTGAAACTGAAAAACCCATTGGGGTACCTAAAATTTGTTTATAAAATGTATTTTGGAATACACAGTTAGTTGTAACGAAAATCAAATCAATCATTTCAGAAAACATAATTTGGGAAATTTTGCAATGTAATTTTATTTCATTCCAGTGTTTCTTCATGCTCATTTTGATGACATCGATAGGTTTATTATTGAATAATGATACAACATCCAAACCATTGGGAATATAAACGGACGGAATTTGTTTTTCCCGAATAAAAGTTGAGAAATCGAAAGAATCTTGTTCATCATAGTCATTGTCTATGACTATTATGTACAAGATTCTTCCGATTTTGCAAATTTCATTCAAGAAATACAAATTCCTCCTGACTATATTCTCATAAGTTTGGACGTTGTATCATTATTCAATAATATACCTATCAATGTCATTCAAATGATATTCCAGCAGACATAAGTCATAAGTTTTGCATACCGCCAAGAAAAAGTGATGTTACTGTTCCTTTATTATCAGCTGACATAGAATATCTGATAAATAATTTAGATTCACATAAAGAAGATCTCTTCAAAACTAAATTAACGAATATAATAACTAACCATTTACATGAACCTTCAGATAATCAAAATAACTTTGATCAATTATTCAAGAAAAGTAAATTATTTCTAAAAAATCATCCTGAATTGATAATTTCCAAATCTGACAAAGGAAATGTTACTGTTATCATGAAGAGAGATGACTATATTCAATTTTCCAATGGTTTACTCAACGATAACAAATACTACAGAAAACTGAATCGAGATCCTATTGTACAAATCAACAGAAATGTAATAATTTAGTCAACAAAATATTTATCAAAAAATATATCAGTGAGGAAGAAAAGAAGACATTAACATTCTACACCGCAAACAGTCCAAAATTCTACGGTTTACCAAAAATTCATAAACCTACATCAACTTTATGGCCGATCATTCCTCGTATCAATGCACCTAAGTGTAATTGCACAATTAGTAACAGATATCATGATATTATCATACGAACAAGACAATGACTATTATGTACAAAATTCTTTCGATTGTCCAACTTTGATTCAAGAAAAACAAATTCCTCCTGATTATATTCTCATAAGTTTGGACGTTGTATCATCATTCAATAATAAACCTATCAATGTCATCAGAATGAGCATAAAGAAACACTAGAATAAAATGAAATTACATTGCAAAATTTCCCAAATTATGTTTTTAGAAATGATTGATTTAATTCACGATACAACTTACTGCGTATTCCAAAATACATTCCATAAACAAATTATAGGTACCCCAATGGGTTCTACAGTTTCACCAATTTTTGCTCAATTTGTTATGGATGACCTTCTAGACTTATGTATTCTCAAACTTTCTTTTGAAAGCCTTTCATCAAAAAATATGTGGATGATATAATCTGTTCAGTTCCATATGATAAGATTAAAGAAACAGTTCATGTATTCAATAGTTTCAATTCAAACATTCAGTTCACAAAAAAAAAGAAACAGATTGAACGATATCCTTTTTAGACACTCTTTTGATAAGAACCGAAAACAATACCATTATATTAGATTGGCATATCAAATCTACCAATTCCAGAAAATATATCAATTATTTATCTCACCATCCATATAAAACGAAAATCAATTTCATTTTAGGAATGAAGAATAGAATACATAAAATAGTACATCCATCTCTTTTAGTTGAAAAATTCAAAAAACTATACGAAATATTGAGAGACAATTCGTATCCTCATATCCTTCTCAATAAATCATTATTCAATACAATTTCTAATGAAACTATCAATATAGATACTAATGTACCAAATTCCAGTAATATAATTACTTTCGGATCAATACCATACATGAATAATTTGTCTCCTAAAATTATCAATGTATTCAAAAGTAAATTCAATATTAAAATATCACAAAAAAAAGATTCTTCCAATGAATAAAATATATACAAAATTAAAAGACGGAGAGTCTGCACTGATTAAGAACAATTGAGTTTAGAGTATACCTTGTGGTACTTGTGATAAAAATTACATTGAACAAACGAGTCAAACATTGAAATCACGAATCACTGGTCATAAAAGTGATTGTAGACTCGAAGATTTTTTTGGGCACTCTCTGATCATGTAGTGAACCAAGATCACATAATGAATTATCATGACACAAAAATTATATATCAAGAACAAAATTTGACAAAAAGACTATTCTTAGAAACGATGGCAATATAGTGACGTAAATATCATGAATGAGAGAACTGACATCGACCAACTGAGCAAAATCTACTCGTATCTACTTTCAAAATGAACTTTTATTTTAATCAATATTCATACAGAATCCCCTGTACAACCCAACAAATAAACATCAACTACTCACAAAAATGCAAATGTCTATCAGTGTGACAATTTTCTGAAGTAATAATGTCGATACATTTTATACACTCAAAGTGAGTTTATACAGCAGGTAAAATAAAATAAGAAATAAAATAAAGTGAAATAAGAAGTAATAATTTTCAGAGTGTTTATAGAGCTGAGTAAATTAATATAAGGAGTAAGAAAGCTATCAATGGGAATTTAGGGTTTTATGTTGTTTCCTCAAACTTCGAAGATGAATACTTGAGAATTTGGTCCCCGTTATTGTTTTTGAGTAAAATAAAGCAATTGTTGACAACACTATCAATATTATAAAATATTATCCAAAGACAAAAAGAAATAAAAAAAAACCGTTTTCCGGTTATGAAAACAAAAATATGATAACGATTGCTATTATATCATGTCATATATCATCCTATTTCGTCAATTTGTCCAAATCATTCAATATGTACATGTGCCTAACAACTTGTCATGTAAAATAAAATAAAAGATAAAAGTTAACCATATTTTATTTTACTCCTTATTTTATTTTACTCCTCATTTTATTTTATTTCTGTATAAACGTGGTATGGATGTTGTGTAGTTTCAACTTTTCAAATTACTTTATTTTATTCCTTATTTTATTTTACTTGCTGTATAAACTCACCATTATATTCGTTAATTCAACTCATTTCACATGTAAGTTCATACCAATTTCTCATATTTGATATTTTTCAACCATTCTTGTTTTTTAGCCTTGATAAAGACAAAATAAATTGTCGAAAGCTTGGAAAAGTAAAGAAGAGGTTTTCTATATATAAAACCAGACTGAAAACCCGCTTATTCCTCAAAATAATGAAAGTACAGTCGAGAAAATAATTCACTATCATAGGATGGGTTTTTACCGTAACATTCAACTGCAATATGGTTACCAGATATCAAGATATCTTAGGAATGGTCAAAAGTTAACATCAAACTTGCGAATATGAAGAATCGACGCATATTCCTACCCAAGTGCAGAAATAACAACATCATACCTACTCATATCATAAATAGTGTGAAAAATATTGAAACACTGATAGAAACACACAATGGTAAAACAGGACAACAAGTGAATAATTTCCAAATAAAAATAAGGAAATAAATTCTCAATCTCGAAATAAAAATTACTCGATTCCTTATCAAAATTAGAACAAAATGTCGAGAAAATATCCGGTGATATCAACGGTAAGCTGCCTCAACATATATGGGAAGAATGTCAACAAAGAACTGAGAGAAAATACATCAAGAAATACGAAGAAGTAAAATCTAAAAACATTCAGAAATCGAATGGACTGAAAAATCAAATGGAAGGAACATCAGTTATCAAAGACAATTGGTTGAAGAACTCAACTGATATTGATATTCCAACAGACATAAAATATTTCGTTTCTTTAAGTCATAAGTTTTGCATACCGCCAACAGAAAGTGATGTTTCTGTTCCTTTATTATTATCTGACATAGAATATCTGATAAATAATTTAGATTCACATGAAAAAGATCTTTTCAAAACTAAATTAACAAATTTAATAACTAACCATTCACATGAACCTTCAGATAATCAAAATTACTCCAATCAATTATTCAAGAAAAGTAAATTATTTCTGAAAAATCATCCTGAATTGATAATTACCAAATCTGGCAAAGGAAATGTTACTGTTATCATGGAGACGGATGACTATATTCAATTTTCCAATGATTTACTGAACGATAACAAATACTACAAAAAACTGAATCGAAATCCTACAAGTACAAATCAACAGAAATGTAATAATTTAGTCAACAAAATATTTATCAAAAACTATATCTGTGAGGAAGAAAAGAAGAAATCAACATTCTACACCGCAAACAGCAAGAAATTCTACGGTTTACCAAAAATAATTCTACGGTTTACCAAAAATTCATAAATCTACATTAACTTTCAGGCCGATCATTCATTGTATTAATGCACCTAATTGGAAAATTGCACAATTAGTAACAGATATCATGACATTATCATACGAACAAGACAATGACTAGTATGTACAGGATTCTTTCGATTTTCCAACTTTCATTCAAGGAAAACAAATTCCTCCTGATTATATTCTCATAAGTTTGGAAGTTGTATCATCATTCAATAATGAACCTATCAATGTCATCAAAATGAGCATGAAGAAACACTGGAATAAAATAAAATTACAGTGCAAAATTTCCAAAATTATGTTTCTGGAAGTGATTGATCAAATTTTCGATACAACTTACTGTGTATTCCAAAATACACTTTATAAACAAATTTTAGGTACCCCAATGGGTTCTACAGTTTCACCAATTTTTGCACAATTTGTTATGGATGACCTTCTAGAATTCTGTATTCCCAAACATTCTTTTGAAATGCCTTTCATCAAAAAATATGTGGATGATATAATTTGTTCAGTTCCACATTATGAGATTTGAGAAACAGTTAATGTATTCAATAGTTTCAATCCGAACATTTAGTTCACAAAAGAAGGAGGAATAGATTATACGATACCATTTTCAGACACTATTTTGATAAGAACCGAAAACAATACCATTATATCAGATTGGCATATCAAATCTACTAATTCCAGAAAATATATCAATTATTTATCTCACCATCCAAAAAAAAAATTAATTTTTTGGAAAAAAAACCCATCTTTTCAGATACAATTTTCGAAAAACTATACGAAATATTGAGAGACAATTCGTATCCCCATATCCTACTCAATAAATCATTATTCAATACAATTTCTAATGAAACTATCAATATAGATACTTATGTACCAAATTCCAGTAATATAATAACTTTCGGATCAATACCATACATGTATAATTTGTCTTCTGAAATGATTAAGGTATTCAAAAGTGAATTCAATATCAAGTATCACAAAAAAATATTCTTCCAATAAATAAAATATATACAAAATTAAAAGACGGAGAATCTGCACCGATTAAAAACAATTTAGTTCAAAGTATACCTTGTGGTACTTGTGATAAAAATTACATGGGACAAACAAGTCAAACATTGAAATCACGAATCACTGGTCATAAAAATGATTGTAGACTCGAAAATTTTGTTGGGCACTCTATGATCATGTAGTGAACCAAGATCACTTAATGAATTATCATGACACAAAAATTATATATCAAGAACAAAATTAGACAAAAAGACTTTCTTTAGAAACGGTGGCAAAATAGTGACGTAAATATCATGAATAAGAGATCTGACATCGACCAACTTAGCAGAATCTACACGTATCTACTTTCAAAATGAACTTCTATTTTAATTAATATTCATACAGAATCCCCTGTACAACCCAACAAATAAACATCAACTACTCACAAATTGCCTATCAGTGTGACAATTTTCTGAAGTGATAATGTCGATACATTTTATACACTTACATTCGTTAATTCAACTCATTTTACATGTAAGTTCATACCAATTTTTCATATTTGATATTTTTTAACCATTCTTGTTTTTTAGCTTTGATGAAGATAAAGATAAAAATAAATTGTCGAAAGCTTGTAAAAGTAAAGAAGAGTGTTTCTTTATATTAAACCAGACTGAAAACCCGCTTATTCCTCAAAATAATAAAAGTACTGTCGAGAAAATAATTCACTATCATAGGATGGGTTTTTTCCGTATAATTCAACTGCAATATGGTTACCAGATATCAAGATATCTCAAGGATTGGTCGAAAGTTAACATCAAACTTGCGAATATGAAAAATCGCCGCATATTCCTACTCAAGTACAGAAATAACAACATCATACCTACTCATATCATAAATAGTACAAAAAATATTGAAACACTGATAGAAACACACAATGGAAGAACAGGAAAACAAGTAAATCATTTCCAAATAAAAATGAGGAAACAAATCCTCAGTCTCGAAATAAAAACTATACGAAATATTGAGAGACAATTCGTATCCTCGTAACCTAGTCAATAAATCATTATTCAATACAATTCCTAATGAAACTGTCAATACAGATACTAATGTACCAAATTCCAGTAATATTATTACTTACGGATCAATATCATATAAAAGATTTGTTTCCTAAAATTATTTATATATTCAAAAGGGAATTTAATATTGAAATATCACAGAGAAATATCCTTCCAGTAAATAAAATATATACAAAATTAAAAGACGGAGAATGTGCATCGATGAAAAACAATTTAGTTTGAAGTATACCTTGTGGTAATTGTGGTAAAAATTGCATTGGAGAAACGAGTCTAACATTGAAATCACGAATCACTGGTCATAAAAGTGATTGTAGACCACAAAAACTTTCTTGTGCACTCTCCGATCATGTAGTGAACGAAGATCACATAATGAATTATCATGACACAAAAATTATATATCAAGAACAAAATTTGACAAAAACACTTTTTTTAGAAAAGGTGGCAATTGATAGTGACGTGAATATTATGAATAAGAGATCTGACATCGACCAACTAAGCAAAATCTACTCGTATCTACTTTCAAAATGTACTTTTATTTTGATAAATATTCATACAGGATCCCCTGTACAACCCAACTAAGAAACACCAACTACTTACAAAAATGCAAATGTCCATCATTGTGAGAATTTTCTGAAGTCATAATGTCAATATATTTTATACACTTATATTCGTTGATTGAACTCATTTTACATGTAAGTTCCTACCAATTTTTCATATTTGATATTTTTCAACCATTCTTGTTATATATAAGATGGGATAACAGGAAAAGAGAAAATGAGATAACGGAGAACGGGATCGCGAGATGATTGAAAACGGGATAATGGGATCACGGGAAACGAGATAACTGCATAACGGGAAACGGGGTAATGGGATAACAGGAAACGGAATGAAAGATGAACAGGAAAACCGTAAATAAGATAACAGGAAGCTGGTTAAACCACAGGCATAAGCTAGATGGAACACAAAAAAACATAGGAAAAAATACAAATTCCTCGCGGACGAAGTCGCGGGTAAACCAGCTAGTTAAGGATAAAACTACAGTTTGTTTAGCGTTTTTTTTTTCGAAAACAAAAGTGTGTCGGTTATTGCAGCAGTGTCAACGATCTTCATTTTCAAATATTTGATGGATCTAGCGGCTCACTCTATTTTTACCAGGGTTTATTTCGCATAACAACAAAACAAAATTGGTATTGGGGGGTTTTCGGGGTCCGAAATTATGAAATGTTTGTCGTCAAAATCCATAAATTCAAGATGGCGGCACCAATATGGAGGACGAGTTTTGTGTTTTTTGTTCAATTAGATTCAAGAGCTTTTGAATTTTTTGGCAAAATTCATAAATTCAAGATGGGGCCAAGGGGGTTTGTTATGGTCCATTGATTTAAAATTGGTTGGGGTTTTGGGGCGGAATTATGAAATTTTTGTGAAATTCATGAATTCAAGATGGCGGCTCCAAATGGAGGACGAGTTTTGTGATTAAGGTCCAATTCGATTGAAAGTTGGTATGCGGGGCTTTTTCGGAGTCAGATATTTCGAATTATTTGTCAAAATTTATAAATTGAAGATAGCGGCCCCAAGATGGAGGACGAGTTTTCTGATTATGGTCAACAAAAAATATTTAAATCATTGTCAGCGATGACTCAAACTCATTTCATACGTTTGAGTACACGTCTTGAATAAAAGCATGTCTTTAAAAAGTGTTTTTATTAGTTATTTCATTTTTTGCTCTTCAGTTAGTTCGCCTTATTCATGATAAAACCAAAGAAAATCAATTCACTATCTTTTTTTTCAATGGTGGGATTGAGTCTGTATACCTTTCTGTGAGCTACAGCCCTTAGAAAGTATTCAATCAATCGAATGAATACTTCGAGTAATTATGATACGAATACCTATATTTGATGACGAAAATAAATTATCTTGCACTCAATACCTGCAAAAATTTATTCCGACTCCGCCATCCCTCCTCAATTAAGTAATTTCTCATTCTTGGTGAATATTTCAAATAATGTCTTATTACGATAACCGGCGGTAACAATTTTGTCAAAAAACAACGTGTCAAACGCTATTTTGAATTAATTAAAACTTCAAATGTGATCCACTATTTTCAAGAACATTCCTGGTTGAATATTTGAGTTTGGTATGAAAACAATAACGTGAAATGGAAAGTGAAAGCTATTCCAAATTAACGTTGCGTTGGTTGAAAATATGAAAAAAACACATCGATTTTCAAAAATACAGAATAACGTTGAAAATGGAGTAATACTGAAAACACTAGCACATTGTATTTTTGATCAATAATAATTTTTTTATAGAGTATTTTTCATCAATTACGATTTCAGATTATTTCTGATCGAACTCAGCATTTCTGAAGATACTTGAGATCTGTTAGAGTTTGGTACATCATACCTCATATCGAATCATGTTCCTTTCTCACGACTTTTCTGAATTGTAATGGATTCATGTGATTTAATGGGGTGTCGTCCTAGGATATCCTACGGAAAAGATGTGAGATCTTATGATAATCTCGGTGAGTAGTTCATAATTTAAGAGTGATTCCAAAGTCTCCATATCCGAATTTCTCGGGAATATTTCAGAAAAATACTAGATACTCTTTTAATATTTCCCGATTGCTATGAAATATCCAATACATATAATAAAATAAGGAAATATAGGATGTGAAAATATGTTTTCGCTCTGAGGAAGACGAATGCCATTTTCTTTGATATATTATTTACTCTTCTGTTTTTTATATTCATCCTCAATGTGAAGCGAATCAAACCTAAGACATTTGGAAATGTTATCTAGATTAAGCTCATTTACCTATCAAGGAATTGGGATGAGGATTACCATTTAAAATTCTCACTGCTCTTGGTTTTGAGTATTCTGAGAATAATGCGGGTCATCCCTAGAGTCTCACTCGAAATATTTCTCAAATAATATCATGGAAATGCTTGAAGCACCCTCAAACAATTCATAGTGATGATCCTTAGCCTTCCAAATAGATGGGAACCAAACATTATTCCTTACTTGAGTTCACCATGCAGATCGAATGAGTTAACATTGATTTTTTCAAAGAATATTGCCAAATGAGTGGACCCCGATCAGAATTTTCAATTTCTGAGAAAAACTTCAACAATGTTTCTATGTGCGCGATGAAAGTAAGCAGGTATAATTATCATCATTCATCATTTCGGTCCGAAGAAAATACTCCAGTCGCTATCCAACTTGGCTGAACCTTACAAATGCATCTCTTTCCTATTATTTCTCTATGTTGAAGTGGGTAAAACAACCTAAATCCACAATAAGAGACAGAAGTCAATTCCTCAAGATTGCTGACTACAAATACCTATACAATAGGTGTATGTTGGTCGAATATCCATAAAAAAACAAGAACTTTCCTGGCCTTTGCTTCGACGGACGATGGATAAACATGCAAAGTTCTACAAAGTACTTTGCAAATGTTTGTTGCGAAATAGATAAATATTAACCACTTCACTTAGGCGACCACCTGTAGACCGGTTTCGGGGTATTTGTCCCTAATTAGTAGAGGGTGGGTCAAGCAGACACTGATTTATGTCTGCGTTACCTGACTGAAACGAATAAAACTCATTTTCTTCAAATCCATCTTCTTGAAATTATTAACATGATTAAAATGAGAAGTCAAATGAAGGTAGAAAGGCTGAGAAAGTTAAATTATATTTCATTTTGGACGACTATGAAGTGGAATATAGTATCTATTTGAATGGACTTGGTTGAGACGAATGTTATTGTTGAGTATTCCGTTACTAATGTGTCGGTCTTCAGGAAAATATAATCTTTTATAATTCTTGGAACTAACCACATTTGTAAATTTCTATTTGGACTCAAAATATGATTGTTGAGTCTCAAGTGATGACCAAAAGCAGATACTCCATAACTGTTTAAATGTTTCATTATACGAACTTTCAAAGGGTTACAGGTTCGACCAATGTAGGCTGCATCACAACTTTCACAATTTAACTAATATATGCCACTTTTGAAAAGTTTGTCAATTCTGTCCTTTGTTTCGACCAAAAATCTACTCAAGCTATTGGAAGAAGTTTTGGAAGAAATTTAAATGTTGTCAACGTTACTTTTAATGCAACTAGCTTCTTCGTTAGGAACGTTGTCGTTTAGAGAAGGAATTGAAACAAATTTGACGAATGTATTCAATTTTGAATAAGATAGGTTGTGTTCATTTTTATTTTTAATTTTCTGAATCAGTGTTGATGATGTTAGGATTCTAATCATTGTTGGAAGCTATTTGTTTCAGAATATTCAATTCTTTTTGATACTCAACAGTAGAAAGAGGTATATTTAAGAGTCTGTGGATGTATTAATTGAATGCAACCATTTTGTGCTGATGCGGATGATTTGAAAACTAGGTATCATATGACCAGTTTGTTTGGGTTTTCTGTACATATTGAGATCCAAGATGTGACTATTCTTATGGATTGTGCGATCTAAGAAATGTAATTCATGGTTTGATTTTATTTCTAAGGTGAATTATGTTAGGGTGTATTTGATCAATTTCAGTTAATATATTTTGAGCAGTTACCATTCACAAACACTACACAATCATCAGCATATCTGTACCAGTGTAGAATTTCAGAATGATTATCCGTGACAATGAATTTATGTTCTGAATTGTTCATGAAAATGTCTGCTAGAAAAGGGAATGAACAACTACCCATAGCAAGACCTTCAGGTTGCTGATAATATTTCTCATTGAATATAAAAAAATCTTGTGAAAGGCAAAAATTCAAAATGGTTAATATAAAAGTAGTACAATGGTCATCAACTTTTGCAAGACTAAACTAGTGGTGGAGTTTCCATTTTTGAAACAGAGGTGAAGAGATTGCTAACATCAAAAGAAATCATTAGACAATCTTGGGGTAGAACTAAATTCGTAAGTTTGATAAACAAATTTGAAGAATTACTTAATGTGGGTTTGGAGTCAGTTAACTGTTTTATGAGTTTGTAAATGAAAGAATCTGAACTTGAAACTGGAGTATGGGTGAAACTCACTACTGGCCTTATTGGAATGTCGATCTTGTGGATCTTTGGAAGTCAATACAATCTAGGAATGACTGGATTGCTGGAAATTATTTAATTAGTAACATGTTCTTTGAAAAAATCAGAATAGATATTCAACTGGATTCTTAGTCGTCTGATGAAGTTCTTAAATGGATTTGAAGGTAGGAGTTTGAAATTGTTCTCTGAGAGAAAATTTTCTACTTTGTAAATGTAATCTGATTTGTTTAGTACTACTAGACAATTACCTCCGTCCGCTTTCGAAAATATAATATTATGATCTTCAATTTTGGGTTTAATTGTTTTAAGAATGTAGTGAAAATGTTTGTGACTGTGAGTATTGAATATTTGTTTGCTACGTTTGAGTTTATATAGGAAGTTGTGAATATCATAACGAATGATCTTTTTGACGTTATAGTCATTTGAGAGTTGTTTGATCACAACATCTACTTCTACTGCAAATTCCCTTAGGTTTCTCTCAGAAACTTGGTAACCCAAAGCAAATTTGAGCCCCAATTCCAACAAGTCCTTTTCATCATCATCGAACAATTTTTATCCATTTCGCAACAAACATTTGCGAAGTACCTTGAAGGACTTTGCACGTTTATCCATCGGATGTCATTCAACGTCCGTCGAGGCATCAGCCAGGAAAGTGGTTGTTTTTTTATGGATATTCCACCCGACATACACCTATTGTATAGGTATTTGTAGTCAGCAGTCTTGAGCAATAATACTTTTTTTATTCTTGATGAAACCCAAATTCATGAAATCCAAACATATGAGGTGTTATATTAGAAACGAAGGACTTGAAGTCCATTCACAATGTTGCAGCTGAAGAGTAATGAAACGAGTCCAATTACTTGGGGAAGTGTTGCTGCTGAAGATTATCAATTATTCATTTGAGTTTAATTCACTTTGTATATTTTGATCACATTGTATGAGAAAAACATGAAACTTGTCGAGTTTGACAAGTATTGTAAATAATGAAAAAAATATAATTCAAACTGAAAGTTGTCAGTTACTAAAAAATCACAAGTCATATAGAAAAACTGGTTTTCCATTGAAAAATATAACTACTGTTAGCATCGGGGCTTACATTTGGTCCTTTGAGCACAACTGAATAGTCCTTGGAGAGATGTGCCTTCCCAGACGGAGTGAGCGACTGATGGAGAAGTGTGGAAAGAAAGCAGAAGAAAAAGCAGTTTCTTCAAAGAAAAGCGATGAACCTGCAATGGAAAATGGGCCAGGCACTCAAAGAGGCAAGTCTATGGCAACCTCGAAGTCAAAAAGGAGTTTGCAAAGAACCGAAGAACTCAAGGCGAACCTCGAATTGAAAAAGGCAGAATAAGAGGTGAGGCAATTAGAATAAGAGTTGAAACAGGCAGAAATATGCAACTCAGATTCAGAAAATGAACAAGTAGAAAGCATAGAAATCTTAGAATATGTATATGCAATACAAGGTACCACCTCGAGTGAAAATATCAATCAGGTTCAAGAGTGAGTGAATAACATACCAATAGAAAAATCCATGGCGGGTGTTGTGTCTGATAAATCTGTTTTTTCTAAGAGTTTCGAAAAAAAGGAATCTGTGCAAAGTGTCCGATCTATGGAAAATAATAGATTTGAGACATTTTTGGCAAGTCAGTCAGTAAGTAAAGGACATCCTATATTCTCAGGCAATCCTACAGAATGGTTACGTTTCATCACTCAATTCAGGGAAACAACAAACATATGTAACTTCAGTAATCGGGAGAATTTATCAAGATTACAGGAAGTATCCGCGGAAAAGCTAGAGAGAGTGTTGAAGCTTTGCTCACGTTCTCGTTGGAGGTGAATAAAATAATTTCAGTTTTGGAAAGACATTTCGGGAAATCGGAAATGATTGTGAATGATTTGATCAACACAGTACGAAAAGTTCCAATTGTCAGGGAAGATGAACCACAATCAATCATAGATTTTTTGAATTCCATTCAAAATTTGTATGTCACAGTGACAAGTTTGGGAAGTCAACGATATTTGATGAATCCGCAATTGTTACCCAATATGGTAGCAGAATTTACTCCAAATCTCAAAATGGAATGGGCAAAAAGAGCAAATGAAATATATTCGGACAATGGAACAAACTTCCATGGAGCTGACAAGGAACTCAAGAATTCCCTCAAGGAAATGGGGAAGGAGTCCATTATTGCAGAAATGACCTACAGGGGAATCGAATGGCATTTGATTTCCCTAGGAACACCACATATGGGAGGTAGTGGTGAGCGACTTGTGCGATCAGTAAATACGACTCTGAAGATTGTTTTGAAGGAACAAGCTCCGCACAAAGAAGATTCATGGACACTGATGGTGGAAGCTGAGTACATTGTGAACTCACGACCTCAGGTGCATGTATCGATCGATCCAGAAGCTGAGAAAGTTTTGACACCAAACCATTTTCCAATTGGTACCTCAAGTTCTGTCTGCCTGTTCAGATCGTTTTCAGAAAATGATCTTGTTTCGCGAAAACAATGGAAAATCGCCCAGTATCTAGCTGACTGTTTTTGGCGAAGATGGCTCAGGGAGTACTTGCTCACGCTAACCAGAAGAACCAAATGGTTCCAGAAAGATCCTCGGAAAGTTAAAGTCGGTGACGTTGTCGTTCTTGTCGACAGTGAACTTCCAAGGAATCATTGGCCCAGGGGGAAAGTTGTTGCATTATTTCCCGGTTCCGATGGTCAAATCAGAATGGTAGATGTCAAGACAAAATCATGGATATTTTGACGTTCTCTAGTGAAGATATGTGTCCTAGACGTTGCAGAAGAGAAGAAAGAGGGGAAAGAAAAAAGAAGAAATAAGAAAGTAGGAATAAGAAAGTAATGAAGCGAGTTCCATTACCGAGGGGAGTGTTGCAGCTGAAGAGTAATGAAGCGAGTCCAATTACTTGGGGGAGTGTTGCTGCTGAAGATTATCAATTATTCATTTGAGTTCAATTCACTTTGTATATTTTGATCACATTTATGAGAAAAACATGAAACTTGTCGAGTTTGACAAGTATTGGAAATAATGAAAAAAATATAATTCAAACTGAAAGTTTTCAGTTACTAAAAAATCACAACTCATATAGAAAAACTGGTTTTCTATTGAAAAATATAACAACTGTGAGCATTGGGGCTTACACACAAAATTCAATACAAACTGGAATAAGTGAACTGAAAATCTATGTAAACTTCCATTATCAATGAAACTTGATTGCAAATGTTTTTTTCTGATCAACTTGACTATGTCTAAATTGTGTCAGGTCCGCCTGAATATCTGTATACTGGTTTCAGACTTTTGGCCCTCGTTAGTACGGAGTAGTCACCAGTCAGAAGTTCGAAGACATCTGGCTGAAGCGAGACCCGAGACAATTGAAAACAACTGCAAAATTAACCACCTGTTGGTACGCATGAAAAAGTAACTTCGGAATGACCGTACCTAGTGACGGAAAGGAACACTCCCAAACCTGTGGAGTATAATATCACAAACGGAGGACTCCCTCACAAAATTCAATATAATTTGAAATTATTGGTAGACAACAGGCGAAAAACAACCACTTTCCTGGCAAAAACTACGGTCCTGATTGAATAATATCCACCTGAAAATTTATGAAAACTTCCATTATCAACGGAAAATGATTGCAAATAGTTTTTTCTGATAAACTTGATTATGTTTGAATCGTGTCAGGTCCACCTTACAATCCGTATATCGTTTTCAGACTTTTGGCCGTCATCAGTACGGAATAGTCATCAGTCAGAAATCTGAAGACCTCTGGCTGAAGCGAGACCCAACACAAATGGAAACACCACCAAGTTTAATCACCTGCAGGTACGCATGAGAAAGTTAATTCCGAAGGGCGGTACCTAGTGACAGAAAAAATACTCCCAAAAATTGTTCCCTATTTCGATAAGAGTGGCTGCATGCCCGACAAGGCGTATACATCAAACAAGAGAACATTTGCAATCAATTTTAATTGATAATGGAAGTTTGCATAGATTTTTAGGTGCGTGGTATTTGCTGTTGTAGTTGTTCTTCTCTTGTAGTTCACCACTCATTTCAATTTGTATTGAATTTTGTGAAGAGACTTCAAGTCCACCGTTTCTAATATTACACTCCACATGTTTGGCTCTATTGTTTGATGAATACCCCTTGTCGGGCATACAGCCACGCCTATGGAGATAGAGAAATAGTTTGAAACAGTTCATGGTGTGTTTCTTTCTGTCACTAGGTACGTCCATTTAGAAGTTACTTTTTCAAGCGTACCTACAGGTGATTAAACTTGGTGGTGTTGTCATTTGTGTTGGATCTCGTTTGAGCCAGAGATCATCGGATTTCTATTTGGTATACAGATCGTTAGGCGGACTTGACACAATCTAAACTTAATTGAGTTTATTCGAAAAAAACAGTTGCAATTAATTTTCATTGATAAGGGAAGTTAGCATAGATTTTTAGGATTATCCAATGTTCTGCGTGGTTTATGCAACGAAAGTTTATTTTTTCGCCTTTGATCCACCACTCATTCCAATATATATATTGAATTTTGTGAGGAGACTTCCAGTTTTCCATTTCTGAATTTATGAGTTAGATTCTCTAGGAATGATAACAATATATTCATGAAACATGCACTAAATAATAATTTTAAATAATCTTGAAACGACAATAGACATGTCGTCTAGTCATGTTCCCAAATGATTTCCGGAATATCCATTAACCCTTTTGCTCTATCTGTATATTCGATCCACGGAATATAACCACAGGTAACGTTCGGTATCATGATAAAGTGATAAATAATACTCGGATACTCTGTGCTATTGCAGATATCACTTTGTATATGACAAATCATGAATGCATGCTGGATATCCACCAAAAATTTATTATCAGAATATAATTGCTACGATATATCATGAATTCATTGGCGAAATTCAATAGCGTGACACACTGCTGGAATATGAATTAACTGTTGTTTGCGTTCATCGACTTTTTTACCTTTCCATTGCATCAATTATTCTGTTCATAGGATTGTGAGTTGAGGTATATCAATATTTGATACAGAATTATTTTCCGAAGCCTCAATCAGATTCAGAGAATGAAAATATTCTTGAATTCTGATATTGATAACAAATAAAATACCCTTGTTGCATTCATTATGTTATCGATGTTTTAAATACAAAAATCGTTCTCTGTAACATCAATTCTCCTACGAGTATGTGAAAAAGTGCACTTTTTCTAATGATTTGTCGTGTGGAAAGAAGCACTTTTCCGCTCTAGTGCGGTAAGGGTATATAACATAACAAGAGTTGTAAGAAGCATATTACGCACGACTAGAAAAAGTTACGCGCGAGCCGCGAAACGGCGAGTGCGTAATTCTAGAAGTGCGTAATTGTCTCACAACTCGATTTATGTACTATACTTTTTCTATGACCGCTTTCATTCCCATAAAAAATTAGGATTCCATTAAGTGAAAATATTCCTAACCAATCAATTAAATAACCACAAAGATCATTCAACTATAATAAGTTACTATATTACTAAGTATAGTTTACCTTCGATTGTAATTATTATCGATTGTAGTTATTAGAGAGGGCGGGTTGGTTGTCTGATATTTTGTATTTTCAGAAAAAAACTATTGTTTTCTCTTATTGTAGCAGTATCAATTATGGCACATGTAATTTTTGATGAGTTGGCAGTCATGTTTTTCATAGAATTATCTACATAGCTCAACACCACCGTGTCTCTTTAATGCTAGCATATCGCCACCAACATCTACAAGGATTGTGGCTGGAGAGCGCCTAAAGCAATGGCCTGTGTATTGTTTGGGATTCGCTTATCCCAGATATTCTGCCACTGGTTTTGGAATACTGCCGATTTCGTTCATTCCAATACATTGCTTGGTGCATTTTCCATTTATGAAATTCAAAAAGAAAGGCAAAGTCTGAACATCTTGTCCTGCAGGACGTAGATTGATGTAGTTTTAACAAATTGGATAAAAAAACTCGGAAACGACAAATGAACGTTTTGGAGAAAGACATTAATTTCTTTTGATGTCAACGTTTTCGATTTCTTACTCTTGGAACTATCTGTTTTTCTTTTTAGCAAAGCCAATAGTTCAGGATGAGTTGCAATGTTGATGTTATCATGGTTTATGTTTATTGTTGACCTTAGCATTGAATACATTGACCAAAGTAGCGATGGCTTCATTTCTTTGGACAGTTCTTCAAAATATGCTAACATAACATTTTCTGAAAATGAATTAATTTTGAGTTTCAGCTTCCAGTCCATGAATTTTTTATAAACTTTTTCGTATTTTTCACGAGATTTTGCTGGTATATCCACAATATCGGGTGGTGTACACATTTCATCTTCGCTCCTACTGGACATTTTTCACAACAGTTTTCATTTGTTATTATTAATTTATTTTCAAATGATCTTGACAAATCCAAAAACTGGTAACAAATCGGGACACAATTATAAAACGTCAAAATGTTATTGGCGACGCGGCCTGTTATTCGTTTCCATGGCAACTACTGAAGGCTCTATCTTATTGGTTATACGTCGTGCGATTTTCTTTACAGATGCTACCGTATTGGTTGTTGATCGTGCTCTCTGTTTACGGTAAAGTTAAATCGTACAGTTTTATGCATGGACGTATAAATATATAATGGACTCAGCAATCCAATACTAACAACATAGATTGTTTTGAAGCCGCTCAGTTTGTAGGCGCGCGGGTTGCGAGGAAGGAGGAGACCTGCGATAGACTGTAACCTCCCATCCAACAACAGTGGCGCACGCAATTTAATTAATATAGGTATTGATTAAAAGAAAAATATGTGGAGTTTCATATGATTATGAAAACTTTGGCAAAACTTGTGATATACAGATCTGATGTGTTCATAAAATATGTGTTTGTCTTCATTAAATAGGCCGATTCTAAAAGAAAAATAATTATTATTTCTACATTTGAAGCAATGAAAAATTTACACTGCACTTTTAATATAAGAAACAGAACTGATAAAGATAAGAGGGACAATAAATCAACTTTCGATTCTAGTATTATATTGAATATATTTTTAGATTCATATACATATTCTAAAGTCATATTGAAGATTATACTTTTTATAACAAGATTTTATTTAGTTTCATTTGTTATATATATAATTCCGGTGGCAATGCATTATGGAATTTTTGTTCAAGATGGACGACGAGTTTTGTGATTATGGTCCAATTCGATTCAAAATTGGTATGCGGGGGTTTTCGGGGTTGGAGATTATGAAATTTTTGTCAATATTCATAAATTAAGATGGTGTCCCCAAGATTAGGACGAGTTTTGTGATTATGGTCCGATTTGATTCAAAATTCTATGCGGGGTTTTTCGGATATTTTGAAATTTTTTGTCAAAATTCATAAATTCAAGATGGCGGACGAGTTTTGTGATTATGGACCGATTTGATTCAAAATTCGTATGCAGCGGTTTTCTCAGATATTTTGAATTTTTTTTCAAAATTCATAAATTCAAGATGGCGGACGAGTTCTGTGATTGTGGTCCGATTGAGTAAACTATTGAGTGACCACCAATGGGATCTTCGTCATACAAGTGATCACCAAAATGTTCATAGAGTTTTGGCGGCAGGTTTTGTAGAGTGTTATTCACCAAGATATTCATGAGGTTTTTAATTTTCTCATTGAATATATTTGTTGTTTTATGAAAAAATCTGAAATATATTTCAGCAATTTTACAAGTTTCTACTACCAATTTTGATGTTTTTGTGAGGTTTTCATATTCTTTCCTTATAAGTAGTGTACAAGTAGTTTCATCATTTTCATCAAATAAAAGTGGCTGGCATCTAAAGCATGTACCAATTCTCTTCAAGCTCTTCGACACATAAGCAGCTATATAACAAACAATATCATCAACATAATCTGTTAAACACCAAGCAGAAGAGTGGAGAGAATCTAAAGCTTGTATATCTTCACTAAATTTATTTTCAAATGATAGGTACCTGCTCAGCCATCAGAGAAAGATCTTGACCATTCTCATTGATGGTTACTCTACCACTGCTACAAAATAATATTGAGGTTGCATCTAAGTAAATATAATTTCAAAAGTTTGCCTCGCAAAGTTTTCAGTTTGAATACGAAAGCGACAAGCTTTTGAATCTGTTACTCACAGAATAACCTACGTCACACATTTGAAAACATTATTTTTGTACCTTATAGGGCATTTGAATAAAAGCTTGTATTTTTTATTTTTTTTATTTTGATATTATTTTAAATTTCATGGTACAGAACACTTTTTTCTATTGGAAGAATTAGATTTGGGTCAAATTTCACTTGCAAGATTTGACTAACTAACAAACTAACAGGTGAAGTCAAATAAAAGTTGTTATTCGGTAAATATCAGTTTCATTTGGATATACATTGATTTTTGGTACTAACATTTCAGTCAAAAATCAATGAGTTTTCATCTGAAACGTTGCATTTGTTTGTAAATCAGTTTTTTGTTATTGTCGTTCATCTCCTTCATATAACAAGATTTCAATAAATCTATTTCATTGTATAGAAATTTGATACCCACTGTGACGCCTATGACAAAGATGAACGCCAATCTCTAATGTTTGTAAACAAACCATGTACTCACCTATGAAAGCTAAGATTTTGATTAGAACAATTGGATTGCTTGCCAGCCCAACAGCAAAGCACCATTATTAGTCTCTATCTATTTTTCTTTCACTCTATAATCCAAACACAACACAAAAAACAATATTTCAACAAATACTGCACACCGCAGAAAATGTCAACATGAACTGGTCAAATTTGTAAACACCATAGGATGGATACGATGTTGGTGATAGACGTAAGAATTCAACAGCGTTGCCAGTGCAGCGTTGCAATGGAACTGTACAGAATTCTTTAGAAGCCCACAACGATTTTTCAAATTCATTTCTCTAGTTTAGATTCTGGAACGTGTAATTTCGATTTTCATTCCATAAATCGTAAAGGATAGTAATGTTCAGGTACTGAATGGAATTCTTTGGCGATAAAGTTTAAGCTAGTGTTGGTGGGTAATGAAGAATCATCACAGACTCGAAATTGCAACGCCCAACTCAACAGCACGACCTCAGAATGTAGCCGTTCAGTGGCTTCACCTAATAATGTAAATAACTGGGTCCATCTTTATTTATACGTCCATGGTTTTATGTCGCACAGTGCTTGAATAGACAGTTACATAGTTGGCGAAATGTACAAATTTCGTCATTTTCTGTAGGTGGAGTAGAAAAAGTACTTCTTATACTATTGCCAGAAAATGAGGATTTGTGCATGGAAAACTCGATCTGAAAGCGGTACTTTGCACACGCTGTGTGCGAAACACTTTGCGCACGAATATGTCATTTATGCGCACGCATCTCTCGTTCACTGTGATTTTTTTTCTCTCCTAACAATGTCAAAATTCTGCAATGTTTCAAGTTGGCTGAGTTCCATAGCAACCCTCACGGCCCTATGATTTTGTTGATTGGATACTTCAAAAAAATGTTGTTTCCAAAGTTTGTTGAAGAAATTGTCGGATTCTGCGAAAAATTTGGCAACGAGCAAGTCTCATAAAATCCGAACTGCTACCAACAAAATCAAGAAGCAAGTATGGAGCTGGGTTGTAACGATTTATGTAATGGAGGCTGGCCAATAATGTCGAAAAATTTAGTGATGATATATTTCAAGGAACTTTTCAAAAAACTCAATCCTCAACGACTTCCGTTGCTCAAATCAACGTTGAGTGCAGATCACAACGAATATTTCGGAAGCTATAGGAAGTTGCAAGCGTTAGTCAAACGAAAATTCGAAAAGTACGTCCCAAAGGAGTCCCGAATTCTCACAGAAGACGATTTTTTCAGGTTTTTGACGACAGCATCAGACGACAAATATCTACTCATCAAGGTGGTGGCAGTTGGACCCTGAAGCATGTCGGAGAGATAAATCATGTTATCTGATCAAACTGAAGAATACAAAAACGGAGATACCGACGTCCTTCACAGTTTCAGGAAACCTTCACACCTTCCTGAAGAAGTACTGTGCTCTTTGCCCTCCCAATCTGAAGACAGGCAGGTTATTTTTTGAACTATCAAAACGGAAAATGTACAAGCCAAAACGTTGGCATCAATAAAATTTGCAACATGGCTAAATAAATTGCCAAGTTTTTGATGTTAGAGAATCCAGAATCTTAAACGGGACACTGTTTTCGGCGTTCATCGGCCACAATGTTAGTGGATTCTGGTTCAGATCTACTAGCCCTCGAACGACATGGAGGGTGTTAATCCAGTACAGTTTGTCGATGGAATATCATAAAAGATACAGTCGTCAGTGTCTCCTGCTTTCATGGAACCAGAACAAGGATCGTCTGCTGGGATGCAACAGAAAAAAGGCGACTATGCTATGGAAAACTGTACTAATAACGCGCCACCTAAAATATTTTCCATTACAGAAAAGAAGATGCAGAATAAATAATACTGCTTCTCCTAGCGTAATTTTGAGAGAATGCTCTAATGATACCATAAATATTAGGGAAAAAAAAATTTCATTACTTCCAGCAGTTTTCTCAGTAAACACAAGATTTACAAAGAAAAATAAGATTTGTGTGGTTTTTATATCAAAAGTATCGTGAAAAACTCGTTTGAAAACCTCTTTGCACACCTGCTCGACCAATTTGTCTTGTTCGTGTGCAAGAAGTCGTTTCGGAACCTTGTTGTTTATCATATTATTTCCGCAGTAGTGCGAAAATAGTATATTATGCAATGAGCACAAAATGATGCCCATTTTGCACGAGTATGAAATTTGCAGCACGAGCCGAAGGCAAGTGCTGCAATTCATACTAGTGCAAAATGGCCATTTTGTTGCCAGTTGCATACTATACTTTTTCTATGACAACATATCGTTCACGTTTAATACATGCATACATTGAAAACACTTTGAAAGAAATAAACTGATGATATTTCATTACTCCGAATTCGCCGCTAATGGGCTCTCTATCAGAATTAAAATATAAATTGAAGAAATATGTAAATATTTTCTTTATTGCTATTTCTAATGGGTACACAGAAATAGAAGCCTATAAATGTATGTATGTATCTAATTGAAGTTGAATGTGCAATTATTGAATATCATATTTGGAGAACTTGATTGCTGAATACTTCATTCTTTTAGAAATTGATAATTTGTCGACGTTGAAGTAGACGGCTTCTCGCCATTTCTAAATTCGTTGATATGCCTGATGGTATGTTCTGTATTGCATTTGCAATTTTATTTGCTATGTCAAGCTTTCTTTCCTTCGATTCATCAATATATCCCTTAGCGACTGTAGTGGATTTCCAGCCACCGTGGCGCTTTAACGTGGTTATGTCACCACCAGCATCAACAAGAATTGTTGCGGAGGATCGGCGAAAGCAGTGCCCAGTATATAATTCGTAATTTTGGCAATTTTAAATATTTGGCAATGTCTTTTTCCATAGCTCCAAACTTATTCAGACCTATTATCTGAATGGTTTCCTTTCCTTTCTGATAATTAATGAAAACCCATAGACCATTAGCATTTTGAGGGCGAAGATTTGCGTATTTTTTATAAATTTCGTAGAATTTGCCAGTTACAGTAAAATTTCGTACCATTTTGGTTTTACTGTCTAGTATTGTTACTAAAACAGCTGAACCAAGATCATTGAAATGAGTAATTTTCATTTGATGTAATTCATGTCTTCTACATGCACCCATTCCTCCCAGAACTAATGCAACCTACAATGTAAATTAGTTTACTTAAACATATTTTTCATCAAATGGAAATATAAAACTTACCTTTTTTGCCAAATATATTTCATCTGGAGCCTGTTCAATGAAATTATCGATGTCATTTGCTGTAAAGATCTTTGACTTTTTGGATTTGTAGCCGTTAGACTGCCGCTTGAGGAATGCTTTCAGTTTAAAATATTTGGCAATATCTATATCATTATAAATACCGAGAGTCGTTCTCAGCATTGAGAAGTGTGACCACAAAGTGGAACTTTTAAATTTTTTGGCTAAGTCGCCAAAATAAGCCATTAAAACGTTCTCGGAAAACGATTTTGTCTTTTGATCTACCTTCCATTAAAAAAAAAGTTATAAGCATACTCTTGGACGTTTCCGGTAATAAATTCAGTGTTATTACCTTCGCTGCTTCTATTATGTTCGGAGGTGTCAAATCTAAGTCAATATCACTATCAGTTTCCATTTTGATCGATAGTTTTTATAGAAAACAACTATGAAATTACTCGTTACCCACTAAAACTTTGATAGAAACGATCTGCTGACATTTCATCAATTTGTCGCTGGACGTCATAATTTGACAAGCCGTAGTCGTTGTGAATTTAGAGTGAACCTAGACCTAACACGAAATATTCCATTTCGCATTTGTTGCTTAGCAACTTGCCTACCAACCGATGCAAAAATGAAATTCTGTACAAAATGTGCTTGTTTATGATTGAAGTCACGGTTATAAAATGAACATTTATCGAGGTTGTCGTAGAAAAAGTACTTTTCCGTTCGATTTTAAAATACTCATTATAATAAATATGCATATTTTGTCCCCATATCACCTCACTGTTTGTGAGACTCTTCGACTGATTACAAAACGGTGGTACTCAAGTTCGTAGACAATTTTTTTTTTGGTGAAACCAATGAAGTTGACTTGTATTGCTCATACGGAGATATTTGAATGACACTGCAATACTCTGATGTGTCATTGAAGTAAAATGTCAAATGAGCTGAGCTCAAAGGGTATATGCGTGTGTTTCTGCAGATTTCATTTTGATCGTTCAAATCTTATTGGTCAAAAGATATTGTGAAAATTTTGTAAGATTTAGGGGACTTCCTATATTCTTTAACTTTTGCGTATAACTTTTTGAATTGTTTGACAATAGCAAATGACAAGTTCATCCATCTAAAATATATGGTACATTCTCTTGTTACCATAGAATCGGTTGAAAAAGCGATTGCTAACTTCAACAAAGCAGAATTGCGGTACCCTCAGAATTTATTCAAATGCATTCTTCAATTTGATATAAAGAATGAACAATTCAGAAGATTTGTTGAGTTACATCCCATAAGAATCTTAGAGGCTGCCGATTCTATAAGTAGCCGTTATTTCCAGAAATGTCTCGCTTGCGTTACGAGGAAGAATTGGTAGCAGCATTTGAGTTGTGGTGTGAGGAGAAAAATACACTATCACTGAAAGAAGAGGGATTTATAGTATACTTTGACAACTAATCAAAAAATATTTGACCGTCAACCTTGTGGTCGAAGTACTCAGTGATTAAGACATCGATATAAGCGAATATTTTGAATGAACGGCATATCTGAAAAGACTGAACGAAGGTTTCAAACCCAAGAAATCGAAGGTTTCCGAAAAACAGGAAATTGATAAATTTTTATCTGATGCTCCAAACATCGACTTTCTCTTGATGAAGGTGGCTACCATTTTTGAAAACGCTGGTGCGTGCCGTCGCGAAGAATTGATAAATATGATGATAAACTATATTGAAGACAAAAAAAATTATCTTGTTATTACTATCCCGAACACAAAAACCTACTTAACGAGGAAATGTGCGATTTTCGACCCCGAAAATGGAAGAACAAGCTTCCTGGGATTTACAAAAAGTATGCCAATCTACGTTTTGCTGACACTTATCATCGTCAGTTTTTTCTCTTCTTCAAATCAGGAAAATGCACCAAACAATGCGTTGGAATTAATACTATTGGCAAAATGCAATCAAACATTGTTATTTACTTGGGCCTCCCAAATCCTGAGAAATACACCGGTCATTGTTTCCGGCGGTCGTTGGCCACAATGTTGGCCGACTCTGGGGCCAACATCACCAACTCTTAAAGGCACGATGGATGGAAATATACGTCGGTGGCAGAATCATAATCCGCTCGAAAATAAAAAGAAGATTACTTATTACATTTTAAAAAGAACGTTCACACTCTCGAATACCAAAGTCCAGCACCCCATCGACATCAGTTTTTCGCGAAGCAGCATCCTCACCTGTCGGAAATTCAACGAAAATTCAACAAGCTTTCTTTCATGATACATCTAAAGAGAGCCGATCAGCGTTAAATTTGCATAATGCTACCAATTCTATATATAATTTCATTATTATTCATAATTAGTTCGATATATATATATATATATATATATATATATATATATATATATATATATATATATATATATTCATAATTAGGTAGATATAATATATTCTACTCGTAGGAAAAATGTTGTACCTAACACATGCGGAAATGGTCTTTTCCGCATTTAACGGCTTGACCGAACTCAGCTCCGCGTCTGCCATCACGTGCGGAAAAGAACCACTTTCCGCATTTGTTAGGTAAATAAGTATTACATTTTTGTATCATGAAGATTGCATTCTCCGTCAGAGCAATAGAAACATGATTGTGGTTGAATATTTTAGTCTTTCAGAATAATGTTTATACTGACAATAATTCTCGTGGTTATAGCATTCCGTTTATTCAACTATCAGAAGATTGGCTTAGTTTCAAAATTGGAATGATGAAGTAAAATATATATAATTGATGGATGTTATTGGGAAGATACGGTCTCTATTAAAAAATCTGAGATTTGAGTGGGAAACTTGCATTTTTCCAAACGAAGGTTTGGAGTAACTCATGCTAATTCCACTTTCTCATGGAATTGATCATGTAGAGGCGCCTTGCATCATTTGTAAAAATAGTTTTCAGTCCTTGTGAATATTTCTCGTAGAAAACTCATGTGAGCACATTATATAAAGAGTTTCCCTTACCATATTCTCTTGAAATATATAAGTAGTTTTGATTGAAAGAGTTAATTTTATGGGAGAAAGACAGAGAGAGAGAGAGAGAGAGAGAGAAAAATGTATTACATGTTATGATAAATTTATAGCGGGTCACTCAAGTAAAAGTAGAAGTGCATGACCAGGTCGTACAATGAATTAGCAACATGGGAATTGAGAAAAAATAAAAAATTGGTAACTCAGAACAAAGTCATTGTAAACGTATAGAGGTAGATTTGAAAATTCATATAAAAACATTGACATGACGAACACATTGAAAACCTAGAGAAAGAAAGTTCATCACAGATCATCATTGCCTAATTGATGAGTTAAAACGTAATTTTTTCAGTGAAAGCAGTTCTTCAGTAGACAAGATTTTACTAGCCGTTTGAAATTGTAGAAGTTCATATTTCCTATTTCGAAAGGCAACTTATTGTATTGACTTATATAATGAATTTTTCTGTGAAACAGAAAGTTTATATCTTGGCGTTCTCAAGGGGTTTCTTGACCTTGTTAGGTGTTGGTGCGTGTCCGATTGTAGAGCAAAATCTTATCTGTTTTGATGTATTTCTAGCAGAATGGCTTATATTCAAGTGGTGGGAAGAGGCATGATCTCTTTTCCATGTGAGAAAAAACACATAGCATTCCGTCCCCCGCGCGATAATAATGTTAATGCGGGGTAGGTTCTGCCGATTCGAAGTAGAAATACTCATAAATTTCATATTTTGATACATCAATAATTTTATATTTTGATACTTGATAATTTGATATTTTGGAAGTTTGATGCTTGATAATTTGATATTTGATACTCAGATACACTTGTAACTTGATTGGTATTCGATGCTCGAATGCTATTGTTGTACTTGAAGCCTTGAAGTATTTGACATTTTTGCTTAGATTCAACTGTTCTATTTTTTTTGTCGTTGATGTGTACCTACAGATACAGAATATCGGGTGAATTGATCCTCTGTTGTTTGTAGAGTGAATCATACATTCCATAGAGTCATAGTCGTACTTCGTATTTTTTTTGAGTTTCAATCCTTTGGTGAAGTGAGGTTTAAAACAGACTATTATTGGAAATTTGGGAAAAAATAGATTGACCTGGTGCCTTTCCACCACTTAGTAAGATCAGTGATCACATATCAAACCTCCCCATCTTGAGTGTAGCTTAGACGCACATATCCTTGAGAGAAGTACGAGGCAGTGTGTTCTTGTACGGTTTCACCATCGTCTCACAGCACTGACAGCTTGGATTTGGGTCTATTTGCCAGAGTCGAGTCAGGGTCGCCCATAAACCAAACTTATATCTGCCAACCGTCCCATTTGTCTCACGACTGTAGCCCATCAATTCCAAACCACGCGAAGGTGAGGTTGGACGCTTTCCCAACTATTTCTGGAGGTCATAGTTTCCCTAGGCCCGATCTCTCCCAGAATCCTTGTGAACGTCTCTTTTTCCTCACGCAGTGTTCAGTTATTTCTCTAGACAATGAATAAACTATTTTTCCCAATGAGATATTTTTTTTCAGGGATGTTTCATCAGTTTTTCGAAGACTAGTCTTTGAAAAACCCATTAACGATATTGTGTCCTCGTTTTGTTTAATATCCTCCAAGCTGAGTTGCAGCTTCTGCCAAACCAGTTTCTCAACTTGCCAAACTGAAAAAATGTTTTATTACCGTACGTACATCTAACTGTTATCATTTAATGATTTTTTTTATCCAGGATCGTCATGATAACGTTCCCTGTTGTAATTGATAGGTCCAGTATTGACAAATAATCTTGCCTCTGCTATTTATGTCTATCTACCCAATCTACATCTAATCCATTTGCAGCGACCCAATCCTTCGCAAATCAGTGAAGTTCAGACTACATTGCGGAGACTTAAACGTTAAAGACGCCAATCACTATGGTTCTCTCGTTGTTGAACCTTATTCCCCTCTCGATTTCATATGACGTCAGTCGATCAGTGGTATTTCACTTCAATTTGTTGAGATATCCTACATATAAGTTCAATATGGCAAAATCCGAGTGTGTTTTGAAAGAATCAGACAATTTTTGCATTGTGTTCTCCAAACGAAATAATATGCTTCGATCTCAGAGGTCAACGAATAATTAATTTATTCAGTCGATAAAATCACAATGAGTTGAAAAATGCCAGTTATGTGGGGATATATAATGGGAATTCCAAATATATAGGTCGACTGTACAAAAAAAAAACGGTTGGAACGAATATCAGCTATATATTTATATTTTTTTTATCCAATGGAATTAAAGTAAAACAATATAAAATGGTAGGTAACATCCATTGTATAATTTCATTTACTCCATATCGGTCATGTTCAAAGTGTATATTTTATTTTTTAAATGGGTCAGCAGCATAAAATAAAGCCCGAAGCAATGTAAAAAACACGGCCATGAATTCATTCCTAACTTTTTCGCGCACAGGTGAAATTATATTAAATTTTGATAACGAGTTCATTATGTCATTTTATGTTATTTTAGAGCATAAATAAATATCCTCAATGGAGTTGGTACTCACTCCGGTTGTTGGAGAAATTTCTGGTGTATGAAAATTGTGTTATTTCTGGAATTTGCATTATCAGCCTTAATTTAAATGGTATTCCTGATCATTTCATAGATTTGTATTTAAAACAAAATGATGTTATTGATAAATTCATGTTCATTGTCATCATAATACTATCAGAGCATCAACAAGGATGTCTAGTCTATTGAAAAAAATTGCGGTGTAGGAAATGGAATCCAATATGTTGAGGGGGAATGCAGTTGATGTGTGAATCCTTTGCATTGAATCAAACTCCTTTGAAAATTAGAGTTTCCGAAATATGTGCGCGCGGAGCCAAATGGTAGTTATTACAATCTTTCATTCAGTCTCACCCGTCCTGGTGTCTGTCTGTGGGTCTGTCTGTAATCAAATTTTGCAAGTTGAATTTGATCAACTTCTAATGGTCCGAATGATTTGAAATTGGGCTGGTGTACATGATTCCAGGGACAATGCATTATAAAATTGTTGTTAGGAAAAATACCAAAATGGCGGACATTTTTTGTGATTATGGTATGATCATATTCAAAATTGGTATCTAGGAGTTTTCGGGGTCGGATATTGTGATTTTTCTGTCAAAATTCCAAAATTCAACATGACGGACGAGTTTTGTGATTATTCCAAATTCCAAATATATTTGTTCAATATGAAGTACACAAATGAAAGAAATACAATTGTGTTTCAGGAAGGAAAATTTCAGATCGAGCGCAATTGCCTAGGCAAGAATGTACATGATAGTGGCTAGACGAATTCTTAATATACATGCTATGTTAGTTTATGGAAGATTTATTACTTCCGTGAGGGTCATACACAGTGGGAGAGATACTACCGAATGATATTTTTTTTGAGTGCTTAGTATATTTGTTTTTGATTAAATCAAAGTTGATGTTGGATTCATAATATCATTAAATTTGTGTGTAAATTTTTTTTGTTTCCATTTTATATTTTTTCAGGTGAGAAATTTATTTTATGTCAATTGGGATAGCGTTGAAAAATTCAGGACCAAAGAAGAAGGATGTTCTTTGTGTTAATATTTTTTTAAAGTGTTTTATTTAGATATCTAAGTTTGTGGTGCACCTAGTAATTCCAGTCCTATTGTGTGTGTACTCATCTTTATGGTCCAAATCTATTCAAAATTGGTATGAGGGTCGAAGTTTTTTTACAAGCTTTCAATTTTAGTTCCCCTGTCTGTCCGTCTGTTTGTGTGTCTGGTCTGTAATCAAAAGTTGAATTTGACCCACTTCTAAAAGTTCGATTGATTTGAAATTGGGCAGGTGTACATAATTCCGGTGACATTGCATTATAAAATTATAGTTGGAAAAAAAAATGGCGGTTTCAATATGGCGGATTTTTTTTTGTGATTATGGTCCGATTCTATTCAAAATTGGTATCTAGAGGTCGGAGATTATAATTTGATTGTCAAAATTAAAGGATTCAACATGGCGGCTACAAAATGCCGGACGAATTTTGTGATTATGGTTCGATTCTATTCAGAATTGGTATGTGGAGGTTTTTGAGGTCGAAGATTTTTTTACAAGCTTTTATTTTTTGTTTCACTTGTCCCGGTGTCTGTCTGTCGAAATTCAAAAATAAATCAGACAGAAATCACTAAACTAGTTATTGAACATCATAAATAATAGAAAATAAAGAATAAATGAACGATTTTTTTTTGAAACAATATTTCATTAGGTGTTAATAAAAACAGAACTTAAAAGTTAAAAATAAAAATAATAAAGACAAGCTTTTATACAAATGCACTCAAAAGATAAATTGATTCCTTTCAATGTTGATCTATATTATCCTGTGAGTAACAGATTCAAACGCTTGCCGCGGATACAAAATAGGTAATCTTGCGCGGATTTTTGAATCTGTTCACAGAATGATCTAGGTCAATAATGAAAAAAATGATGTTATCTTTTTTAGTGCATTTGTCTTTAAAAAGGTTTTTTTGTTAATTTTTTCAAACAGTACAGTACAACCAACGAGTGACCTTGGGTGCGCTGTAGCGAAAGTAGAAATGGATGGGGTACTAGAAGGCCTATTATTGCAGAATAGTTTGTATAGTTTTGATTGTTTCAAGTTCCGTGTTCGGAAAATTCAGTTAAACAATGAAACAAATTACTTTTTCCTTTTTAGTGCATATGTTTCATGAAAACTTGTTTTTTTTTTGTTCATTGATTTTTTAGTATTCATGATGTTAAATAAATAGTAATTTCTATATAATTAATTTTTGAATTTTGACAAAAATTGTCCGCCATTTTAGAGCACCCGTTTTGTTTTTTTCCCTAAAAATTTCGTAATGCATTGTCACGTGAATTATGTACACCTGCCAAATTTCAAATCAATCGGACGATTAGAAGTGGGACAAATTTAACTGACAGACACTCAAACACAAAGACAGACAGACACCAGGACTGGTGAAACTAAAAATGAAAGCTCTTGAAGAAATCTTCGATCTGAAAAATCCCCACATACAAATTTTGAATAGAATCGGACATAATCACAAAACTCGTCCACCATTTTGAAACCGCCATGTTGAATTTTCGAATTTTGACAATAATCTCCGACCTCGACAACCCCTAGATACCAATTTTGAATAGAATCGGAACATAATCACAAAAATTGTACGCCATATTGGAGCCACCATTTTGTTCATTTCCTAACAGAAATGTTGTAATGCATTATCACCTGCCAAATTTAAAATCAATCGGACGTTAAGAACTGAGTCAAATTTAACTTGCAAGATTTGATTACGGACAGGCAGACTCCGGGACAGGTGAAACTCAATGAAAGCTTGTAGAAAGAAGATGCAAGGAGTTCAAGCAAGATCAATTGTGTGCAATGTACTGAAGTTCACTACAGTACTACGGAACAAGCTAGTTCACGCCAACGTCTAGTTGATTCGAAGAAAAAACGAAAACATGTCGCTTTTTTGACAGGTGATTAACAAACTTCACTTTTGGCTATAAATTTCCTACGTGATGAAATATAATAGTAGTATAGCTATGGGGATACTGGCGCAGTTCCATCTGCGCCAGTATCCCCATAGCTCTCCGGTTACAGCTGGGAACGGGGGATCGTTTTGGGGGCCCAACCATATATAGAAAAAACATGGCTGCCGCTAGGAGAAAAAAACATGGCCGCCTACCATTGGAAAAAAACATGGCGGTTGTAGGTTAGGAATTTCAAGATGTCTGTTATGGGGGCAACGACTGGGTTCTTCAGCGGTATCGAGAGTCTCTCACGAAAGTCTGAGATGTATGAGAACGTTAAAGGGGGGGTCCAATCATTCATAGAAAAAATATAGCGGTTGTAGGTTAAGTGTGACCCGCCTAGAATGTTTAACGGTATCGAGAGTCTCTCCTACGGAGGTCTGATCATTC
>JAFIRS010002069.1:0-256493 GCA_018342105.1 Gonioctena quinquepunctata | reverse complement strand
TGCACAGAATTTTATGCCTACCCACAACTTTAGTCAAGATCAAACAAAATCGAGATCAAATCTTGAGGTTGCCGAAACAATCCCAACATCAAAACTCTAGATCAAATCTCAAAGTCAAAACTTAATGTTATGAATCTCAAGGTCATATTCAAGGTCAAAACTGAAGTCGAATCTCAAAGTCGACCAAACCCAATATCAAAACTCAATGACAAATCTCAAAGTCAAATCTCAAGGTCAAACACACACACTGCACACCTGCAACTATTCAAGGTCACACGTGACGTCATAGTGGTGGGGGGAGACCCAGAACCGGCTTAAATCTCCTACTTATGTTGGCTCATATACACCTGATTTTATTGCCAGTTCTTTTTTCAATGGGCTTCTTGTCTCTTGTATTGTTGAAGATAATTTAAATTATTTTCATTTGAACTGATATGGATCCATATATACGCGATTTCGAAGTGAATAGCATAAAAACTTTCAAATGAATGTCATGAGTGTAAAAAAAGTCTTGGATGTCAATAATAACCAAAACTTCACCATATTATATAACAATATACGGAGTCTCATTGAAAAAATGCATTAGTTTGAAATATTACTGGACAACATCAACTTCCACTTTGATTGTCTAGTACTGACTGAAACCTGGCACCTAGCAAATCCAGAGCTATATAAAAATCCAGGCTATAACTTGATTAACACAGTAATATACCTGAAAACAAATTCATTCCAACACTCAATATATCAAAACGTGGTATAAATCTCCTTAGGGCTGATATTGGGCACGAAAATATTTGTACAACAAGCTGATTCCTTTCGCCTGCCTCTGATATGAATGACTTTCTCCAAAGTATTCAGGAGTATTTCGAAAAAAATCAAATACAAACATGAGTATAACATTTTATTGGTGACATAAACATCAACATTTCAGATAACAGTGTGAATAAAATTGAATACATAAACATACTTGATGAATTCGGATACACTTCGATGATTAACAATCCTACAAGGCAAAAATCATGTTTAGATCATATCTTCTCAAACCAAAAAACTATCAGAGAGTTGATATGACTATTCCATTAATACTTAAATCTGCAATCACTGATCATGATACTGTCATACTATCCAGGCAACACAAAGAGGTCCTTCTCTGAAAGGTTGTTGAGAGCTCTATATGGCCGTCAAATGTCCGTCGCCAAGATATTCTCCGCGAGGTCTTAGCGATATCCCACGTGGAAATTCTCGAACAATACGCTCTGGCGAGATCTCTGCGGAATCTTGTGGCGAGTACTTTGGGAAATTCTCATTTATATTTCATGTCGAGGTCTATGTGAGCTCGTATGAAGCTTGATGTGTGATCATCGCAGGCAGTGGCTCTGGCGAGTTCTGTGGAAACTTCGCATATACAGCCTTTTGGCGAGTTCTTTGGGAAATTCACGTCAACTGCTCTTGTTGATATCTATGTGAGTACTTCTGAGTGGTCTTCAAGAGTTCGCATTGCGAGTTGTACAGGATAATCTTATATATTGAAAAAAAACGATATCATTGAAAACTGTTTTTTTTTCAGAATAGAAAAAATCTATGATGAAAATTAAAGTTCTTTATGTAATATGTAACAGAGAAACTACTTCCCAGCCACTATGGCATGCTGGACATTGAGATTAACTGATATATAGAATTTATATCACGATAAATATTGTGGAATATCCCAGAAAGAATCCTAAAGAGAATATTTGCGTTTTCATTCTGATATTTGAAAAAAACTCCTTCACTAGACAAGACAGAAATTTCACCACCACCGAAAGGGAATGTCTAGCGGTTTTGTGGGCAATCGAAAAACTTCGACCGTATCTCGAGGGCGTGAAGTTTACGGTGGTAACTGATCATTATAGTTTGTTGTGGTTGCATAGTCTCAAAGACCCTATTGGTCGCTTGGCACGTTGGGCTGTTTGGCTCTACCAATATTTATCTGCAGTGGTGCATCGTTAGGGTAAGGAGCATGTGGTGCCTGATACGTTGTCAGATGCGTACCAGTAGTTGACGAAGTTGATGTAACTATGGAGGAACCCGTGGAATTGGCAAATATGGAGTTGGACAAGTGGTACCTTAGGATTATTGAGAATCCACTGAAGTACAGTAAGTGGCGAGTGTCCGATGGTCGCCTATATAAATATGTGAAGGCAGACTATCTCGAATTGTCTCCTCTTGGGAAATAGTGATCCCTAAGCGGGATAGATACGCACGCTTGGCAAAGCGATGCTATTGGCCTCGAATGCGCAGCATTGTCGCAAAATGTATTCGTGGTTGTGATGTTTGCTCGGCTCATAAGGCTTCTCAAGACCGTCCAACTGATGAGATGGTCTTCCATTCAAAAGTGAATACGCCGTGGGAAGCTATCTCCACGGATTTAATAGGCCTACTTCCCAGATCTGAACATAGAGATAGTTTTGTACTGGTCGTTACCGATTACCTGAGTGAATTTTGTCTTTCATTTCCGCTTCGGAAAGTCAATGCCGAGGCAGTAGTCTGCAATATTGAGAAACATATTTTCTTAGTGTTTGGAGTTCCGAAGTTTATTATTTGTGATAGTGGTGTTCAGTATCGCAGTAAGGAGTTTTTACGGTTGACCGAGAGATATCACTGTCGCATCAACTTTGAACCCAACTATAACCCGAGAGCGAACCCCACTGAACGAGTCAATGAGTCGGTTGAGGAAATGCTTGCTATGTATTGCTCTGAAAACCATCGGTGCTGGGATGAAAACCTGGATAAAATTGATTGTGCCATAAGAACTTCTAAGCATGAAGTAACTAAGGTAACTCCATTCTTCATGAATTTTGGAAGAAATATGGCTTTATCTGGTAGCGGACTCTGACAGAAATGACAGTTTCGGAAAACTTTTTTCGGATGTGCGAAAGCGGTTGGAGGTGGCTAATGTGAAGAGTTTTGATAGATTCAACCTCCGTAGACGTGATGTGAAATATCTTCCGAATCAACCGGTATGGGGGTGGAATTATGTATTGTCAGATGCTAGCAAGTATTTCTCCCAGAAACTAGTTCCAAAGTTCATAGGACCTTTGTATATCCGTAGAAAATTGTTTCCCTGGACCTATGAGCAGGGTAATAGTGAGGATGTGTGGAATGACGTAGACCTCAAGCCTGGTATCGCAGATTCCGAAGCTGGACATGATTAATTGTAAAAAGTTCTTGGAGAGAAATTTACGGGGTAAATTTCTTGAAGTGAACAGGGAATTGATACGTTGTGAATTCGATTTTGGTTCAAAATTCGTTTCTTTACAAAATTCTGATAATTGTATACTCTTCTCATTTATTTTGTCACTATGTATATTTTGGCAATGCCGATCTGGTACCTGTGGGTGATTAGATATTTGTCGAGTGATCTTACAAGTTTATTGGTAGAACAATGTCGGTGGGTTATCCTGTAGTTTTGTCCCGAACCACTCTAGAGTGGGGTTAGTGACCGCTAAATTTTGGTGAGGATGCTTGAATTGGTACGGCAATTTGGAACTCAGCATGTGTAGATTTCACAGTTCAGCAAGCAGAATGGGTTTCTTTAGGAATATTAGTTTCGGATTGGGTATTCGTGAACGACATCTAGTAGACATCAACGTACTAGGTTGAATTCGTAACTGTGAGAGACAGCTGGAAAACGGTTGCATAGGTAAAAGAGGTATACCGTGAGTCTGAGGTTTGATCGTTAGAAAATTGATATTTTCGCGAAAGTTTCGCTAACCGAGAGGGATTATTCAATATATCGAACCATTTTTTATGATTGATACGATTGGAATCGAGCATTGTGGAATCGCTTCAATTCCAAACACTTTTGGAGGAATAAGAGAATCTGTATCGTTCTACAGAGCACAAAAGGTATGATGAATCTTATGTTGAGCTGATCTCTGTGGTCTTTATACCATGGATTGTTCGCAAAGACCATTCTGAGATGTTTCTTCCTGTTATTTGCTAGATTTTGGAAATTGACAAACAACCAAACCAAACTGCCGACAGTTTGGTGATGTTGGACGGTTATTGATGAGACTTGGGGTAGTCTGATTTTGTAGCTTTTGGAAGTTCAATCTCAATTGTGTTTCAATTAAATTATTGTTGAGGATAGGACATACGATGTGCTCCATCAAATTTGCGATATTTCCAGAGCAGAGCGAGACATGACAGTCATGTCAGTTAAACGTCATTCATTCAAGCAGAGTATGGAACATACAGGATGAACCATCACATTTGCGATGCATACCGAATATTTCTCACGTTGATATTTTGATACTTATTTCAAAATTGATATTTTGATAATAATCTTGAAACATACTGGGTGTCTTTTCCATTGTGAGACATACATGGTGAACCATTACAAGTTTCGTAGTTATCGTACATGGTGATGCATATAGGTAGTATATTATTATTTTGGGGTATACTCAATCATTGTGAGAAATACAGGGTGTTCCATCCATATTGGGATATACAGGGTGTTTCATCCATATTGAGATATACAGGGTGTATCACCATATTGAAATATACAGGATGTTCCACCCATATTGAATTGTATAGTGTGTCTCATTCGTATTGAGCTATATAGGGTGTCTCGGAAGTATTCGAATAATTGGTGTATCCATATCAGAATAATGTTTGAACACGTTTGGGAGTGTTATCGATTATTGGTAATATTATATCATATGGACCTTTATTTACAGGGGATTGTTTTCTTCTAGGGTTCTTGTGCCTGGCGGTGACCTCCTTATACCTGGTGGAGATTCTTCCATGCCTGGCGGTGTATGGAGATCCTTCTTATATCTAGCGGAACTTCGGTTTGTACCCGGCAAAGCGTATTGCACCTGGCAGAGCGTTTCGTGCCTGGTGGAATTTTGTTCACCTGGCGTTTCTTCTACCTGGCAGAGTGTTTTCCAGTTCTTTTTTTGTTGTTGGATTTGGTTGCACGCAAGTCATTACTGTTAAAACGTCAATTGATTCATTCGACCCTATTGTCGATACTAGTTGTTCTCTTGATTATTTTCTCAAATGTTTACTGGTATTGATACTCCTCACCAATGCCTTTCAATAAGTGTGAAGCGAAAATTAAACCACCATCGCGGCTCGTAATAATTGACCATCGCTCGCGCCTGAGCTCACGTGACGCCGATTGGATTCCACGATTTTGTTTTGCGCCCCATTCCATTTAATTTCTGCTGTTTTCAGCATTTTTGCGTTTGGTTTGACCGTTAATCTGTGTAATCCTCTTATTGATTGAATTAGTCATTGGGATTCGATCCATTTTTTTTTCAACAATAACTGAAAGATTGTTAATTGTTGTGTGAAGCCTTTTGGGTATTGGGACATAAATCTATCTGGCGCCCATCCAATATCTTATCGAAACAACTACTTGTGCTTGAACCACTTTCATCTCCACTGTAGTGTATCCACAATACCCACCTGTTGAAAGTGATTTGTTTGACAGGGGAACCTGTGACCCTTTAGGAATTTGCTAGGTCGCAAAAAATATAACTTAATTTTTTTGAAATGTTTGTATACGAATCATCTTTTTGAATTCATTTTTCAATCCAGAAGTCGAACAGTATGGGCTCGCATCGTCCGTCCAATTCTACTTCGTTTGACGTTGTCGAGAACAAACGATTCCATTTTGTATGAAATGTTTTTCGAAACTGTTTCAATGAAAGTTACTAACACTACTTAATTAATGGTCGGATACCATGGGTATTTTAGATTTGTCTATACCTTCAACTTTGGTTTGCCTTGCCGGTCATCCATTTTTTGGCATCTTGACCGTCACTTACCACTAACCAGGTTTCATCCTGATCCGTGATCCCGTTTCCATCTGTGCTGATCTCATCGCGAATTGACGATCTGATATTTCTTGTTGTCTCCTCAGAACTTCTTGTTCCATGTTGAAAAGGAAAACATTCTCAATTGGAATTCCCCACAAGAGGTTATCCCGAACGATGGAAGATGATTTTATGAACATCCTATTCATATTTTTCAACAATTCAATTCTTATCACAGTTCTCTCTTTTCAATTCCTACGGCCATCACGATTTTTTTTCGTTTTTTTGATGATAAATAATTTCTTTCCTAGTGTACCTTTTTGCTTCCATGTCTAAATTGAACATGTCCTGAGTTAATCTTCTTGTTGTTGTCATCCGGAGATTCTCTGGTAGATGTCTTGTCTTCTAAATTATTGGCCACCAGTGATCTCCTAGAAGAAACTTTTCTTGACTCCTGCGGCCTGTATAGCTTCTTTGACGAGTCTTTCACTCTGCTGTGTTCTTGACATTACTGTTTTGTACCAGAGCGCTAATATCTGAAGGCGATGAAGGACCATATGATTTGAATTTACCTGAAAGAATGGTAAATATCTGGTCTCGAAGAACGATAATAAAATTATATTTTCATCTTGTGAAAAATTGTCAATGAATTTATTATTTCGAAAACAACAACAACAAAATAACAGTCAACTAATAGGAGTCATATTATAGGAACATATACAGTGCGAACAAAATCATATTCAAAACTCCAACATATTTTTTTGCCCTAATCCAATGACCCCGGTTTTCACTACAAAATCCATATTTGACGACTGTAATCGAGAGATATGTTATGTTTGTAACATATTTCTCCAATTTCTCCATTTGCTGCATAGGTTTTGTACAACCCCTTCCTCAAATATTGCTACATGTCTATAAATACCCGTTAGCAAGATAAACAAGAAGTTGTGAGGTCGACCAAAACTCTGTTGTTATTTTCATTCACATCAAAATGTATGTTGCATGGTGTTTGGTGAATATCGTGTGAACTGTATGATGGAGTTCCTGAAATTACTGGCAGCTTGGGGATTTTAGTTATTGTATTTTTGACTGAAGTTTCTGACACAAAGTTTGACATATTGTCACATCTCATTGGTAAACATCACTCCTTGAATCAAAATATGTTTTCACTAACTCTGAAACCCAAATATAGTTTTTTATTACATCATCCCGATATTACTGAAGCCTTAGCTATCAAACATCAACTGGAATTGTACAAGAGATTAATATCAGATAGACGATTTGAAAAAAATAAGTGACTTCTGAATAACAAGAAAGTACATGTGATGTTATACTACAGATAGAAGAGATATGCTCATCCACTGTTCTGCAAGAGTTCGAAAATACCATTTTTCCAAAAAACTATCACATTGAAAATGTTCCTTATAAATTGAATGAAATAATCATAATCGAGAACATAGGTGTACCAATTTTTGGTAACTTCGTGTCTTTACTGTAAGTACCTGATTTTATAGCAGGTAGCACTAACTTATATTTGAATTTCAGTTTGATACGGGCAATCAAACAGTGTCAGGGTCTTTTCATTCCTATAGTGACAATCAGAGTGAGACCCAGTTTCTTTGATTGCCAATACTCAAGTTTTGATAGTGGTTAACAAAGTTTTTTCTCGGTGTTGCAGAGGACCCTCGTAGGAGTCAACGACAAATGGGTGAAATAGAGTTTTGAAGAAGCATCGCTTTCATCCATACCATGTTCAATTTCATCAAGAACAACTGCATGCAGATTTTGAGAAAAGAGTGAGATTTTGCAATTAGGCCATAGAAAAAATTCGTCGAAACGAATATTTTTTCAATAATATTTTATGGTCGGATGAATTGACATTCCATAAATATGAATCGACATAGTTACCATTATTATTCGACAGAAAATTCTCACTTATTCAGACAGGTGGATTATCAACATAGGTAGTCAATAAATCCATACTTTTTTTCATCATCTGAAAAGAGCAATGTATTTTAATTTCTTACGAAATGATTTACCAGGTTCGTTAGAAGATACTCCTCTTGACCTCCGCAACATAATGTGGTTACAATATGATGGCGCTTCCGCTCACTATTCGGCAGGAGTGAAAAATCATTCAATGAAGTATTTCCCAATAAATGCTAGGACGGAAAAATTTCATTCCGGACAACGAACGATCACATCTGACGCCACACTACAGCAAACTACCTCATCTCTACGGGCTTCCAAAAATCCACAAACCAGACATACCACTGAGACCGATCACCAGCTCCCGGAACTCACCACCTACAAGTTATCGAAATACCTCCTATTGATACCACAACCCTTACAGGAAAATAGCAGCTCATGGTCAACAATTCCAATCACTTCGTTGGCACTATCAAAGATGTTGAACTTGGACCAGAAGATTGTTCCATCAGCTTCAACGTGGGGAGCCTCCACACCAATGTCCCTATAGAGGAATCCTTAGCAACATCAGAAGGAAACTCAAAGAGGATAACCAGCTCTACGGGAGGACTGATCTTCTCATGCAAGCAATATTGAAATTACTGCAGTGCTGCCTACAGAACTCTTATTTTCAGGAAAAAGGCCGATTCTTTTCTCAAGTCGACGGACTCCCGAGGGGATCTTTCGTTCCTCCAATTATCGCCAACATATACATGGAGTGGTTCGAAGAATTGGCTATATGGGAAAACAGAATACAAACCAAAGCTGTAGGTGAGGTACGTGGATGACACTCCTATTCAATTCGATTAAATTCACGATAGAAATGGAAACCTTTCCCTTTACTCTTTCTCGATGTGGACGTTGAGAGAATAAGCAATGAAATACGCACCTCTGTCTACAGGAAGTAGACAAATATGGGGCAGTATTTCAACTACAGCTCCGACCATCCGAATTCGACAGAGAAAAGGGTTCACGAGAACATTGGTATAGAGAGCGATGCACATATATAACGACGAGGAGTTACTAGATGCCGAATTCAACTACATCATAGAGGACCTTCACTGGAATGTATACCCCAAGAAACTCCTAGTAGAAGTATCGACACAACTCCATAGAACGAAGACATCTAAAGAGCAAGAAAAGGACAGTGATCTGCCTTCCATACATCAGAGGTATCTCCCAGAAGATCAGAAGGACCGGAAACAAGTTCAACATGAAGATCTGCTTCCAATCCGGCAGTACTTTACGGAATTTCCTACCAAGGCCAAACCTGACAATAAAAATGAAACCAGTAAGTATTGCATTTATGAAGTTCCATGTGAATGCCGAGATTCCTATATTGGAGATACAAAGGCGCCGTTATCGGTAAGATCGGATGAGTACAAGAAATGGACTCGACGAGGAGAAACGTAAACATCGGGAATTCCTGACCACGCCTGGACTGAGCACCATCGAATTACATGGGACGACGCAAGTCTTTCACATAGAGAGGAGCATCGGTTCAAACGAAAGTTCAAAGAGGGCGCCCACATCGAAGCCAATAACACCTTCAGTGAACCAAGCGTTGAGATCAAGAACGTATGAAAACCACTAATTGCTTTTTCTGGCGGACTGCAGAGGCGCGAAACTTCACGCACCACCACACCGTGCAAAATTGCACGCACCACTGCACATGGCAGAATAACACGCACCATTGCACCGACAGACATATACATTGGTGAGTAGCACCTTAACTTGTCAGTATTTACCTGAACAGGATTGCAGATACAATAATTCGAAACTTTGTGAAAACCTTTCAAGTCCAATAAGACGATAGACGTCCGAAACGAGAGTAATCAGGATGGAATGGGCCTGTCAGGTGCCCCGCTAGATAATCAGATTTTACAAAACTGCATTTTTTCATATAGAGATATTCGAAAAATATTGTTTTCCTTGAGCCACCAATTTATGACGAAAATATGCGACTTTGAACAACGACTGCTTTTCGCAGCATTAAACCAGCTGTCTTGCGCAAGGTGGATCGGTCTTTTAAACACAGACTTCAGCTTTGTATCCAAGGAAATGGAAGACATGTAGAACATATTTTGTCGAAGTTTCATTGAACTTTTCCTATTATTTTTTTGTAGTTTGCCAGTTGACAATTTAAATAAATACCCTGAGCTTGAGCTGCGACTTCAATATAATAATATTTACCAATACATGAAATACATTGATTTATTGGTATTATTCAAAACATGTTTTCTAATAAGGGTGTTTGGTTATATATTGCATGATCTATGTGTAAAATTCTCATCTAATGGAAAACATTAGTTTTCCATTTGTGATACATACATATCATACAAATAAAAAATGTATTTGGCCACGTTATATGAAACAAGATATCTTATGTTATACTTATCAGTCGTCTCAAATGAAATTTGCTTTAAAAAAAGCGTTTATTGAGATTATGGCAAAATAGGAAACTTTTGCCATTTTCGACCAAAAAAAAGCTTTTTTAAGAAAAATTATCGAACTCAACCATAGAAAGTGTCATGAGTGACGAAAATTGGTAAAAAACATGTCATGCTGAAAATCTCGAAAACCGCCAATATTTTCGAAAAAAAGATTTACACAAAGTAACATTTGTTTTTCATGTAGAAACCGAAAAACTGATGAAAAATACAGGTCGCCATTTAAAAAAACAAAGTTGGGACCCGCCCACAAATAAATGAATATTATGTGTGACCACCAAATTTTTTAATTTGGCGAGCTCTAGCAATAAGGTAACGTCATGGAAAAATATATTCCTATTTGTTCACTGAAGATTTGATGCGATTATCATACAAGAGAATACAAACGAACCAACCGAACCTAAGCTATCTACGCGTTCAAACATAATTGTTAACGAACATTTTGTTGAGTTCGGGTAAGGGTAAACTTAATTTATGAATAATTATTTTTTGCCGGCAACTTCCACCGCGTAGATTAGTAGAAGAGTATTGAAATTTCAAGAATATATTTCGAATCGATGCAGTAACATTGTAAGAAACAGTCGTGCGAGAAATGTTTTCTCATAACTCATATGAACATGAGAGGAAGTATAATGATACCATATTCGTACTCAGCATGAAAAAATCAGATAGGAAGAGAAAATCGTTTTTTCCTATGATCTGTAGAGTATAGAATGATATTTTTCAGCCACTCGCGAACCTACTTTGAAGTAATTAATTGAAGATAATTGGAATTTTTCTCATAGAGATTTATGGATTTCAAAATCTTTATTTTGTGTGAAAAATAGGTTTGAAAATAGAAAAACATTGAAAGTTTTCGATGATTTTCGAATTTACCTAATATTTCGATATCTCCTTTTTAATATATATTATATATATATATATATATATATATATATATATAACAAGACTGATATGATTTATTTGAAAAATCATGGCTTTTTAGTGTGTAGATTCATCTGCCATATTTTTTATATCAATATTTTTTCGTCTATAACCTCAATTTGTTGTAATCATTGGTACTAAGAAAGCTATTTTGAAAATATTTACCCACTGAAATATGCAACTTTCAGTGATTCTGTACTGATAATTACTGATGTTTCATTGTTTTTCCCAATGAAAAGCAGTTCTCTATTCATGACAGGCCCCAATATGATCTTGAGAATGCATTAAAAAATCTTCTGACATGAGTTAGTGATTCTTTTAAAGTATAATTATTGCTTTATTCGAAGGTTTACAAACGATAGACCAGATAAATTATGCTAGTATTCGTGAATTTATCTACCAAATTAATCGCCTGGTTCGTTAGAAATATGATAACTTATTTATTTGCTTGCAAAATAATTAGTGGCATATTTTTAGCAACGAATATTTTAATGATCCATGTAAAACAACTGATAACGATAACAAACTCCTCAATAATTAATAGAGTACAAGTAATTTTGCATAATATTACTTCCACCATTGCACCCAAGGACATTCTATTCCCGATACAAAATACCGCCAATGTAATTAAGCTCTCAATTCCAGCATACCTGTTGAAATCAATATAAAATTTGTGGAAAACTGAGCAAGATATATCTTATTCAATTATGTACTATAATAGAAGACCTCAATATGGATATTCAACCCAAATATTCCGAATATAATATTCCAAAATTGCTTCAAGCCTCGATTAATTATATTTACTAAGGGTTGAACTAACAGGTCATGTTCTTATCTAAGTCAAATATCCAACATTAGAAAATCTATGAATCTGGAATATCATGTGGTGAAGGTGAGACGGGGTTTTCCAAAACTCCATCCCTTTGGGGGTGAAACGCCCCCTTTATCATTTATCTAATAAGGTTTTTTCTCTAATAACCCTAGTTTTTCTATCATTATAACATTGAACAGGAGCTCTGAAAACCTGGATGTTGATCGGGTCATTTTGGTGACTGAATGGAAGATACAATTTTGAAATGTTCCTACAACCCAAATAATGATAAGTGATGCCGATAAGACATATTCTCGCCTCTTGTCTCATCATGTCTTATTCGAGACAAGATAAAGTGTTTCTCTCGAAAAAATCAAGACAAGTCGGGACAAGAGGAACAAAAAAAAAGCAAGATAATTCGATAGAATGACGACACATGAAAATGTTATTCATTGTATGATGTGTCTTATTAGCCATATAAAACACGAAAAAAAAGCAAGACGAGAGTACAGATCGAGTATTTCATCAGGAATCAAGTTTGCTTCCATTGCCGGCAAAGTCTAAGTAAGCCTACGAGAAGGAATTGTTCATTACAATACCTGATATGAAAACATATATTTCATGGAGTTTTGCCGTTATAGAGGATGGTTTCTTTGTCAATGCTTTTAGGAGATATAGGCTTTTACGTCCAATACATGTTACCAGTGACAGATTTTTTTTACGATATGTAGACTGAAAGTGTACGGTGTGTTGAGATCAACACTATGTCAAGATTTCCTGCATCAGTTGTTATGTTTTTGAATTTACCAATTGCTGCGATGTTTACTATTCATAGCATGCGACGTTCTTCGTCTACGATGTTGGCTAATGCTGGAGGCGATCTTACAACCATCAAATGCCAAAGTGGGAGGAAGTCATCCACTGTGGCAGAATAATAATAATAAGTTCATTTACCAAATGTTATTATTACAGAATTACCACTACTATTGTTGTTGAAATGTATATAAACGTGAAATTTAATTTACAATATTTCCTATGCATATGATATTCACAATATAAAATAGCTTGAATTTGTCGCACCTTGTTAATATTAATATTGATTCCAACATTATGACATCTAACCTATTTCAGTTATAACTACGGGAAAATCAACAATAAACAATAACAGTAAACGAACAATTGTGAAGTATTATAATCAACAGACGATATTGATCTATATAAAAACACAATAATAACATGAAGATTCAAAAAGTCTGTTAGTCAAAGAGAGCAAACCAGATCTCGATTCATGTTAAGAACGTAGTTTCTGATTATTTTTTCAACATTTGACGAGAATCTATATTCATTACATTCATTTTTTGTTCAATGAGCAGAAAGTTGAAGATTTTTGGAATGAGGTAAGATATATTTTGTTGTCCGATTTTTGTACTACTCAGAGATGCTTTAACATGATATTATTTTTTTTTCTCTTAGTAAAATGTTCATGGTCGATATTAATTAGTAGATATTTGTTTTTGTTTATATGTGTAAGTATGTTATTGAGAAATGTTTGTCTTACATCGCATATTCTTGCTTGTGAAAAAAGTAAATTGCTCGAGAAGGTTGGTTCTTTTCCATACATAATTCTCAGAATTCGTTTCTGTACCGTTTCCAACTTTTTCTAATGAGTAGCAGCAACCCCTCCCCAGTTCAATATGGCATATTGAATACGAGAGCGGAATGAATGATGTTGAAGTAGTGAGTGTCAAGTAATTTACTCAAATATTTGAATTTGAACAGCATACTCCTTAAGGTTTTTGTAACATTATCAGTGTGAACGTTCCATCTCATGTGAATGGACCACAAATAAAACAAAAAATGAGCAGTTATGATTTTTTCACAGAATTCCCCAATGCTCATGAAAAACAAGCCTGGCAGAATCTTAAAGCAGTAGTTATTGGTTTTCCTGGTAACAACAGAGCTGACAATTATAAAAAGTTGATTGGAACTATGCTTGAAAGCTTCGAAATTATGGGCTACAGAATGTCCCATAAACTTCATATGCTACATTTTCACCTGGATCAATTGAAAGATAATATGAGTGCCTACTCAGAGTAGCAAGGAGAACGTTTTCACGAACGACGTTACCAAGGACAGTACAATGAGAATATGATGGTAGATTACATTTGGGGTACTAGAAAGCCCATACAAACATAAGAGAACTACTAAAAATATTCCTTTTGTGAATTGTTTTTTTTTTGTTATTTTACATTCATTTACTATTGTTCATCACAATTCTTGAATTAAAAATACTTTGATGTTCAGCAAAAACTTTGTTAATCGTAATTAAAAATGGAATTATAAAAAAAATATGAAAATCAGTCATTTTTCTTGAGAATTCGAAAAATTGCTCTAGTTTCTACAAAAGCAAACTTTGATCAGAAAATAATCATTTTCTTTATTTACAACATAGGAGAAACAAAAATTTCACATGCAGAATCCGGACCCAAAAATCGTGTCGACCGGTGCAAACTATGATATTACACTCTAATTTATTTCTGCCGAAACCAGTTCACGTTTGTTCATAAACATCTGGCGTAGCATACTACTATACTATACCTATACCCCATCTCATTTCTGCTGAGACCAGTTCAAGTCGTTCACAAACATCTGGCGTAGCACACTACTTCACTAAATGTCCGCAGAGACCAGTTCACGTTTATTCGAAAACATCTGGAGTGGCACACTATCTTACTATAATTTCTGCCGAGACCAGTTCACGTTTTCTTACAAACATCTGGCGTGGCAACTACTCTTAACATAACTCTTCTATAATTTCTATACTCCCTTGATTTACCTCAATCCTCACAAAGGCTGATTGTTATATATTGTAAAAAAGAAATTCTTCATGTCTTGGTGTGAATGAACGAAAAAAAGTAAGAAGCCAAGCAAATGGCAAAGATTCCCCAACAGAACGAAAGTAAGACTCGCACTGGACGATCTGAACCACAGTGAAATTGCAGAAGTTGTTTTACCGCCATTTTCGCCACCATTAATACAGTTCAAAATTATACAAAAGATTTTGAAAATCTGGAAATTAGCATTTTACTGAATACTTCGCCCGATGAGCAACTCGAAGATATTGAAGAATATCTTTTTACAAGCTTTTATTTAGTTTCAATTGTTAGTTCTTTCGTTCGTTACGGTCAAATCTTGCATGTGAATTTTGACAAACTTCTAGTCGTCCGATTGATTTGAAATTCGGCAGATGTTCATAATTCCAGTGACAATGCATTATAGAGTTTTTGTTAGAGCAAAAATCAAAATGGCGGTCCAAGATGGTGAAGGAGATTCGTAATTATGGTCCGATTTTATTCAAATGTAGTATGTGGGGGTTTTCGGGGTCTAAATTATGGAATTTTTATCAAAATTCATGAATTCAAGATGGCGGATGAACCTGTGATTATGGTCCGATTCGATTAAAAATTGGTATGTGTTTTCGGGGTCGGAGATCATGAAATTCATAAATTCAAGATGGCAACCTCAAGATGGGGGTTTTGTGATTATGGTCCGATTCGATTCAAAATTGGTATGTGGGGAGTTTCGGAGTCAGAGATTATGAAATTCTGTCAAAAGATGTAGAACGAGTTTAAGGCCAATTTTAAAATTGAAATGGGACCCCAAGATGGAGGACGAAATTGCTGTTTATGGTCATATTTCTTTCAAAATTGATATGTGGGGGTTTTCAGGTTCGAAGATTATGAATTTTTTGTCAGAATCTATCAATTCGAAAAACCAAACCAAATTATTAAAGCATTGTCAGCGATGACTTAAAATTTATTTTATACGTCTTAGTACACGGCTTACATGAAAACTTTCCTTTAAAAAGCTTTTTTATTAGTTATTTCATTTCATGTGATTACTTATTTTTAGATAATACTTATAATCATACTACTCTTACCAAAAATACTCCCGCCCCTAGTAGCCCCGAGCAATTGCTCTCCGAAAAAATTGAACTAAAATTCAATAGATTATTTGGGGACGATTACTAATAGAAAGTAACTACGGTTATGTTTATTCAGTTGTTTACCATTTTTTATCATCAAAAAGAAATACTAGAAATACAGAATGATTTCATTAAATATCACCCTGGATAGTGGGAAAAGTTATATCGAATATAAAAACAAAAATTATATATATTTATATATATATATATATATATATCATTGGTAATACCAAAACATTCCATTGTATGAATATTTCTTTCTCACCATGTGGAGCCCTCGTCAGGATATCTGAGATTGCCGAAACCCTGGACAAAGTGGAAAGTAGATTCTACTGGCAAAATCTAGAAATGAATCTGGAAAAATATGTAAAAGGTTGTAAATACTGTCAGGCAAGAATGAGCGAAAAACATAAAGAAACAATTGAATTCCTGCAACCAATTCCAGTTGGCATGCCATGAAAAAAAACTGCCCAAAATGAATGAAATACGATTTACCCATATAAGAGAATATCCATAATTTTTTTTTTTCGGAAAATATGTTTAAACTATACCCATTTCCACACACAAAAAACCTCTTGGGTGTTCTCATTCCCAAAATAACGCGACCTAAAGTTTTGTACCACATAAAAGGTATCGATTTGAATTCTAGCAAATTGTAACATGGAAAGGACTTGTGATACAATTTTAGAATTTGCGGTATTTATGTGGACATGACATGTGTTTTCCAAGTAAACAGTAACCACCTTTAGCCTCAATATCTACGAATGCACATAACGATATATTCCAGATGTACAGAATGCTCTGCACTATCCATAAATGTACCAGGCTTCTTCGAAATTGTGAAATAAAATAAACAATTCGTAGAAAAAACTTTAAAAATATTAGATAGCTCCGAAAATTATTCATAATATATTCGTGTATTTTGTATATTGACGTATATTCAAGAGCTTAGCTGCTGATGAGAACGTTTCGCTTGTGAAGACGACCATTTTATGCCACTGCATCTTGCCTCACTACCGACTTCGCCTCGCTGACGTAACAATTTTCGAAATGACTAGAGAAAACGTTCAATGATTCGAGAAGCGGCTGCCATGGACGCATCGGATGATTCCACAACGTGTCAAATATAAATGGTCATCACTACGCGATCAGAGCAGTTTAGTCAGATTGAAAGCAAGTTAACCCCTAAGGTTTAGAGTCCAGTAAAGTTCATTTATTTCAGCGGTGAATTTAAATTGAGTGATTCAATTGTCTGAGTTCATTGTTAAATAATTCCCAGAAAAATCCCCGTCACCTCATTTCAAGTCCACCTCAAAAGCTATATATGTATACATTCCATGAACAACCGGTGGACGTCCATTGGACATCCATTGAGTTGGGTGTTTTAAGCAGTGGTACAACCATAGAACGCCCCCTGAAAGGCTTTTTGGATTTATATGAATATTGATTGCATAATTTTTTTGTGCCTGTACATATGTTTAATGAACGTTCAGGGACTATTTGGGGAGGACCGCCGTAACAAATCAATGCCTGATCACCATAATATATTCATGACGCATGAATAACTTCCCTTTACTGGTATTTAGATGGTGCATGGGAATTTCAATTTATGTTTCAACTGTATAATTGGAACAGTCGTTTATTTTTTCTTTCGAAAGTAGTATTGTTAATTGTTAAAATCAACATTCCACAGATAATATCGTGAAGCATATATAAATCATAAAATGAACTGAGACTCATTTGGTATAGCGTGTGAACATGAAGAGACACATTGTGCTGATCACGGCATTCTTTATTTCGTGGCCATGGCTGATATATGCAGGTAAAGATCAGAAAATAATTCCTTCTTGAAATCAAGCTTTTGAAAGAGCTGTTAATGATTCTACTTCAACATTGAAGACATTTTTCAGGAATTTTAAATATGGTATTGACAAAATGTTTTTCACAGAAGTTTGAAATATAGGCGCTGAAGACTCTTCGTTGATTACTCATAACATTTCATGTATCGTGTTCAAAATTTGGTTACGGCATTGTTGAGTTATTGCACTTCACCAAAAGTACCTTATACACGAATTTTCAGTATCTGTCATGAAATTATAGGAGAAATCCCATATGAGAATTAGTCAAATTATAGTGGATGGGCGAAATAACGGATGATGTTTTATGTTATTTATTTTATATGGAAGTCAGTGATTTACTGGAAAAAACATCACGAAATAAAATAGATAAAAATAGGTGTTCCCAAAATAAAATTAATAAAAACAAGGTCACATAATTTGAAGAATCAATTCATGAAATTGTAAGTATAAATCATGAATATCACTCAAAGTGACGCACAATGGATATTAAATACGCCTCAAAACAACGCTTAGGCGTAATAATTCTGAACGCGAGTCGAATATTCATTTTCAATACATCCAGATCAGAAGGGGAAGTAATGTTGACAGTCTCTTCCAGACAACTCTGGGAAAAAATATCAAGTGGTGATAAATCTGGAGAACGAGTGGAACCCTCATAACCAATCTATATATTGGGATCCTGGTATCCACATATTCATATTTATTTATTTACGGTAATAACCATTACAACACAGTACAATTACATATACCTTACACCTAATATATAAAATACGACACAAAATACCATACAACACAATGCAATATACAATTTTTTTTTGAATTTGGGTTACTATATATATCCAGAAAAAACTTTCACTTTGCAGAACATCATTAATGCCCTCATTTTGAAATTGTGGTCAAACCTATAAAAGAAGGAAAAAAATATACATCCACTACTCAGCTTACAATTATAATCTTTCTATGATAAGCAGTGAGTCCCATACGTTCATCCAGTATTATTGAGCCAAGTGTTTGTTATCCAGGTCACGTCTGAAAGTAGAAAATGGAATGCCGAAGTAGTTCAAATCTACTTCATTCGCATTCCTTACCATTCTTGTTAGAGGGCTATGGAGTCTGTAGTTACTGTTATGATGTTTGATATGAAAGGTATCATTAGATCTAGTGCCGAAGTTATTAGTTTTGAACTCTATATGAGGTAGGAGATCTCGGGAACAAACATCACCTGCTAGCAACTTGAACAGAAAACATAAGTCGGTTTCTATTCTCCTGTTCTTTAGAGTAGTTATTTTCAATGAAGAACATATGGCTGCGTAATCACAGTCATAGTTGTGCCCCTGAATTCCTAGTTTGTATGCAGTAGATATTGAAAATTTATGTTGAACGTTGATATAAGTCTGATAGTAAGGGTTCCATACTACAGAAGCATATTCCATGTTTGAACGGACAAAAGCGCAGTAAAGAACTTCAAAGGAGATGATTGAGAGGTCTCTGGCTAGTCTTTCAATGTAACCCATCATCTTACGTGTTTTCAGGGAGATCATTATTATGTGTTGTGAAAAAAATTGTTTATCATCCAATTTATTTGTTTATCATCCAATTTATTTGAGTTACTCTTTCGAGGTCTAATGAGTTGATGGAGTATGAATAATCTATGGATGGCCGACTTCTGTTGAAGTTTATGAAGAAGCATTTATTAAGGTTCAGATCCATTCCGTTGGAATTGCACCAATGAACGAGGTTATTGATATCACTCTGTAGTTCAAGGCAATTGATATTATTTTCGATGACTTTAAAAAATTTCAGATTATCTGCGGAAAGTGGAAATTGAGAGTTTACTAAACTGAGGGCAATGTTAATGACAAATAAGTTAAATAGGAGTGTAGGAGTGGGCCACAGTGACTTCCTTCAGAAACCCCAGATTTAACTTCTATGATATCCGAAGTATAATTGCCAATTTTAACCCACTGGTACCTGCCTGTTGGAACCAGTTCAATAGGTTGCCATTGATACCATATGCATTCAACTTGGTAATTATTAGTTCGTGATTTACTCTATCGGATGCTTTCGAAAAGTCTGTGTAGATAGAGTGAACTTGACACCCCTTCTCGAAAGCATTTGAGATTGTATTTTGAAAAGATAGTGAGCTGGTAACAGTGGATCTTTCCTTACTAAATCCATGCTGCTGATCAATGACCAAACTTTCATACTCCCAAAATAGATAATCTGTAACAAGCAAGTTATTTGTATTTGTAACAAGCGAGTTATTTCAGGCAAGCAGGACTGCAAACAAATACCTCTATAGTTAGAGATATCCTCAACACTACCTTTCTTAAAGATTGGTCTTATAAAGCTATATTTCCAAAAATCAGGCAAAATACCTTGGTCAAGAGACTTATTGAAAATCCTATGTATCGGAATACTCACAGAGTAGATGCACCTCTTTGAAAAATATGGAGGGATACCATTAGGACCACAGCATTCACTATCTTTCAGACTTGAGATTTTATTAAACACTTCGCTCACTGATACTTCACACTTATTGACATTAACCGTACTGTGATACCTTAAATCTGAAATAAGATTATCTGATTTAACATATACAGAAGATAGATTTTCAACAAATAAATTAGCTGTTTCAAAGCCACTCATACTTTTTCATTATGCAAGTACATTTTTCTTGGAAAATGGCATATTGATTTCTCATCAGCGAAACGCCAAAAGGACTTGCAATCAGATGCTAAGTCCTGCTGAATATGTGGGTGGCACTCCTTGGTAAGTACTTTACACTTATTTCTTAGAATTGAGAAATTAATATAATCTTGATGATTTTTTGATTGTTTAAACGATTTATGGGCCATTTTTTTGTGAATTATGCTGCTTTTCAGCTCAGAGCTATACCAACGAGGAAATTTGGGATTCGGTTTGAGAATTTTTGTAGGTATGTAGGTCTGCACTAGGGCAAATAGTTTATCATATAGTTGGGCAATGGTAGTATTAATGTCATTCATATCCAAGTAATTATCTCATTCAATCATGGATAAGTGGTAATTAATAGACTCATATTCACCCTTCTTGAAGTCGAAGACTACTTCTTCAGTTTCCAATATGTTGTCCAGATGACATGTGAGTATATCAAAGACGCAGGAAGTATGGTGTATGCTATTATGATGCAGCAGATCAATAGCTGGAAGCACCGAAACTGATTCCAGGCTGGAGAAAATTAGATCTAGTAGAATATTACGACTATTGTGAACATAATTGTGTTGATATAGATTTAGGAAACTGAATGTTTCACATAAAGTAAAAGCAGGTGAACTGATAGGACATTGGACAGTAACTTCAAGGTTTCTATTGGACCACACTGCCTGAGATAGATTGTTATCCCCAGCAATAAACAAATTATGATTAATATAGTTCTGCATCAGTTTCTCGACTCCTTCTGCATAGAGCGATTATTTATCCACAGTGGAGTTTGGTGGGAGGTAGATTCCACCAATGATGATTTGGCTGGTACCATGCACTATCTCAACACAACACTGCTCTGAACGCATATTTGTCTTGATTAGTTTTGGGTTCAAATTGATTTTGATTGCTGATAATACACCTCCACCACCCTTTTCCTCACTAGCGTAGGTTGATCTGTCGCATCGAAAGATAGAATACCCTTGAATTGATGATTCTATCAGACTTATATCATCAGATAACCAGGTTTCTGTTGATATTATTAAATCGTAACTACTCTGAAGCACAAGATTCTTGAAGTTCTGAAGACTCGAATTCATGCCTCCAACATTCTGGTAGTAGCAGGATAGAAAAGTCTTGAGCTTCCCATTCATCTTAGGGTTGTTTGTTAGGTTTTCAATAATCTCAGCATCTTGAATTACACCACAGCTATGGGTTCCACTGTTGATAATAACATTTGCCTTATTGCTCTCACAATTAAATGTAGATTCACTTAGAGTTTTATCCCTTAGGTATCTCTTTGAGTCAGGGCTTAGGATTAGGTGTGGATTTGATTTTGAGGATCCTGTGTAATTCCTGGCATCCTCTTCCTGGCAAAAAAAGATACCAATGCACCATTTGGCCAAACTTCTCGTCTCCATGCCTTCTTCAACAGCTCCCGACTGATTGTAACTTTTGCAGATGCATAAATGTCAGTGACAACCTATGTATGCATGATTGCCACTAAATACCCTGTCGTTCGTTTTCAGATTATCTTCTATCAATTGCATCAGATAATTTCATGTAAAGCGTAAATATTATTTTTCCGGACCCAATGGGGATTTTCTTGTGACCAATAGTGACTGTTATTTAGATTCATAACTCCATCATTGTAGAACCAAGATTCATCGCTCCATAACATTTGATTGAACTTCAACCTGAATATAAGAGAATAATTCAAGTGGTCATTCATAGTCCGTGAGTCTTGAAGGGTGTTCCATCTGAATTTCGAAATATTTTTCATTCATTCAGGATTCTCTACTCACGCCTACCTGCCTCTGCCTACTAGAATCAGAACAGGAGGATGGAAACCGATATAAACTAACACCCTATAGTTTAATAATCGATTTCATCAAAGGGTTTTTACGACTTAAAATGCACTTCAGACAAAATATAATCAATTTTGGAAGGGGTAAATCGCTCGAATCAGGATATGCCGTTTGGTATATTTCAATGGAGATATTCTGAACATAATTTATCAAAATGAGACAATATCCGAATCTGCTCCGACCAAATAGAGCTATTTTGGAGAAATTATTGAAAACTTTTCTCGAATCCGTATCCTTTCTGTCTACAGTCACCAAGAAAAAACCACTGAACAATGAAGATATGGAAATGTTTATTTGGTTCACATCACTACCTAGCAATAAATTCAATTCAATTTGTTTATCTATTATACATAGCAAGGATCGAATAACAGCATTTTTTACAATTTAGTTTCTAATAATAATAGCTGAGCGTCATTGACAAATAATTAGCTATTGCCCAAAAGAAGGTAGATCTTGAACATGGGCTTTAGGTAGTCATTATTTGGTTACTATTGTACGAAAACATAATTCTGCAATTTTTTTTTCCTTGAGACTCAAAAGAATATCGATTTTTGAAATATAAATATTTGAACAGATGAAGCCAAATGGGCCCCAAACATCATATATACAATATCGCAAAAGAGCCATTTTGGTTAGCAGGACATCCGTTCGTCAACAAGTTTGTTCGTCAATAAAACTTCTAGGACTTCTGGAGTTATACGCCATGAAGGCTACCAGAATTTTATATTTTCACCTTCAGGACTATAATTTCAACCGCTATACATATAAAGAATGTGGTTGCGGAAGCTGTGATACATTGATGTGTTCTAAATTATGAACAGTATCTATGAAAATCAGATCTGCGACTGAAAGATAAACTTCAGTTGATATCTTCCATCGTTCAAGATAACCTCTTGGGGGCTGTTTATGTTGGAAAGGGAATCATTCTCCATTGAAAATTAAATAGAGGGATTTTTCTGGAAATTGAAAAAATTTACGACAATAATGAAGTATTTTTTTTGTAATATCTAACAGAAAACATCTACTTTACCGGCTTAAGCCTCGCTGAATATTGAACTACATCTGATATATATCGAAAAAGGGCCTTAACTCGAAAAAAAAGATCTAAAAGTGAGAGTTTGCATTTTCATTCAGATAGTTATTTGATTTCCTTTGCCAGTCTTGATTAAAACTCATACAGATGAATGAGATAAAGAACAGTGTTTTCCCAAAAAGGAGTACTGACATATTCCTCAAGAGGATACTATGAGGTTATGGTACAAAACCAATGGGACTACACCACACATGTAATGTAGTACATTGGTTGCACTAATTTGCACTTCGCTCTCCAGATCTGAACTGTACTTCTTCATTTGGAAAATATGGTATGTGCAGATCAAGTAACCAATGAAGCAGTTATGCTTGAAGTATTCAATGATTTCGATTCGATACAGAAAGTAACAGGAACAAATTTTCTGAAAAAATAAAAACTATCGTTTAAAGCAACTCGACCATGATTTGAAAACTCTCCAAATGAGTTGTTCTCTAGTATTTCTGTAATTGAGAGACAGTTACTGCCAGCGGTGGTTATCTACAAATACATCACAACCGGTGATACAAAGCTATTATCGCTTTTGAACGATTTCTACCACATACAAGAGATGTAGTTAGTTGTTAACTTCAGAAATGTCCATGAACTGTTACAAGAATATATGGTATTGTTGTATTATTGCGCTATTTGTGTACATTTGTAGATAACCTCAAATCCCGCAAAATATCACTCGCATGTGCTTTGAATTACAAGATTCGATCATACCATAGCTGTATCTGAGCCTTTGTTGTTCATTCTACTCGTACTGACAAAAGATTTTAATTATATCTTAGAAAAACAATGAAGATATAATCAATAAACTCTTTATTAATGAAACAAATCCAACACATTTCACAAAAAAATTTATAATTTTTTAAACCACCGAATCAATACTGATTACAATTGATATTATCGAAAAAAAATATTATATCCATGGTTCCTGATTGAGGGTCACCTCGAGGTCCCTCGTAGCAGCTGCAAATACTACCGTGGCTACCTTACAGTGGTGGAGGTTCATCTGGATAACCCTTATTGTTTGTTCTGTACCCTGAAGAGTTCTCTTCTGATCCTGTAGTACACTCGGAATTGCATCTTCTCTGAAAGGAACCGAGGCGACCAAGAGTTGAACTGATTCCTTTTCGGTATTTCGGCTCAATGGTCATTTGGACCCACGAGTGAGTGTGGAGAAAGGGGTTGGTTCAGCCCTGTAGTGCCCTTTGCACAGGGCTAAGGCTGTTTGCCAGAGCCTCGTTAGTCGAGTCACGGCCGCCCACGCGACCACAAACACATTCACCCTAGGTTGGGATTTGAGGAGCATCTGCAGCCATACTAAAAAAAAAAACTATCGCGTGGCCAGTTGAAAGAGTAGATTTCGGAATTTATTCATCGATTCTCAGATTGTCATTAATCAAGCTTACGAATCATGTGTCACAAAAAATAGGACATATTTTGATTGAAAAACACAACCGCCATTTCTATTTTGTATAAAACTCAAACTCTACGGTCAAAAGTTGGAGAAGGATTCAAATCTCTCTGAGGACTCCTGTAATGTAATCTGAATCGAATAGAAAAAGAAATATAACAAAATTGATCTCCTTCCGGTTCTATTTAACTATAGATTTCCATGAAGATATAAAAAAGGTAGAAATTCAGTTGGTAAAAACTTTTCAGAATATATAGTTCTCAGCTATTGAACAATAACACACTTTTTGGGATTCAACAACTTCAAAAAATAATAACAAATAACTATTTATCCAGTTCAGCTTTGAATTTGATAAAAATCTAATTACTTCTCCGACCTGGCATGTGGAGCTGATTGACACGAAAGGAAGGACCCCATATAGAAGGAGCACACAGGACTAACACAAAATATGTTCTCATTGAAAATTAATTGATTTATTGCGTTTTTATGTTTATCTGTACATCGAGAGGATATTCCACAAAGAAGTAATAAGTTACTGCTACTTATCAAACATCAATAATTTTGAAATTGCTTTCAAATAATATCGCTGTTATAGAATTCACCGCTTCTTTTAACCAAAGAAAACATATATATATATATATATATATATATATATATATATATATATGTATTGTTATTGAAATTTCTGAGAAACTTTAATGACGGTTCGTTTCTGCATGTCGTTCCGACTTATATCACCTAACCTCAGATTTGGCGGGAATTGAAAAAAAAGTTGTCTGTGGTGCTAAAAAATGGGTCAAATTGACAACATATCAAAAACAGTTAATGGGAAAATGTGTTTGGAATCCAACGAGGATCCCATGTACCGATTTTGAACCAGATTGAAGGAAAATCAAGAATGCGATGTCATTCCTCTACCCTTACTGAGAAACATTATACATTCTCATCTGGAAGTCTCCTAGAGTAAAACACTCCGGAAGCAAAATACCTCTCCATTCGGATTTCCGGGCGAGAGGTACTCGAGGGGACTCAACATTAAAGATTAATTTTTGCAACATCCGCGGACTCAACAAGAACATCAATGACGTCCACCATCACCTACAGACGAAAAAACCGGATATTCTGGCTCTAACAGAAACACAAGTAAACTCGTCTACCACCAAGGTCCATATGCTTTGTCCTGGTTACGAACTCCATTCTCGATTCAGGTTCAAAGGTGGAGTCTGCCTTTACGCTAAGGCTAACCTTTCATGCCAGCGTGAAGAGAGTTTGGAACCGAAAGACTTTGATGTGATGTGGTTCAAGCTATCTGATACCAAACTGACTAAGTTCCTCTGCTGCCTTTACCTTTCACCTGATGAACCTTCATATAACGACCTCTTTGAGTTTTTATCACTCAAACTGGACTACATTCAGGAGAACCATCCAACGGCTGAAACCATAATCATGGGAGACTTTAATGTACATAACGCTGCCTGGCTCAAATTCTCTAACAAAACAGATGATGCGGGTCGTCAAGCCGAGGCCTTCGCCATCACTCATGGTCTAGAACAACTGGTCGAGCTACCAACCCGCATCCCTGATGTCAACAACCAGTCTGCCAATACACTAGATCTTTTTCTCACCACCAATCCTGACCCGTATAGAATAGAAGTTTGTGCCCCACTTGGAAACTCTGATCACACCCTCATCTCCACAAGATGCTCTTTCCATTCACTATCGAGCTGCACAATACCAACCCGTCTCATGTGGCATTACAATTCGGCCGACTGGGAAGGTCTTCGTATGTTTTTCTCAGCGTTTCCATGGAAGAGGGTTTGTTTCTGTTCAGTAGATCCAACACGATGTGCTGAGACAATTTCTGAAATCATCATGTTGGGGATGCAAACCTACATACCGAATACCGAAAGAAGAACATCATCCGATAAGACCTGGTTTAACAGAAACTGCTCTAGAGCTGTGGCTTCCAAACAGGCAGCATACCATCGATGGCTGAAAAATCCAGGCCCTGAGACCGGAGCAGCATATGTCGAGGCTAGAGGCATATGCAAAGAGACAATAGAATGCTCAAAAGATGCCCACAATGCCAAAATAAGATCAAAACTTGCTGAATGTGCTAACGGATCCCGTTCATTTTGGTCTTTCGCCAAAGCTGTGGGAAGAAACTTCACTTCCAGCTCATTTCTTCCTCTAACCAAAGAAGATGGAACACTAGCAACGACTGCCCAGGAGAAAGCCAATATCTTTGCGCACCTATTTGCTGGAAATTCCACTCTGGATTCATCGGGAAAACAACCCCCGAACATTACACCTATTGACAGTCACATGCCCGAGATCACCTTTCGCCAACGTACTATCAGAAAGATTTTGCTGGATCTCAACACCAACAAAGCCTGTGGATCTGACGGAATCCCGCCGATTGTTCTCAAGAAATGTGCTTCCGAACTAACACCTGTTCTTTGCAAGTTGTTCAACCACTCTTACAATTTGGGGGTATTTCCGTCCAATTGGAAAATTGCAAGAGTACATCTAGTCCCTAAAAAAGGCAAAAAGGCCCTACCTAGCAACTACAGACCTATCGCACTGCTATCTATTATTTCAAAGGTCATGGAAAAAGCCATCAATATCGAGCTCATGAAATATCTGGAAGACTCAGGAATTGTCAACGATAGGCAATATGGCTTCCGCCATCAGAGATCAACTGGTGACCTGCTCGCTTACGTCTCACATATATGGCAGCTATCTATCGAAAAGTATGGAGAAACTTTAGCTGTGGCATTAGATATCTCCAAGGCGTTCGATCGAGTTTGGCACCAGGGACTCCTCGCCAAGCTTCCGTCTTATGGCTTGCCCCCTCAGCTGTGATCTCTGCTTGCTAGTTTTCTCTCAAACAGGTCTCTCCATGTAGTGGTCGATGGAGTTTCATCTGACACTCTACTCATAAATGCTGGTGTTCCGCAAGGATCTATTCTCGCACCAACACTATTTCTACTTCACATCAACGACCTGTTGAAAGCAACTTCATGTCCAGTACACAGCTTTGCCGATGATAGTACCCTCCATACCGCTTTCTCTTCCAGGGCCCCCATATCAGCCCGTGAAACCAGAAATGAACGAGGTAGAAATGTTAATAATATAAATATGGACTTAGCAACAATTCTCGAGTGGGGATCTAATAACTTGGTAGAATTTAATGCAAACAAAACACAAGCATGTCTTTTCTCTAAAAAAGCCGATCTCACTGTGCCTAACATAACTTTGTCAGGAGTAACCATACTACTGAAGTCATCCATATCGATGCTTGGTATTACTATCAGCAATAACCTTTCCTGGGAAGATCACGTGAGGTCCATTGCCAAAAGTGCATCCCAAAAACTTGGTTTTTTGTTTCGTGCCAAGAGCTATTTCACCCCCACTCAGCTGCTTATGATCTATAAGGCACAGATCCGACCTGTCCTGGAATACTGTTCCCATATTTGGAGCGTGGCACCTAAACATATCCTGAGGCTATTGGATTCTGTCCAAAAAAGGGCAATTTGTCTCGTCGGTGATGCCTCGCTTACAAACTCGCTCACTTGTCTGGAACACCGTAGAAAAGTTGGCGATTTGTCTCCATTTTATAGATATTTTCATGGGCGATGCTCTTCTGAAATATCAACAATCGTTCCTGCTTTGGCAGTCTCTTCGAGACTAACCCGTCAAGTTCAGTCATCACACCCCTTCGTGGTCACTCTGGAGACCTGCAGAACATCACTTTCCAAAGACTCGTTCATCCAACGAACAGCGAGGCTTTGGAACTCATTGCCTAGGGAGGTGTTCCCCGAGGCATACAACCTCCAGAAATTTAAGAACAACACCAACTCCTACCTTCTTTCCCTTGGTTCCCACGATGTTCTCTGAACATCACAGGACATCCCTTTTCGTGGGAACCAGAACATAAAAAAAAAAAGAACAGCTTTAATAACCTGAATCACATACGTTTGGGACAAAACTTATCAAATATTCGTGGAACAGACATTTTGCGAGAGATTAGTCATGAAAACACTATTTAGTCTTGTCACCAGGTGTAGTCATGCCCTGTATATTGATGCACATGAGCTTATTCAATATTCTCAACCCGTCAATAAAATTGAAACCAACTAATATTTGTAATTTAAGCTTGATAATACATTATTTATCCTAATTGAATTCAGAATTGTTTAGGTGGATGTGGAAAAATAAAAAAAAATTGAAAACTCTATACCGAAAGCAGTGAAATACCTATGTGATAGTCATTTATTCGGAAAGGTTTAGTTTACTTCAAATAACGCTTATAATTGAAAAATTTTACTGAAAGAGGCAATGAAATTATAATTTTAGTTATTTGAGGATTGATTCAGGGCAGACATATTCATAAAACTTCCCGTGGAGAAGTGAAACAACCCTTCAAAATTGATTTCTATGAAACACTCAAAACACATTAATTTCGTCCTGAAGTCTTTTTTCGAAATGAATCCTGGAAAAGAAATTGCTCACGAGAATAGTGAAATTACGATACTAAATAAATACCTACCAAAGGCTCTGAGAAAAGGAAGTTTGGATTATAAATTAGTCAGGAGACTGGATAAGAACGTTTAAGTGCTATATAATTTCCTATGGGGTTCAGTTGAGGAGATTATTTTTATTTGACTGTGGTGATGTGTGTTTTTGTTTTGTGATATAATAATGAAAAATGCTCCAGGTATTAAGTGAGTGATTGTAAACGAACGCCGCACGTTATGGGCACCGATGGCTGGTCAGGTTGACGAGAGTCTTATCGATATCCGAAGCCAAGCTTCGTCGGGCGTGGTTAGTACTTGAATGGGTGACCACCGGACAAGGAAGTTCCAAGTTAAATGTCGTAACAACTGTAGCATATTCGCAGCTGCTGCCGTCCTTCGGAGGGGACGTTAAGATGGTGGTCCTGAGTTCATAGATGTTGAGCTCGTTAAAGAACCCTACCTCTGAAACAACAGATGATTCGGCAAAATTTCTGGTTGGGAGGAGTGTGCTCACCGGCGTCGATGACCTTGGTAGCAGAAATAGCCCGACGTTAAATAAGGAAGGAAAAATAAACGCCGCAAGTACATCAAAAATATTTTGTATTTGTTTTACTTCACTGAAAACATTTAATAAAAAAAAACAATAACATAATTTTCGACTGTTTTGATATTTGTAATAATTGGATTGAGTAGACGTTCAAAAGAAGTGTCCCGCTGATGAAAAGCAAAGAAGAGATATATTGATGTCATGTTCGAAACAATATGGGTTTTTTTCTAATGAAAAAATTAAGACAAGTGATTAGGTCGTAATAAGACAAGACAAGAGGGCTTCTCTCGACAAAACAAGATAACATAATTCAAGAGAATGATGACGCATTACGAATTCAAAATTCGTATTCGTATTCACGTCGTATTTTTGAAAATCTTTCGTGGCTGGTTTATCTGGGTATAAGAACCAACCAAAACCTTGAAAAAAAAATTGTAGAAGTGACAGACTTCTAGTGTATTTCGATAAGTTACTACGTGTACTGAAAAATATATTCAGATATGAAAATAATATTCAATTTATCAGTAACTCTCTCTCAGAAAAAAAAAGTGATAAATTGAAGTTGGCAATTATATATCTCACCGATTTAGAAATATTCGGAAGAGTAATAGCAACTAATTGGTGAAGTCTATTAGTCTATCTCCTACACTTCTGATGTCGTTTTTGATTAATTCAATTTTTTTAGATTGCGTAAGTATCCAACAAAATCTATTCCGAAGTACTCAACAAAATCTATAACGACTCGAATAGAACAAAAATCCTCTGATTTTGATTACTCCACTAACATTTTTCTACTTCAATACGGCGTAAATTTTTTATTTATTCAATTTATCCGTCAATATCAGAAAATATTCAAATTTTTTTCTTCTTTCATTTCATTGTTGGTTCAATGTAAAAAAAAAGAGTCATTCGGAATTTATGCTACAATAGAAATAATTAATGAAAACCCTCGTGCGTTTTATTGGCATTACCTTTCATATAACTGTGATATACTTCATCTCCTTCTACCTGCAAGATTCATTGAAAATTGCACCTTCAAATCAAAATAGTGAAATTCAGTATAATGTTCATCAATATTGGCAATTCAATGAAAAAAATCACTTTCTTTCATTAAAAATGCGTATAAAAAACATGCTTCGATCAATATAATTACATTACTTACATTAAATTATTAAATTATGAGACCCGGAAAGTTGAAAAAGGGTTATGGAAACAATAGTATCACCACGAATAAAACAAAAAAAAACGATGGCGTATCGAATCGGAAGAAATATATCAAAAGAGACCCCAAAAACGAAAAATTCCAGTATTTTTTTAAACAGCGCTGCAGATTTGGGTACTCTACTGAGGTATCGAAATAATATTTTTCGTGCAGAATTTCATTCCATTCAGTTGAAGAAGTGGCCTTGCCTACAAATTTCATTGAATATTTTTCAAACTGAGGATATTCTCATGACGTCCACAAAAAGTAATATTCCTATGAAATCTAAATGATATGGAAATAAGCCGTGATACTTATTTGGGTTCGAAGGATTTCTAGGCAGAAAGTTGCAATCAAAAGGGTTCTATACATTTACAAAAAATGTCGGACCACGGACATATCAACAAGTACACATGCATGCACATACGTAGGTTAACGTAGGTAATGAATAATATCTCCCTTCACAGCGTTGCACGCCTTCGGGACAAAACAGATGAAGCTGCTATATTTTTGAGCTGTGCAAGTGTTTTGGCAAACATATTATTATTGTGCATTCGAGTCAATCTGTTTTGCCCGCAGTGGAGTTCAAACCCACAAAACCTCACGTCTGGAAATTGATAAACATATAGAAAGAACATAGAAAACCCTTTTTTCGAAGTCGATTGATAACAATCGTATACTCCTATATGTATTCAAAATGACACGAAAGTATGCTAAGAGCAATATCTGGGCATATAGGTATGGTAGATAGAAAACCCAGTAAAATAAAAATTATATCCAATATATAGGGTGTGAACTAACTTGTTGCACTTCCATGAGTCACGGATGTATAATGCCATCTTATAACGAATTACAGTGGTTAAAAATTGAAAGAAAGAAAATTGACAAATTCAACTATATTTTGGAAACCACTGTACACCTTACCTAATCTAAGATGCTCCTTCGAGCCACAAGGAAACACTGGCAATTACCAGTTGCAATCAACATTAAAATATGTAGAATTTCATACAGATTTTCGAGAAATATAGGTAGAGTTTTTTGCAGGACTATACGTTTTCAAACAGTGCTTCTGCATCAATTTCATACTGATGGAAAAAAAAAACAGAACTAGTAGATGAAGTCAGCACACTTTACAGCACTTCCCACCACAATGATCAAAAAATTTTATGTTTTGTTTACACAAAGTCATTTTGACAATTGTGTGCATCCAACAGCTTGTAGCGATTGCTGGATCTGTTAGATTGTTGACAGAACTCCCAGCCGCTGCAAATAATTGAAGCGCTTAATTTTTCGCTAAATCAATTTCAAAAATTTCAGCAATACTAACTCAATTTTTTGGGTTTATTGTTTATTTATAAACCAAAAAAATCGATCTCATAAGAGTTATTTGGAATTTTGTCGCGAACTCCATGGAGAGGTCATTGGGTAGGTTTTCAATAATCATTCAAATACATTATTTCGAAGTAAGAATTCAATATGATGGTCCAGACCGTTATTATAAAGGTGGTTTCACGTTGGATGGACCATTTGAAGTATCTGGAGAAAGGAATGGCAGATCATCTCGTAAAATTCACGTGCTGGTGACGATTATGCGTCTTTGGAGCGCCAGCTATAAAAGTATTGATTACTGGATAATTATAGATCATTACATCTGATACTGCACTGAGTGTAACTCCTGTTAATCATGCCAACCGACTATTTGTTGTGAACTGTGAACTGATACACGTAATACATCTTTTTTGTGGAATCAATCGCCTGTTTGTGTTCTTTCTCCAAGTCCAAACCCAACTACAACAATGGGTCATAGCTGCATAAGACCACTAAGTATTCTTCCGATGAACCAGATCTCAGTTTCAGCATACAGGAAGGCTCAAAAGTGAGTGCCTTCCGGATACTCATGAAAATGAGTTTTTTAAATGGAACACCCTGTATAGAATTACTTATTTCGAAAGTTGTAACATTGTCCTATATAATTTTGTACTTTCCCATACGTAACCCGTACAATTTGTGAGTTATGATCATTTATGTTATGAAATGTTTGAATCATCATGAAATGCAAAAAGTATCAACGTCGAACATGTGTATTAATGAATATAGAGAGATGTAACGGTAATGAATAATTTCAATAAATGTTCAAAATATTGACCATTAGTTTCCAAATACTTTCTTCTGCGAAAATCAACGGCATCTATTATGGCTCTCTGAATTTCCATTTGGATCTGATTCCTGAAATGCTCGAGTCGCTCGATGTTATAATTTTCCCCCCGTGTTGACCAGCGTTTTGAATTATCTTTACTTGATAGTACTACACAAATAAAAATCTGGGAGTGTAAGATCAGGGAATCTAGGAAGTCAGTTCGATGGATCCAAAGTCTAATCCATCGATCATAAAATATGCGGGTTCAATTCCAACCCGAATTCTGCTGTGCAATGAGCCAAAGCTCCATCAAGTTGATATCAACATATTCGATATTCTTCTAGTGTCAGTTCTTCAATGACATCCCACACTGTTGTCCGCAATATATTCATATATTTTCGAAAATCAAGGTTTTCATGATTAATCAAAAAGCGCACATGATTTCCCATAATTGAACAGAAAACGTTGAAACCAAATTTTTCTTGGAATCCCATTTATCTTGTTACATGCGGATTTTCATTAGCCCAGTAATGATGAGTCCTTCTGTTGAGAATACCTTCCCTCTGAAAGCTTGATCCATCAGTCCATATTATCTTTTCAATAAATTCCTCGTCTACTTTTGTAACGCACCATTGACATTTCACATAGTTCGATCCTTTGTGGAACGTCTTGGGGCTTAGAAGCATGAATTTTATGAACTTTGTAGTCATGCACTCCATGTTCTTTTAGAATCATATGAACTGATGAAAGTTTCATACCTAAATCATGATCTGCACTACGAATGGAAGCTTGAGGATTTCCGTAAAAGTATGCCAAAACATTCATTGCGTTGTCCTCATTACCTGTCACAGATATAGGCAAGTTTCTTATTGCTTTCAAATATGATCCAAACATTTCAAAACCTAATGAATTTCCTCGAATTCATTCAAGGTGAATCAGGTTACTATTCATTGAACTCTCTGCATGTTCTGCTGATATTTCTGTTACATTGACCATAAATGATGAATTAATCCCTCAAAACCACATTTTTGTAATTATTTTCTACCATAGTACTTAAACACCTATGGGACTTGAATTCAGGATGATAATGAAGTTATAATATGCAAGTTATCTATCAGAACGGAGTTGATAGCCCACTATCTAAATCACTAGGTATCCAATGATTATTTTATTTGAGACGATTTCATGACATAAATGATCATAACGTACAAACTGTAGAGAAAGTGTACAAAAAAATGGAAGAATGTCACAGCTTTCCAAATAAGTATTGATATACAGGGTCTTCATTTGAAAAAAACTGAGTTTCAGTCATTTTCATGAATCTCCGGAAGAAACTTACTTTTGAGCTTCCTCGTATGCTGAAACTGGGATCCGGTTCATCAGCAGAATTTTCAATGGTCTTATGCAGCTATGACTTGAATTGCAATATTTTTTAATGGTCAGGTTTTGCACAAACTGTCACAGAGAATCATCAGAGAAAGTTATGAGGGAGTTTATTGGGATTCCAAAAATAAAATGTTATGATATGAACAAAGTAGCTACTACTTTCTGATAATAGCGGCAACACTGTATCGATGAAAATATTTCAGACGAATAGAGCATATTTGATTATCCATAGCCACAAATTTTCGAGATGATCTGTCGTTCTGTTCTCCAGATACTTATAATATTCCATCCACCGTGAAACATGATGTATCTTTCATCAAAATCGAAACACAAAAAACGATTATTGAAATATCCTAATATCCATGTCAAAAAGTCAGCTTGCTGAAATTTGTTCTCACTACCAAATATGTGTTAGGAAAAATCAGGAGAAGTAGATTATTTTTTTAATTTGGTTTACTTGCATCTTCTTGTTTATTTCCTTTAATCCCGCAGTCGAATGGTCCGATTTGAGAGGGTCATTATTGACAGAAAGTGTCCTTCTTGATCTCCTTTCCATAACTAAGTTACAAGCAGCTGGCAGATCATGTTTGGCCATAACATTCAAGCTCAAGATGGCACGAAAAGGATCATGTTTTTTTGTTATTGTTTTCGTTAATAATCCCTCCACTATTTGGATGGGTCGCTCTATCATACCAACGGGAATAGTGTGGACTTGATGTAGTTAATTTGATATCGTATTCGCAAATTTACCGAAATGAATTGGAATGGTGGTCCGTTGTCGCAAAAAAATTCCATTGGTAGTTCATGTATAGAGAAAATATTTTTCAAGGTCGAAATCACGCTATCAGCTGTTTTATGCATTAATTTATTGACTATTGTAAATTTGCTAGAATAATCCACTACAGCCATAATATTGAAATTGCCCAATGATTTGAAATCTATGCCAATATTTTGCCAAGGTAGAGTTGGCAGTTCATGTGATATTTACGGCTCTCTTTGTTTATTTTTTTAATATAATTGACAAGTCACACAGCTAATACCAATATACTCGATATCAGCATCCATACCAGGATAATATATGACTTCTCTAGCACGTTTTTTGTGAGAAACTACTTCCTTACCACTGATGGAATATATCCATCAATTCGAGTATACAAATGAAGGGGTTCCGACTAAACTCGTTAATGTTTTTGACAAGTTTGATAACTTTCATTGCAATCCTATCAGAAATATCTTTTATGAACATTTCAAGTTTTCAATTACTTCTATGTTTGACAAGGCTACTGTATCTCCGTCATTGATATTACTGGATGATCCTACTATGAATATACTACTGTAGTAGGCTACGGTCCCCTATTGATCCCATAAAAAAATCAGGAATTTCATGGATTGACTTTTATTTTTATAATTTCAGGCCTCGCCAAGAGATCTGAGCCACTGATTGTATGGAAAGAACATGCTCCTGAACCAGGTATGCAATGTTATCCAAACTACTTCAATTGTCAGCTCCAATATATGAAAAAAAAATATATTAACTTTAAACACGTGTGGTAATTGAGCGTTTCCACATCGAATATCCAATTGGCAACATTTGATAATCATTTTCGAAAACAAATATTTCCTCAAGTCATACAAGCTCTGAAAGGAATGGGGTGTCCGAAGAAGGAAAGGAGATTTAATTAAAACAAGTTGAACTTCCTCATGTGTCCAGGAATTCCACTCCATATCTCAATTTTCAACTCAAATCTTTAATTTTGAATTCTCCTTGCAGTAGTGGAATATTGTGGTTAGCCACGTTGCCCAACTAATACTTTGAAAAAATCAGGAACTTCATGAATCGAATTTTATTTTTGTTATTCCAGAGATCTCCCCCAGAGTTAGTTTGGAATAAAGATGCTCCTGAACCAGGTATACAATCTCTTCATCTGAAATACTTCCACCTGCCCATTTCAATATATCACCAACTTGTACTTTCCTGGAATATTTTCCAATACTGGAATCCTAAAGATATCTACCAACTTTAAATAAATTCGTGAATGAAACATGTTCACATTGAATGTCAAATGATCACATTAGAAAATATCACGATAAAAAAAAATCAATTTTCTTTAAATCAACTCAGGGAGAATGGAGTGTCTGAGGTAGGCTCGGAGTAACAGGAGATTCAATTGAGATGAGTTGAACGCCTTCATGATTGAACAAAATAGAACTTGAGTCATATATTGGAATCTATTTTCTTGGAATAATTGCTATTACTGACATCTTCCATATATAAACCAATGTGCAATTGATATCGATTTTTGGAAAATGATTCCCTTTGCCATGAAAACTCGATGACTGAAGTATCTGAAAAGGACTAGGAATTGAAAGGTATCCAATTCAAATGGATGCATGACTGGAAGTGACACAAGTAGTAGAAATAAAATACCAGACGATATCCATCGAAAACGGAAAGTTTCTATAATGAATTTTCATCGAACAAAATTTTATACCGTTTTCTCAAAGACATTATTATTGTACCTGAACCAAACACTCTGAAAGAGTTATCTGAGGAAGACCATGAGTTGAAGGGTATTCCATTGAAAGATGTTAAACTAATTCATGATTGTAAGTGACACAAGAACTCTAAATATCAGCCATGACTGAATTCCTGGAAATATCCACCAACTTAAATGAATTCAGGAATAAAATCTCCATCATATTTTCATTGAACAACATGTCATACGGTGAACCTATAATAAATACCGATTTCACGTGATCCAAAACGTTTCCATATTGATTTTTAAATAAACATCATTCAATGAAGTTTTTCAAAAAAAATTAAGATATATGAACTCATTGTCTCATCGAGAAACTCAGATATCTGCTTTTTCGTTCGGCAAAGTCTTTCTGCATTATTCGTATATTTTTTGTCACCATCAGATGGATATCCATGAAAAACAACGAGTGCATTTGAATTGTAGTGATTTCGATACGATAAAACACAATAGATAATGTGTCCCACAAAAGAAGAAATTAAAAATTGGTAATCTGGTCATAGTTTTCGAGATTTCAATAATCCAAACAAAATATGATATAAGCACATGCTGAAATTGATATATTTGAATTGGTTGATCCTAAACAAGACCTTAGTTTCATATTTGAAGATATTAAACCACGTGAATTAGGAATCTTTCCTGGAAAAACACATAGTTTGTGTCTTGTGGACCATGTACAATATCCACGGATCTCATTAATTCGCCTAGATCAATACAATGAATGCCTGGAGATTTTTCTGTTACTTGGGTGTCCAAAACGTGAGAAATGGCGATTTTCGTAACAAAAAATAGGGGATAGTCTATATCTGCTCTATGAAACGGCTGTTAGAAAACCCATACAATAATCTCAATAATACTTAGTATGAATTCATCAGGAACTTCATGAATTGAATTTTATTTTTGTTATTCCAGGCCTCGCCAAAAGATCTCCCCCAGAGTTAGTTTGAAATAAAGATGCTCCTGAACTAGGTATACAATCACTTCATCCAAAATACTTTCACCTGTCCATTTCAATATATTACCAACTTGTACTTCCCTGGAATATTTTCCATAACTGGTATCCTAGAGATATCTTATAACTCCTAATAAATTCGGGAATGAAACATGTTCACATTGAATGTCAAATGATCACATTAGAAAATATCACGTTAAAAAAAATATCAATTTTCTTCAAGTCAACTCAGGGAGAATGGGGTGTCTGAGGTAGGGTCGGAGTTACAGGGGATTCAATTGAAATGAGTTGAACGCCTCCATGATTGAACAAAATAGAACTTGAGTCATATATTGGAATCTATTTTCTTTGAATATTCGCCACTACTGACATTCCATATATAAACCAATGTGCAATTTATATCGATTTTTGGAAAATAATTTCCTTTGTCATAGTAACTCGATGTCTAAAGTATCTGAAGAGGACTAGAAATTGAAAGGTATCCAATTCAAATGGATGCATAACTGAAAGTGACACAAGTAGTAGAAATAGAATATCAGACATATCCATCGACTCATTGTAGAAACGGAAAGTGTCTATGATGAATTTTCATCGAAAAACATTTTATACCGTTTTCTCAAAGAAATTATTATTGTATCTGAACCAAACAATCTGAAAGAGTTATCTGAGGAAGACCATGAGTTAATGGGTATTCCATTGAGAGATGTTGAACTAATTCATGATTGTAAGTGACACAAGAACTCTAAATATCAGCCATGACTAAATTCCTGGAAATATCCACCAACTTAAATAAATTTAGGAATAAAGTGTTTATCATATTTTCATTGAACAACATGTCATACGGTTAACCAATGATAAATACCGATTTCACGTGATCCAAAACGTTTCCATATTGATTTTTCAATAAACAACATTCAATAAAGTTTTTCGAAAAAAATTAAAATATACGAACTCAGTTTTATTCAGTACGAATTACTTTTTTCATGATCTGAAAACTTTTCCATGATCTGGAACTTCTTCATGATCTGAAACAACACAAATACTACAAATTTTGTTTCATATTCCGAATTCCAAGTTATATCTCAAACTTCCTAATCTACTTGCGATATCAGAATGATGTATAATGTCGCTTACACACGTTGTAGTAGGGCCACGTTCCCCTATTGATCGGAAAATGGAATAAACATGATCCTGAACCAGGTATGCAATTTTATCCAAACTACTATCACTTGTCCTTTCTGGAATCCTAAATATATCCAACATCTTTGAATACATGTGGAAATTGAACGTTTCCACATTGAATGTTCAATTGGCATTATTTGATAATGATTTTCGAAATCAAACATGTATTTTCCTTAAGCCATTCAAAATCTTGGAGAATGGGATGTCTGATGAAGGAAATGAGTTACAGGGGATTCAGTTGGAATAGGTTTCGTATCTCAATTTCAAACTCATGTCTTGAATTTTCATTTCTACTTGCAATAGTTGAATAGTATGTCTCACACACGTAGTGGTAAACTACGTTCCCCTAATAATACCAAAGAAGGCAACAATGAATAAAACGAACTAGCTCCATTTCCTCTTTATTTCTACTGAATTTAAAATTCAAATATTTTTCGCGTAATTCATCTCTCATAATTTACATCAATGGTAGGTTTTATTTATTCACTTCCATTTCTTGCTCTTATATTCAAAATTTTAAAAAAGAAAAAACCATTGGTGGTATAAACTCACAGATATGACAATCTAACAGAAACACAACTCGCATTGCCCATTCAAAAATAAGGTTAATCGTTCCAAAATTGAATTAATCCAAATACCTCAACAATAGTCCAGTTTGTGGGGGTTTTTTTCCCACAAAAGGTTGGGAAAAAACGATTTTGATATGTGTTATTTAGTTCCGAGCCCCGATGAAAAATCCAAGTTTTCGACTTCGGGAGAGAAAGGTCCACTATCGTGGATTGAAAATATAACAAATTGATTTTTTTTTCGAAAAAAATCATAATGGTTAGTCCTACGATGAGAATGTCCAATACAAATTTGAAGAACACTGAATTCCCTACATTTTCTGTATAAACACTTTTTCTGTGAGTCTGATGTGTAACAGCGGTGGAAACGTAGCTATTCACTTTATAATTATATTTTTGTCCACTAATTTCCTCACCACCATGAGGTAGAGGTAACGGCGCTTTTTTTTTAATTGTGGTTTAGAAGGCCTAATTCTCTTTTTTGCAATGGAGTACAGCTCTTATTCCGTAATTTATGTCCCCAAGAATATTTCTATTATTTCGTTCTTGTTGATGGTTCTAGTCAGTTATTTATGATTTCTCTAACCCATTTTTCTCACTGAGAACATGGGCTTCCATCCATGTCATTGTCTCATCTTCATCGTCGCTCTCGATGATGACTTCACCGCATTTATTTTTGCAATTGCACGGAATGACATTCAACAAGGTATCTGAGGCAGGCTTTTCTGACAATGTTACTGGAATGGTTTTTTTTGAATTCCACACCATTTATGGACGTTGACGTGAGTCCTGAATTCATGGTTTCTTGCAGCGCCCTTCGTTGGTGGTAAAGAAGATAGGTGAAAATTGTCGATTTTGCGAAACGTTGGCAGCGGACTTCTTCCAAGGTTTTGTCTTTCATGTTGCCACCATACAAAGAAACGAAAAAGCGTCTGCGATGTCTTCTGATTTGACATTCTGATCTTTGAAGATACCAATGACGGCATTCAGTCCTTTTTTTATAGACAAGCGAAAACACTTTTTGTCCCTTGGTTGAAGAGGGATGATGTGTCACAGTCGCTAACTACATGTGAAAACAGGATGTTTTTGGCTGCTTCCATCACTCTCAAACTATTTGCGGATTACACTCCGCTTCCCGGTTTGTGAAAGTAGATGTAGGTTTCGAATGATTCTAATGCTGTTAGCAGAACTCAAAGATCTATGTCTACGCCAACGATGAGCAGAAGGAAATCGCTGTGTTGACAATCAAGACATCAGCATCTTCTTTGGCCTGCTTAACAGAAAAAGCAGTTCGTTCGATTTTTTCTGTCAGCATCGAAATTAGACCGGCTTTATTTTTTTCATTGACCAAATTCATTCTTGAGAAACAGTAATTGTCTCATCGAGAAAAACTTTCGCAGATATCTGCTTCCTCGTTCGGCGAAGTCTTTCTGCACTATTCGTATTTTTTTTTGTCACCATCAGGTGGATATTCATGAGAAACAACGAGTGCATTTGAATTGTAGCGATTTCGATACGATAAAACACAATAGATAATGTGTCCTACAAGAACAAGAACAAGAAATAAAAAATTGGTAATCTGGTCATAACCTTCGGGATTTCAATAATCAAAACAAAATATGAGATGAGCATATGCTGATATTAATATATTCGAATTGGTTATTCCTAAACAAAACCTAGGTTTCACATTTGAAGATATTAAACCACGTAAATTTGGAATCTTTCCTGAAAAACACATAGTTCGTGTTTTGTGGACCATGTACAATATCTACGGATCTTATTAATTTGCCTAGATCAATACAATGAATGCCAGGAGATTTTTCAATGTTACTTGGGTGTCCAAAACGTGAGAAATAGCGATTTTCGTAACAAAAAATAAGGGATAGTCTATATCTGCTCTATGAAACGGCTGTTAGAAAACCCATACAATAATCTCGATAATACTTAGTATGAATTCATGCCACAGTGGCAGTATAAAAATTCATTCGCAACAGGAAAAATCACTTCAATTTGAAGATTTCGCTCCATAATGTTATTGTGAAAAGATTGAATTTTATAATTTTTTGGTAGAATGTTCACGTTTGCTCTACTGTAACTCGTTACACATCAGACTAGCAAAAAAGTTTCCATTTAAAAAATGTAGGGAATTTTGTTTTCTTCAAATTTGTATGGTGCATTTTTGTATTAGGATAAACCGTTGAAAAATGATTTAAAAAAAAACTTTTGGCGGATTTCTTTTATTTTAGGAAAACTTAAAATTGTACCTAACTTTCTGGATTCTTTTGGTAATACTCTATGCTTCCTATATTTGGAATTTGATCATCTTATCCTTATTGGGTATCTCAACCTTGACTTTTTCGTTCAACAGAGTCCACATGTTCTCAACCTCAGCGCTGTTCTTGATTGACTAGATGTTGTCCAAATTGTATCTGAACCAACTCGGACCACGTTAACATCTGAAACTTTAATTGATCACTTCATAATCAGTTAACACAGCAATGATGTGGGATGCAAAGTTGTTGACGCATCAGATATATCTGATCACTGTATGAATGAATCAACTCTGAAGCTGAGAAAAGCCCCAGAAACTGCCCAACAAAAAATCTACAGAGATTCTCAATTTGAAATGAATTCACAAATACTCAATTGGCAGAATATTCTGACTTCTACTAACACTAATGATGAATTAAAAATTAAAAACGTTCTATTCCTCAAGACAGCTGACCACAAAAACCTTTACAATAGGTGTATTCTGGTAGCATATCCATAAAAAAACAACTATTTCCCTGGCTAACACCTCGACGGACGTTGAATGACATCCGATGGATGCAAAGTCCTACAAGGTACTTTGCAAATGTTTGTTGCGAAATGAATCAATATTAACCACTTCACTCAGGCTGACCACCTGTAGACTGGTTTCGGGGTTCTTGCCCCTCATCAGTACAGGGTGGGTCAAGCAGACAATGATTAATGTCTGCGTTACCTGACTGAAATAATTTATATCAATCCAATTTTAAAGCATTTGCTGGACTCGAATTAGCGGAACGGAGGTAACGCCATCTCAACACAACTACTGCAACTGAAACATTCCCAATGAATGTCATCCTGAATCCCAGGATGGAAGTATCTGCAATAAGGAGAAATCTGTAACATTCTTGATAGCCAGCTATCATTTCATTAAAAATTAAAAATGTCCTGTTTCTCAAGACAGCTGACTACAAAAATCCATACAATAGATGTATGTTGGTCGCATATCCATAAAATAACAACTACTTTCCTGGCTAATGTCTTGACGGACGTTGAAAATCATCCGATAGATAAACGTGCCGAGTCCTGCGAGGTACTTTGCAAATGTTTGTTGCAAAATGGATCAATATTAACCACTTTTCTCAGGCTGACCATCTGTAGACTGGTTTCTTGAGGAACAAGTCATTTTTTATTACGCAGACATTATTCATTATCTGCTTGACCCACCATGTACTGATGAGGGGCTGATATCCCGAAACTGGTCTACAGGTGACCAGCCTTAGTGAAATGGTTGATATTGATCCATTTCGCAACAAACATTTGCAAAGTACCACGTAGGACTTTGCACGTTTACCATCGGATAAGACATTTTTAATTTTTAATGAAATTATGGCTGGCTATCAAGAATGTTACAGATTTATGTCTCTTATTGCAGATATTTCTATCCTGGGATTCAGGATGACATCCATTGGTAATGTTTCGGTTCTACTAGTTGTGTTGATTAATTCGATTCCATCAAATGCTTTGAATTGGGATTGATATTAATTATTTCAGTCAGGTAACGCAGACGTTAATCATTGTCTGTTCGACCCACCCTGTACTGATGAGGGGAAAATACCCCGAAACGGGTCAACAGGTGGTCAGCCTGAGTGAAGTGGTTATTATTGATCCATTTCACAACAAACATCTGCAAAGAACCTTGTAGGACTTTGCACGTTTATCCATCGGATGTCATTCAACGTCCGTCGAAGCATTAGCCTGGGAAGTAGTTGTTTTTTTATGGATATGTGACCAACATACACCCATTCCATAGATTTTTGTAGTCAGTTGTCTTTAAAATAAGACATTTTTCATTTTGAATGAAATAATGGCTGGCTATCAAGAATGTTACAGATTTATGTCTCTTATTGCAGATATTTCTATCCTGGGATTCAGGATGACATCCATTGGTAATGTTTCAGTTGCACTAGTTGTGTTGATTAATTCGATTCCATCAAATGCTTTGAATTGGGATTGATATTAATTATTTCAGTCAGGTAACGCAGACGTTAATCATTGTCTGCTTGACCCACCCTGTACTGATGGGGGGCAAATACCCCGAAACGGGTCAACAGGTGGTCAGCCTGAGTGAAGTGGTTATTATTGATCCATTTCGCAACAAACATTTGCAAAGAACCTTGTAGGACTTTGCACGTTTATCCATCGGATGTCATTCAACGTCCGTCGAAGCATTAGCCTGGGAAGTAGTTGTTTTTTTATGGATATGTGACCAACATACACTCATTCCATAGGTTTTTGTAGTCAGTTGTTTTGAGGATAAGACATTTTTCATTTTTGAATGAAATAATGCCTGGCTATCAAGAATGTTACAGATTTATGTCTCTTATTGCAGATATTTATATCCTGGGATTCAGGATGACATTCATTGGTGATGTTTCAGTTGCACTAGGTGTGTTGAGATGGCGTTAGTTTTGTTCTGGTAATTGGATTCCATCAAATGCTTTGAATTTGAATTGATAATAATTATTTCAGTTAGGTAATGCAGACGTTAATCATTGTCTGCTAGACCCACCCTGTACTGATGAGGGGCAAATGCCCTGAAACCAGTCTACAGGTGGTCACACTGGGTGAAGTGGTTAATATTGTTCCATTTCGCAGAAAAACATTTGCAAAGTACTTTGTAGGACTTTACTTTATCCATCGGATGTCATTCAACGTCCGTCGTGGCATTAGCCAGGAAAGTAGATGTTTTTGATGAATATGCGACCAACATACACCTATTGTATGAGTTCTTGTAGTCAGCTTCCTGGAGGAATAAAACATTCTTCATTTTTAATGAAATAATGGCTGGCTATCAAAAGTGTTACAGATGTCTGTCTCTTGTTGCAGATATGTCTATCCAAGGATTCAGGATGACATTCATTGGTAATATTTCAGTTGCACCTGTTGTGTCGAGATGGTTAAGCTCCGTTCTGCTAATTCGATTCCAGCAAATGCTTTGAAATTGGATTGATATTAATTATTTCAGTCAGGTAACGCAGACATTCATCATTGTCTGCTTGACCCACCCTGTACTGATGAGGGGCAAATACCCCGAAACCGGTCTACAGGTGGTCAGCCTGAGTGAAGTGGTTAATATTGATCCATTTCGCAACAAACATTTGCAAAGTACCTTGTAGGATGTTGCACGTTTATCCATCGGATATCATTCAACGTCCGTCGAAGCCAACCATACACCTATTGTATAGGTTTTTGTAGTCAGCTGTCTTGAGGAATGAAACATTTTTCATGTTAAATGAAATTATGGCTGGCTATCAAGAATGTTACAGATTTCTGTCTCTTATTGCAGATTAATGATAAAGTTAACACCCTGAACCATTTTTCGCTATGTACTTCCAATACACATGCACCATACAAAACGACAATTTCCAGGAAATCTCCATGTCCCTGGAACACAAATTATATTAAGCACATGAACTCTCTGGGGGAGAGGATCATAATGAAAAAAAAAAATATCAATGGAACCTCACCACAAATGCAATGAGGGAAGAAAAAAAACTCATATTCAACATCAATTCGAAAATATCAAAGGTACCCTGCTGAAATCTGAAAGTGAATAATAAATGAGAATCACTGGACAATGAATAATTTAAAAATAAAATTTCCGGATATGTTTGGATTTATTCTTGTCACTGGAAAAGTAGTGAATCAAATAATTTTGAACATCAAATCAAAAGCGAAGGTGCCGATGAGATAGATATTACCCTTATCAGATTATGTTGTACGTTTATTCTGCCGTATATTACACATATCAATAACTTTTGTCTCATGAACTCCAGATGTATGGAAAAAGGGATGTGCCATCCCAATTCCTAACCTCACAGATCTCCGCCCAATCACCATTCTACCAAACTTGTACCAGAAAAACAATCAAGGTTCAGGCACTGCTCTTCCCAATATTACCGTCGATAAATTGGAGTTTGATAATAAGAATGCATTCGACACTATGGCATATCTCAGCGAATCAATTTTTTTGGAACTACATTCATAACAGGTCGCCGGTAGTTTGCCAAACCCAGGATCTATGAATGAAAGTGTAGCCAAAGGTCCAATTCAGGAGCAATCCCGCTTGATGAGATAATTGATGATTACCTTGTTAACCATTCAAACAAACATAATATTATCTTGAATTTCACTGAATCAGCCTTATTTCTATTCGGTGATATTATTCACAATGATCTATCTATTACAATTGACAATTGTTTACTTCCATCAGTAGAGAAAGCAAAGAATCTTGGCGATGTCATCGAACGACAACTCAAATTTTCTGATCACGTTTCTTCTGTGCCGAAGAAAGGATATGGGACTCTTAAAGTACTGTACTCTAATAGACACCTGCTATCAAGCGCTACCAATGCGACCCCATATGAAGATCTCGTTCTCTCCCGAGCGAACCATTGTGATTATGTATATGGTCCATTTCTCTCAAAGCGCGATTCAACAAGATTACAGAGACTACAAAACTCTAATCTATGGGATTCGTAAGTACGATAGAATCAGCCATGAACGTAAAAGCATCGGTTGGTTGAATATGGCTAACCGGAGAATATTGCACTCCCACGCCCTCCACCTTGAAACTATTGTAAAGAAAAATCGTCCATATCTGCATAGGAAAATCAAGTGCAGGGCGGATGTACATAATATCAATGTGAGACTCAAAAAAAAGTTTTATATATTTCCATACATAGAACTGCACTATTTCAACGATCTTTTTCTTATTCCGTCGCAACTGCTCACTATTATTTGGGATCTGACTTGAAACACAAAGTTATCAACAGCTTCAAAAAAAATATTTAACAATAGCAATGTGCAAGGAGCTGGAATACTCTTGTAGTGAAAGAAACCTCTCAATTCCATTCGTTCTGCCGGATGGAAGGTGTAACAAAGAGAATAAAGTTTATTTCTATTATTACTAGTACTGTTTTGATTTCAATTTTTTTTATGGTACTTAGGGCAGTACTCTTTTCAACTGACTAAGCGCCATTTGACAAGTGTACTAACTTTTTCGTATTTTGATATGTATATTGATATATTTTTTTGGCTGGTTAATGAAGAATATTATTATTATTTTATTATAAATTTAATTCCATTTTTGTTATTCTAGGCCTCACCAAGAGATTTGTTTCACCGATTGTATGGAACAAAGGTGCTGTAGATTCAGGTGAGCTACCTCATATTCCAAAATACTACCACTCATTTGGCGCAATTGAATATATAGCTGGAATTTTCTGGAATGATCTGTCGCCTACTTGCTTTCACAAAATGATGGTTAACTAAGGGCTCAAATATTACGATTCCAATGCATTCTCCCTGAATGCACGGAAAAACGCTTTGCTGCCAGTGTTTTATTGTCACTTTTTTCGGATGTTATAAGCCAGTTCTTGGCAGTCAAAATGAAAATAACAGCCAAATCAGCAAATATGTCAATGATGGCTGGAATTTCAATTTAAAAGAGTTATTATGTAGTTGAAACCCAAGTGATATGAAATAATGAAACTATAATGGAATAATTTATAGATTTCCAATCCTCATAGGTAATTTTTTCGAACGATTGAATTTCCTATACAATTAATGAAATTGTCAGAATAATATCATTCTGGGCACTTCAAAACGGCATATCCACACGTAATAACCTATATCAAAGTAAATTCTTGGATTATGTTCTTTTATTTCAAACGAGTAGGTAACTGCAATATATGTTCTTTTCTTTTTTTTTCTAATCACTTGAACTGTATCTAATTGGTAAAACTCATATAATTTTTTCTTTTTCCTTTTTTTGTTAACTCCATACACTTGTCGCTGTAGACTTGTCAGAAGCAATAAAATATTATTGTTATAGAAATCAAAATCATGACCTTCAAATAAAACCTTTGAAAAATTCTAAGTGATAATGAGATTCAAATAGTGAATGATATTTATCAATTCGAAAAACCTCCAAAACAATTTGTAGTGACCATGGAATTCAAAAAAAATTATAATTATTTTTTTCAGTTGGGTATAATATCGAATTAAAAAAACTAATACAAAATATTTTCCAAAGTCACTCTACTGCTTTTCTGCAACACGTGCAGAATAAAGAAAAAAAATTTTTCGTCATTGATATTTCAAATGAAGTGTGCACCAAATGAATGACGACTTTATAACTATAGATAGTGGACAACCCAGCCACTTTCAAATTGAACCCAAGAAATAGAATATTGGTACACGAAATATGCACAAGAAATGTTTTTGCTCACAACAGCGATGTTTTCTGGGCTAATTAGTCCCAGTGACTCGATTTCCAAGCATTTCTCGAAAATAGGAAATTCGCCTGTGAGATCAAATAAACAGCAGTGATGCTTTGACAATATCTCAACGTTTACTGTCAGACTCTTGAATACTCTACTGTTAGACGAACAGACTAACAACTGTACTAGCTGCAATATTTTCAAAACGAAAGTATTCTAAAATGAATAAAACAAACCAGAACAAGAAAAATATAAATTTACCCCGATTTTCTGTCAACTGTTACAAGTGCAGAAAGAGATATCATCATATGGCGGATAGTCGAAAAAAAATTAAGGAAATCAAAGATACAGAACACAAAATACGAAGCAAGGAAGAGGAACGATATCTGGATAATGGATAGTGGCACAATTGCTCATTTGTGCTTCAAAAGAGAATAGTATATTCTGCTTTCTGAGGAACTGGAATGCTTCCTGAGGCACTGGAATGGCAATCTAATATCGTTTTCAGAACAACAAATAATTATCTGGAGAATCCTGCTAGTACTAACAAAGGGAGAAAAATGTTCTATCTCAGGATGTATTAACCGACAAAAAATTAAAAAGACAAGGCACATATATAAGATACATCTTTCTACATCAATATAATTTGCTGAAATTTTAGTTTGTTACACCCAAAGGTATATAAGATTATTAAATTCCATTCTACGCGACCATGACCCATTTCTTCTCTTGTAATAAACTATGGTAACTCTTTCATCTCTCTCGGTTCGACTGGAAATTAAATTACCCGAGGATATATTTATATTTTTTCAATCTACATATAATAAAGCACCGGAACATTTGAATTTTCAATAATTTTCAATATTAGCTATCGTTAACTAATAGATTTTCGTTTCGCTTTCAAATAACAGAATGCTACCATTGGGTTCCATTTTCTACTGTCCCATCAAGTATTGCCATGATAAAACGAAATATTTCAACTTTAAACGAATTTGACAATTGTCATCGTTAGTCAAATCAATGAAAGTAATGAAGTGCATAATAGTATATCGTACAACGAGCGCGGAATGACATACATTTCCTACGAGTATGAAAGTTTGCAGCACGAGCTGCAAGCGAGTTCCGCAATTCATACGAGTAGGAAATGATCATTCCATGCGAGTTTTACACTATACTTTTTCTACGACTGTTATAATATACAGTGTAAGTAAAAAACAACAAACATGAGAAATGTATTTTTATTAATTAATTGAGAAAAATAACGTACTAGGTGAATGTGTTAAGCACCGACTACAATAATCGCGAAAAAATATCTTCTCATTTGTTATCAACAATATTCAATGTTACATTGGTACAATTATCAAAAACAAATTTTGGGGAAAATAGAATCCGTTTTTTTAAAGGAAAAGTTGACATTATTAACATTATCTGTAACTGATGTCGATGGAAGGTCTGACAACTTATTGATCGATCCTAATATTTTATTGGCTAGGTTATTTCAACTAGTCAGTGCGAGTTTTTCACTATACTTTTTGTACGACTGTTATAATATACAGTGTGAGTAAAAAACAACAAACATGAGAAATGTACTTTTATTAATTAATTGAGAAAAATAACGTACTAGGTAAATGTGTTAAGCACCGACTACAATAATCGCGAAAAAATATCTTTCCATTTGTTATCAACAATATTCAATGTTACATTAGTACAATTATCAAAAAAAAATTTTGGGGAAATAGAATCCGTTTTTTTAAGGGAAAAGTTGACATTATTAACATTTTCTGTAACTGATGTCGATGGAAGGTCTGACAACTTATTGATCGACCCTAATATTTTATTGGCTATGTTATTTCGACTAGTCAGTGCGAGTTTCACACTATACTTTTTGTACGACTGTTATAATATACAGTGTGAGTAAAAAACAACAAACATGAGAAATGTACTTTTATTAATTAATTGAAAAAAATAACGTACTAGGTAAATGTGTTAGGCACCTACTACAGTGATCACGAAAAAATATATTCTCATTTGTTATCAACAATATTGAATGTTACATTGGTACAATTATCAAAAACAAATTTTGGGGAAATAGAATCCGTTTTTTCAAGGGAAAAGTTGACATTATTAACATTTTCAAAACTGATGTCGATGGAAGGTCTGACAACTTATTGATCGACCCTAATATTTTATTGGCTATGTTATTTCGACTAGTCAGTGCGAGTTTCACACAATACTTCTTGTACGACTGTTATAATATACAGTGTAAGTAAAAAACAACAAACATGAGAAATGTACTTTTATTAATTAATTGAAAAAAATAACGTACTAGGTAAATGTGTTAGGCACCTACTACAATAATCGCGGAAAAATATATTTTCATTTGTTATCAACAATATTAAATCTTACATTGGTACAATTATTAGAAACAAATTTTGGGGAAATAGAATTCGTTTTTTTAAGGGAAAAGTTGACATTATCAACATTTTCTGTAACTGATGTCGATGGAGGGTCTGACAACTTATTGATCGGCCCTAATATTTCATTAACTATGTTATTTGGAATAGTTAGGGACTCTTCGATGTAACCCTCAGCTACTGTTGTAGAGCTCCAGCCACCATGCCGTTTTAATGTCGTTATATCTTCGCCACTATCTTTCAATATTGTAGCTGAAGATCGGCGGAAACAGTGGCCGGTGTATAACTCAGGATTCGGAAGTTTTAAGTATAAAGCAATTTGTTATCCCATATTTCCTATTTTATTTATTCCAATTTTTTGGACAGTGCATTTTCCTTACTGATAATTTAGAAGAAAATAAGCGTCGTTGACATTACTTGGTCGCAGATTCCTATATTTTTTCACAATGTTGGCATATTCTCCCGTTACAGTAATTTTCGAGAAGTTTTTGTTTTGGTGTTTGCAATGTGGACCAAAACTTCGGCACCTAAATCTTCAGAATCGTGAATTTTCATTTTGTACATCTCATCTCTCCTACAAGCACCCATAATTCCCATAATAAGTACAACCTGCAATAAAAAAATATAAACAAATTATAATTAATTAACTGATTATTGTGGAACTTACTTTTGCTACAAGGTATTCGTTGTCTGGGGCTTCTTTGATGAACGTATCAATCTCCTTCGTTGTGAAAACTTAAGATTTTTTTGCTTTGTATCCATCTGATTTCCGCTTCAGAAATGCTCTCAATTTGGAATATTTACTGATATTCACGCCATTTTTGGTACTGAGCATCGTTTTTAACATGCTATAGTGTGCCCATAAAGTGGAAGATTTAAATTGATTTGATATATTTCCAAAGTAAGCCATCAGAACATACTCTGAACGAGAACTAGTTTTCTGTTCTTTGCACCAGTCCATGAATAGGGTATACGAAACTGTGTATTTTTCTTTAGATTTTTCAGGCACTAAATTTAATGAAGCGTTATTTGCTGCCTCCATAACACTTGGCGATGTTAAACTCTTTTCACTGTCACTACTTTCCATGCTGAACTAATTTCGAAATACCTTTATAATATCGTTCTGTCAAAGAAATATTGAATTGTCACTTATGTTTGTGATTATATTGTCTGTATGGTAACGGCAATGTTACCTGGTTACGGCGTCTTTTGTTTTATTCACTCCACGCCTCTTTTGTCATGACGAAGATTGCGAAAATTTACCCCTGCGTTTTTCAGACATTGTGCACTAGTTGCCCAGCAACAAGTGCATAATGAAAATGAGTATCACAATGTACTACATTTAGAAATCATCATTGAACATACAATGGAGGTATTTTGTGACAGTCGTAGAAAAAGTATTTTGAAAAACTACTGTTCAAATATAATGATGGTGAACTGAACACGAGGAGTCAGGTTTTTTGTAGAATAAATGCTATAAATCTTGAAGAGAATATCAACTTTAGAAGAAATGAGGTAGTCTTATCACAATATTTTCTCAGTTGCTGATGGTTCATACCCATCTGCAGAAATCTGTCATATAACCCTCCAGCGGAAGCCTGCAGGTTGGTGGTTTGGCAAACATATGTGGGATGACGTAACTGAACGAAAAGAAAAAACTCTCTCATTCGTTATCAGCGTTTCCATGGTAATATATTTCTGGATACAAGGTTCAGGGTGTTAACATGGATGTAAACACTTGACTATACATTATAGTATGAACTTGACTGTCAAGCAATAACATGAAAATACATGATTTATTCTAAGCATTTCAATAATGCAACCACAATGCAACAAGTTGATTGTTCACAATTGAATATTATCAACAATTTCAATTCATCTTTCTGCAGAATCTAAGATATTCCATAATGAAGAATTATTAGAGTATAGGATATGTTCTACCTTGCATAGCCTAAGAACCATATGACGCTAGCAACTTGTGCACATACTCCAGAAGTTATTGCACCTCAAGTACAATACGTACCGCTTATTGGTTCTTCATCTGGTCCTCGGTTATGACTGTTCAATGAGTTTTCATGGTCAAATTCGTACAAAGTATGTTTTCTCGCTCGGGTAAATCGAACAAATCGTGCCCCTATTGACTCCGGTTCGAATAACTTTGTCAAAAATAAATTGTATCTTGGATATAAGCTGATAAATTGTATCTCGGATATAAGCTGATGCCAAACAATTTTGAAATGTTTCGATAGTTTTGTCGAAACTATACTATAGCAACAGTGAATTTCGCCTCGTCTCCAATGCAAATGTTCCTATCCAACCCTAATTTGTAACGAGCTATGAGTTTGAGCTAGTTGGAGGATTATTTGGGCTGAAACATTATCTGCGTTTTGCATAGTATAGATTTGTGAAATATGGCACAAGGAAGTTTGAAAAGCTCTCCCAAGTTGACGCAACATTGTATTTGAATCATGTCACAAAATAATTCAAAAATACCTTTCGGTTGTTCGTTTCGTGATTCTACAATCCGTCTGGATTCAGTTACTAATCGTGATTGATTTGCTTTTTTTAGTCATGAATTGTCTTTGGCTTCTAGATAAAAAAACTCATGATCGAGGTTTAAATCTTCGAAAAACCCAAGCGCATCCCTGTAACCTCAATCAATAATAAAAATGCCGCCTTCTCGAACACATTATCTTCTGATCCTGATTCATGTCATGAATTGAAATAGCAGCATAATTATTTCTGGTGTCCGAAGTATGGACCATGTACAACCAACACAAATCCATCTGGTGCTACAACTAAACCATTTCTGCATTTTATATTTTATTTCATCATGGGAATCCTCCATGGGATAGAAATGGGTCAGAATGCTTTGGTTTTTCACCAATAATATGGGGTGATTTTTCGAAAAACTTTGCTGACCAAGAGTATTGGTGGAACTATTTTATTGAACCGATAGGAAATGATTGCACATAACATTCATTTGTGCCAAAATAAAAAACATTGGCATTCATCTCCTCATAAATGTGACAATTGTCATATCGGGATATATATATATATATATATATATATATATATATATGTATTAATAAGTGGGGAGTAACGGGGATCTTCACACACAAGTGTTGAATTATGAAAAACTCTTCAATACGTTGGACCGAGCTTTCGTTTTAATTTTGAAACTTTCTTCAGGGTCCTAGAATATGTTAATTAGATTATTGAGAAAAAATACTTGAAATGAAGGAAGTACTTACAGTAATCTGAGTGGTCGATTGATGAACATTAACTTTTAAAAAAAACGTAAAATATATGTAAACATTTGTCGAAATGGTGTTATAGCTTTGACGTTTCAAGTGACATTGAAGGATTTGAAATTACTACCTATGATTATTCGTCAGAAAAATATAAAATATTGTAATGGGTGTGTAAATTTTTATATTATATCCTTTGGAAATCATCAGTTTCAATCTATTTGTAAAAGATAACTGAAGATTTTGCTTAGATTTTCGATATCTGTTTTTTGTTCATATTTTGATTGGATTTATCAATTTCAATCATTTCACGGAATAATCTTTCAGATAATTTTTTTTCTGAATGTAAAACTTTTGCTTCTTCGAATGATATTTTATGGCCTGTTTCAATAGCATGTTGAGCTGATGCACATGACTTCTTGTTGAGTCTTATATCACTTCTGTGAGAGATATTACGGTTATTTAAAGTTCTTGAACTCATACCAATATAGTTCAAATCACAGTTGTTACATGGTATGCTGTAGACAACATTTGATTTATTCAAATCTGGTGTGGGATCTTTTAACCTCGTATTTAAATTTCCAATAGTCTTGATATTTTTTTGTGAGATTTTTATATTACTTTCATTTCAAATAATTATATTTGATATTAGAATTCCTATAGTAGGAATTGAAAAAGTAATTATCCTATTATTGTTATTTTCTAAATTTTGATTATTTGTGTCATCATTATTAATCTGTCTATCAGAGTTGGCATTGGAAAAAATCCTATTAAGAAGTTTTTTGGGGTAAGAATTATCCAGTTGAATATTTCTGAGAATTTTTAAATTTTTGTTTTTCAATGAAGGATGAACCAACATCTTGATTTTTTTTTTCATTCAGAGAATCAAATTTATTTTCATTCTTTTTGAGTGGAAGGAATGATAGTTTATCTATCTTCCAGAGTTTGGTGGTTTTATATACCAATTTGTGATTAGCGAATTGTTTTCTCTACGGATCATTCAGTATCTAAAAACGGAATACTTTTATTTTTTTCTAATTCAATTGTGAATTGTAAATTTTTATTGTAGTCATTTACTTTTCCCAAAATTTCATCAGATTTATCCATTGGTATTGCACAAATAATATCATCTACCAATTTTTTATTTAAAATAACTTCAAAGGTCAATTGTGGTAATATTTCTTCGAAAAGGTCATCCATTACATACGAAGCAATGATGGGTGAGATGGTAGCTTCCATAGGTGTTCCAAGAATTTGTTTGTAGAAATTTCCTTCGAACGAGAAGAAACTTGATTTGAATATGAATTGAATGATTTCTAAAAATTTTGTTTGTGAAATATTACAATGTTCTTCTATTTTACTCCATCTTTTAGTTATACTTTTCAACACTAATTCTATAGGTATGTTACTGAATAAGGAAACAATATCTAGACTTATCGAAACATAGCTTTGTGGAAGTTGTTTTTCGTTGATGAATTTAGAAAACTCGAAAGAATCTTCAACATAAAACTAATTTCCAAAGTCATATGCATCTGTCAGGATGTCTGTGAATAACTTAGCTATTTTGCTATTGGGTGCATCAATAGATGAAATGATATGTCTGAGTTCCATGATTGGTTTATGAATTTTGGGTAAACCATAGTATTTTGGTGATACAAAACTGTATATCATAAATTTTTTTGCTTCTTCTTCAGTGATCATTTTAAATTTTGTTAATTCTGAAATCAATTTATTTGCTTTCTGTTCAATGGTTGAGGTAGGATCTCTATTTGATTTGGTGTAAGAGTTTTCGTCTTCAAGGATATCATGGGATTTTTGTATATACTCATTTTTTTTAATGACTGTTACATTACCTTCATCTGATTTCGTTGAAATGAGATTAGGATGGTTTTTCAAAAATTCATTTGTTTTTTTATAAAGAACATTGATATAAGACTCAAAAAGAAGTCATGTGCATTAGCTCAACATGCTATTGAAACAGGCCATAAAATATAATTCGAAGAAGCAAGTTTAACATTCAGAAAAAAATTTCTCTAAAAGATTATTCCTTGAACTGATAGAAATTAATAAATCCAATCAAAATATAAACAAAAAAACAGATATCGAAAATCTTAGCAAAATATACAGTTATCTTTTACAATAGATTGAAACTGATGATTTTCAAAGAATATAATATTAAAATTTACACACCCACTACAATATTTTTTTATATTTTTCTGACGATTAATCATAGGTAGTAATTTCAAATCCTTCAATGTCACTTGAGACGTCAAAGCTATAACACCATTCCGACAAATGTTTACAAAAATTTTACGTTCGTTTTTAAGTTAATGTTTATCAATCAACCACTCAGATTACTGTAAGTACTTCCTTCATTTTAAGTATTTGTTCTCAATAATGTAATGTTCATATTTTAGGACCCTGAAGAAGTTTCAAAATTGAAACGGAAGCTCGGTCCAACGTATTAAAGAGTTTTTCATAATTCAACACTTGTGCTGACTGAAGATCTTCATACAGTTCATACCAATTTTCAGTCGTTATATCTAAATTTATATTAATTATAATATTATATATATATATATTATATATATATATATATATATATATATATATATATATATATATATATATTCGAAACAGTTGCCTATCATACCCAGTATCTTACACCATTATATATGAAAGTCTATACTGTATTATAAATTTCAGCGGAAATTTAACATGTTGGAAACAATTAGTTGTGATGAAGATTTTCTCAACAAATCACCGAAAAAATGTCAATTTCACGAAATTTAGTACACGGTCGTAGTTTATGAGGAAACATTGAACAATGTAGAAGACTGTAGGTCACAGCTGGAACTATTAATGAATAGAGCGGTAGAGTTTGATAAATGAAGAACTGTGCAGAAATATGGAATGATCTTAGGAACTCAATATTCGGGCCAAGAATAAGACAGGAAGAGAAAGTCCAACCTCAGACGTAGGAAATTATGTTGAAGGATCGAAAAAGCTATGAACAGTGAAACTTAAACGAATAGATGTATGCTGTTTAAGAAGAGATCATTGAAGACAAATTTTGCCTGAAGCATTACCTGATAAAAAAAAAGTCAATTGGTTCTGAATTATTAAGGCAGAATATGTCAATACGTATCCAGATTGTATGCTTAAGGATGTAGGTACACAGGAATCATATATTTTGCAGACTAAGCTGCTACCGTAGGCTTTCCATCGTCATCGGGTACACCCACATTTTTAAGGGGGGGGTTAACCTTATATACCAGTACGTCTAGAAAACGTCGCTTTCACTGGCTTGTGCGATTATTGGAAATTACTATTAAAATACACAATTTACAGAAAAAAAAACAAATGTGCATTTTTGTAGATATTAGTTTCACTAGAACTATAAATATATAGGATAGTTCGAGAAATGGAACGCCTCTTATATGCTAAATTCCACTTTTACAAAATATGAAATTTGGCTATGAAATGTTTTTCCATAATTACAACTTTCTTGGGTAAACATAACCTCCGGTCCACGAATTCTAGTCCAATTGGAAGTGAGATATATCCATTGTTTTTTTTTTAACTTTAAATGGGAGTCCTGACATCCTCGAAAACATTGAAACGCAAGATAGCGCAGATCCAGTGCGCCACAAAAGTAAAATTACTTGCAACAAACATCACACCGCCTGAGACACCGCCTTTTGCACAATTGCGGAGTTGTCTTGTCTACGTGTTGACATATTGAACTGGTTGTATTGCATGTGCAGAAAACGCTCATCTATGCCAATAAACGTACGACCTAGTTTCGAAATCAAATATTTTATGTTCATTCCTGTGTTTTTTGTGCGTATACTGGTAGTATACCTAAATGAGGAATATCCTAGTCTAGATGTTGTCATCGCGTACTTTTGGAAGGATATAGAAAAACTATAATAATTATGTTAGTCTGATCGATCAACATGAGCATTTTTTGGTAATTCGAGTTCGCCTTCACCGAAAATTATGATCAAGGTGTCATTCGATTTGTAATTGCATCTAGAAAAAATTGCAAAAGTTATGAACAATCCAACAAAAAAAAGGTGGTTTCCTTTTTTACGAATAAATTGTAACCCATTACATATGAATATTAGGGAACAGAAGAAATCCATGTACTTGGATACATGAATAAAAAATAATTTGGCAGAAAAAACTCAATTTTTCTATTAGTTGTGCTTTTGTTAATTAAGTTATTTCTACAAGTTGGAAATTACCATAAAAACCCCTGATAATTTTCAAACTAAGATCCTGAGATTTTTTCCACTTCTTGGATGTTTTCTTTGAAAGTTTTAAAAAAAGTCCCCCTTTGGAAAATTAGGAAAGAATCACTTTTTCATTAACAAGGCATTAAAAAATCAAAAGTTCAATTATTTTTTTTTTCTTATTGTTAAAAACTACGTGATATTTTTGCAATGTTCCACTTTTGCTCCATTCTCCATTCTTCTTCAAATGATTGTTATTATCAAATGCATTGTTTGGTAGAGTTTTTTTAAGATCTAATCTCTGGTGAAAATCATGATTTTCAAGAGAAAAATTGTTTCTTAATAAACGCATTTGTTAATTAACAATTTTTGTTCATAATTTTATTTGATCTTTTCATTTTTAAATTTTTCAATTTCGTTAATAAAAAAGTGTTTTTTTAAGGGATCTTTCTTAAAGCCTTCAGAGAATAGATCGAAGGGGTGATAAAAATCTCTGGTTTTTATGTTTCTAACTAGTAAAAATAAGTCAATTAACAAAAGCACAACTTATAGAAAAATTACGGTTTTTAACCGACGAATTATTGTTTATTCATGTATTCAAATTTTTTGTTTGAGTGAACGAATCGTGCGGTACGCGCGGAAGCCACATCACCCGTTTTCTGCTCCATTTTCACCTCCCAATTGAAATTATTGGTATTGGTGGTAGAATTCGGGGAGGAGAAATTTTTATTCAGGAAATTTCCTGCTCTTTGGGGATCTTTTTTTCGATTTCAGATATCTGCAATAGTTTTCGGGATATTTGTAAAAAACGAAAATACCTCTTTTTTTACTAAATTGTATATAACTTTTGCAAGTTTTTCGAGCAAGACTTAAATTTTTTCAAAATGTTTCTAGATGCAATTACAAATCGAATGACGACTTGATTATAATTTTCGGTAAACGTGAACTTGAATTCTGAAAAACGGCACATGTGCCTGCCATTCACGAGAAGGGTGAGTAAAATGAATGTATGACTGCTTCCAATGTCCTTATAATTTTTTTCTATAGATCGTTGCGGTAAGAATACATCAAAATTACAAAATACTGGGGATTTTGTTGGGTTGATTTTTTTTTCCAGCGCCATTTTTACAAATTTGATTGTAGGATAATTTTGAAAATAGCAGAAACTTTGATTGCGGTACTTTGCTAAAAAAATACCAGTTAACAAAAATCTGACGAAATGGCGGATGAGCTTTGTGATTTATAGTCTGATTCTATCCATAATTGGTATTTTGTATGTAGAAGTTGTTGGGGTCAAGGACGATTTTTTTATGATTGGTGAAATTCTATTAAAATTGTTATCTGTGGGTTTGAGATTTAGAGTTGACGATTTTTTTTTTGTCAACATTTACGGCGATTTTTCAAATATGATTTGGAAATTTTAAAACCATTTATCAAAATGCACTGAAAAGAAAATATAATTTATTTTGATATGTGTAGCTTACTTTGTAACAGATTCAAAACCTTGCCTCGCAATGTTTTCAGTTCGAATAGGCACAAACTGGTATTCTTGTGCGACGAGTTTTTGATTCTGTTACAGAAAAACCTATATACCATATCTAAAAAAAAAAACCCTTCAGTGCATTCAAATGAAATCCCGTCTTAATTTTTTTTCAGTATTATAGTAGTTTGTTTTGTTATGGTATTTTCAAGAAGATTTGGGTCCACAATCCATGATCTGTACTTATTACGTTTTGTAATGTTATGTAACATTGGAGTAGGTTGAAATTGGAAATTACGTATTTTTCCAGGGACCGGAAGAATTCTCGAGAAATCCTCATATCGTTTTTTAGAAATTTTAAAGTGATTTTTTTCAAGCCATCATTTCACAGCCTTTTTTGTTATTTCAGTTTGTTGGAGTTCTAGGTTCTCAAAAACTAAACTAAATAAAAAATTAAACTTTTATTCGCTAATTCTTGTGTTTCTTGATAGGATCAATACTGACTTGAAGTTGAAAAGTTGAAATTCACGCCAAGTTGAAATTGACGGCCAACATTCATCATTATGAAAATATCAATGGGGGGATGAAGACTTGACTTTCAATTTCCATTCAAGTTTTTGCCCTCTTGTAGTCGGTAGCTGAACTAAATCCGCCATAAAATGGACCAAAACGCCCTAAACCGTGTACCTATACACAGAATCAATTCTTGATTAGAAACTTGAAAATAATATACTCTTTCCTACTTTTATTTGGTTCGATGCATTCTTGATAATCTGAGTAATGTCATTAGCTAATTCATAATTATAAAATGAATTCTGAAATATAATTCCTGATCAACTCAAACTTGTTCAGATTTGATAATTTTTCTGGGAGTACTCATGCAGTTTTGGAAGTTGCCACGGATCACATGACATATATTGATCATTCATCCATTTTTATAGCCAATTTCAATTCCATTACTTCAACCATTCGTTCATTGTTAACCAAAAGGCGAGTCACTGATTACGGTTGAAAATTGTCGAATGCGACACCGACCTAAGAGTATATAAACTTCTTTTTGTGATTTGGGTGATTTTATTTTATAAATTTTATGAATTATGCTTATTAATGTCTCCACCCACCAAACTTGCAAACGGTTTGACCTAGAACATTCCGACAGAAACCACATTGAATGGTACTATTGATATTACTTGGAAGAAAAAGGATTTTAATTCGATGTGAACAATATAACATAAACCTTATTGAAATATTCTACAGCTGAGAAATTTTGTCTCAGCAATACCTGCGTTGCATATGAAATGAACCTTTGGCGGCATAAACTTTGCCATATTCTGTTTTTTTTAATCTTCAGGTCAATCAGAAAAACTGTCATCAAAACTACTCTCAGCTTCCAGATGATTTCCACGGTTCTCGCCTTTTATTTATCTTTGACAGGACGAATACATAGTAGGATATCATTTGAAATGCAACAAAGAGACTAATAAAAGTAAATAACACTCAACTACCTGTTTCTTTTTCAAATTCTCTGGAAATCACATGTACGATAGTTTCATTAGACCGAAGTATAATTGAAAAAATTCGTTAGAAATATAAAGGGAAATAGAGGGAAGGGAGATGAGAGACACTGATGATCCATCGAAGACAATATCAAATTGAGAGCATTCAATCACTTCAATGAAGTGGAATTCTTCAATCTAGCAGTAAGAATACCCGACAAGTTTTCCAGGATGTCTAGTTTTCTGATTGAAAAACCAATGAGAATGACTTCACGTAAGGAATAAGATCATCCAACTTGGTTTTCAAAATCTACCAACAGGTAATCAGTTGGTCTTTCTCTCTCTCTCTCTCTCTCTCTTTCTCTTCCAATATCTTGGCCTCTTCCCATCAGGAAGTTGACCATGTCGGAGGGCCTTGTGGGATTTAACCTCACTTGCCCCCTTTCGTAGGGCACCCTGGATGTCTCACTTGAAGTGATACCACGAATGCCCGAATTGTCCATATAAAATGTTATTTACAATGCACGTTAATCGGGAATATGACTTTCAAAATATCTTTTGATTGTACAATTGAAGGCCCCTTCTTCCGACAGATCCGTTGTCATCCAGCCTGGTTACTGGCGTAGAGAAGAAGGAGCCTGTTATATTCACAAACATTCAGTTACTACACTTAAATATTGTTATTTTGCAATGCATGTTTGTAAACGGCAGGATATTCACATTTCACATGAACTTGACTCCTAACCTAGGAATGCCAACAGTCCTCGACCGACGTTAGGAGGCGAATCTAATCAGTTGAAAATAGGCAATTATTGAGAAACCTTTCTTCTCCACCTGCTCTTTTAGTTCATGATGAATGTTCACAATTTTGATTCAGAATTTTATGCCTATCCTATATACGATGTTTCAAATTGACATGCAAGTACTAATCAATAGCATTTTCAAAGATATTGGTGGAAATGATAATACATTTTTATGTGACTTGTCACTTCATTCCAATTTTCTATTCCCTATCTATTAAGCGATTGCGATACCATTTTTCATCAATAATCACCTGGAACCATGTTCTTATATACCTCAATGATGCATCTGAATCAAACCGTTCCGAAGTCAACAGGAAATGTGGCATTTACTCACGCACAATATAGAACATATTCGTGAAAGTAATAGGAAGTAATCGCGAATCAACCGATATGGAATTTGATAAAGTATTTTTGTTAGATTTCACCATAAGTTTAGCATGGATGAGAGCATCCACAAACCGTTGGAAAACATGTATTAGGTACCAATAGTGTGAGTGAAACTCAAAGGTTTTCAAACATCGGACTGGTATCATCTTGAATTTGAAAAGAATCTTGTTGATATCCTGTCACGTGTCACTTTAGAAATGTATCGCCCACCTTGAACAGTACGATAGTCGGAAAGCGCTACACCACCGAACACAGCTAACCTCTTGACAGCGAGAAAAAAGACAATAAACATAACCTAGTTTTTAGTTTGATATAAATATGGTTGTTTGCTCTGAATTCTTCTTTTTAATGTATTTTTGTGAGATAGTTAACAAGCCTTTCCTTTCACACCTGTGCATTATTTCATTCGCGAGCTTGAAAAGACCTAGTGGAATCACCAACAACTCGCGGAAATTTGGCGCTCCAACGTATACCATTAAGAACTTTCTGTGAGTTTTCGTGAATGTGAAGTACTCCATACGAAAAAGACAGTCATTTGAGTACTGTTCCATAATCGTGTGTGAACTTTTCGCTGCGACTCCAGCCTGAATAAGCCCTATTTGGTGTACAAACTCTGCTAGAGTTATTTAGTATCCGTGCACTTTGTTTGGACACTGACTGTAACAGCTCCATTCCTTTCCGCGTTTTACTTCGTATTTCAAGTGGGAGTTCCTTCTTCAACACTTTGAATGGTGTGCGCATAGTAATAATACGATTCTGTCGAGATTGGATAATCTGTATTAAGATGAGATCTGGTAAATTAGTGGAAAAACCAATTTTCAAAATGCCTGGAGATAATGAAGTATCTGTTCAAAAAATCATCATGACACCAGAATTCCTTCAAAGCCTCATACAGAGTCTGCAAAATATACAAACACAATTTGTCAGAGAACAAACTGTGAGTACCCTCTGGCCAATTTGTCTGTATGCAAAGCTTGATTCGATGGAAGTACGAATTCAAATGTGGAAGCTTTCTTTGACTCCATCACAACCTACAAGGACTGTCCCAATATTTCGGATGAATATGCAGTCGAAGGTTTGAGCATGTTACTAATCGGCGATGCTGCTACTTGGAAATGAATCGTCCATAACTAAAAGACAATATTCATAACATAGTTTTCAGTTTGATATAGATATGGTTTTTTGCTCCTAATTCTCTTCTGGTATATTCAACAAGCCTTATTCCTTTCATACCTGTGCATTATTTCATTCGCGAGCTTTCAAACAACGTGGTGGAACAATGAAATTATTGACCCCTGTAGAACCTGTCGCATCACCATCAACGCACAACAGAAATATTTCTTTCTTTGGTGGACAGGTCCGACTTGGTTGAAAAACATAGTTGAAAACTTCCTGAAGGAGGCACAATGAGTTTTTCAAACAATAGTGAACATTGATGATTTTATTCACAAATATTAGTCTTTGAAGAAACCTTGAAGAGTCATTGTTTTCTGTTTCATTTGAGAAGTATTGTTGGTAATGCACATTCAAATTTTGGTTTCACACTATATTGACGAAGATTGAATCGATTCTCATTCTCATTCCCGTTCACTTTCTCATTGGAAAATGTGTAACAGAAATTCTAAAACCCGTTCATAACAAAGTTCCTGGAACCGATTGAAACGACTCAAAAAACTCCAAAGTATGACTCAACCCTTCAGGTTTTTGGTTGGTTCAGAGGGAATGTTAACGAATTATAAGTTCGAGTAAAATTAAAAAAACAATGCACAGCAATTTATGCGGGTAGAGCAGTGGTGCTAGTTAATTAAAATAACTCGCCCCACGGACTTCCGGAAATAACTCCGCCACACGGACATCCCGGAAAACTACTGAGTGTGAAGATGTACATTGAAATCGTCATGAGAACCAGTTGATTTATTTATTCGAAAATTATTCTTATGGGGCCTGGAAAAATCCACGATCCTACTACCTTTCACATTATGCATTTGGTCAGTTGTAGAAACATAATTGCAAAGCACGGAAGAACGCGCTGTTGTCAGTATGTTCATCAAAAAGTTGAAAAAGCGAATTGAAAAATAACGAAACAGAAAGCGTAGGATAGATCCATTTCTTTGATTGAATGATGGTATGCGCAATACGTCAAAGGCATTACTTCCAAGGTTGAGGTCCGGTGAGGACTATTCATCAGGGAAGATCATCAGTTGTTCATTAAACGGCTCTCATCTTCTCCTAAATATATGAAAGAATAACTGACTGACTCACTGACATATCAACGAACAACTCAAACTCCTGGGGCTGGGATCGTGAAAATCTGCATGTGGGTTTCTTTGACACTGTAGGTGAGCACTGAGGAAGGATTTTTGGAAATTTAACTCCTCCGTCATTTTTGAATCATTAAATCTGACAATTTGTCAAATTAATGTTCGAAGCTAGATGGAATCACATACAGAAAACCAGGAAAAATACAAATTCTTTGCGGATGTATTTCTTGAAATTTTTAAGGCCTTATTTTTAACTTTTTTTTCAGTTAACGTCCGCCGGTGAGCACACTTGCCCCAACTGTTGATTTTGCCAAATCCTCTGGTGTTCTCCAACAGAGGTGGGTATTTTCTAACGTCCTGTCCGAAGCACGGCAAAACTATTGTTACATCTAGTGTTCATTGATATAGCGTCTGCTAGCTGTGATATGCTACTACGCTGCATTTTTACGGGCTCTCAACGCAAGTATTTCTATCCAAGTACTCAGTGCGGTCAGCGTTACTTGATGGGCCGTGCTCCATTTTTTGGGGCGGTGTAACGGTACATTTTTCACTGGAACCTCACATGTGAATGATAAAAGACTAGGCGTTCAAAGATAAACTGTATTCAGTAACTCGTATAGTCAATCATCACTGTTAACCTTAAGAAAATAAATGTATTTCAATTCACTGTCGAATATTCTCTTCGTCCTGCGTAAGCCCTCCTGCGAAAGCTCAGATCCCAACACGCAGCAAAATTAGTCTCAAACCTTGATACTTGAATAATTATACGGAAGTCCAAGTAGTTATATTTCTGCTAAATTCTAGGTTCTGATCGATTCACTGGAGAATTGACATTTGTGTTCTTCAGTTGTGAGAGAAGCCCTCGAGAGTGGCTCTGTTGGATCTTCGTCACGGGCTTCGTGCCTTACACTTCGATATTGTACTCTTCTAATGTGTAACGCCAATTTCATTCAGATCAATTCAGGATTATGATTGATAACAGGGGGACAGAGGACCTGAAACAACATATTCTTAGGTTAGCACTATATTCGGTATTATGATATGAATTTTGACAAGAACGATATCTGTTAGAGGGGGTTATATAAAAAAATAATATGCTCCAACCTACTTGATGTGCGATTCCTAGTCCTTGTGAATTCATTGGATGGGTGCTTATTTGATTTCGCCAGGTTTGTTTTCATGTTGTCTATCATTCAAGAGTCGGAAGTGGTCGGCGTTACTCGGCCTTGAATTATAGTCGTTCGCATCTGTTTTGGTTCTGATTTAAGTGGCCTGCATGAATAGTTTCATCATTCGCTGTTCATGGTACTTTCGAATGATGATTGGGATTCCTTTTTGTTGAAAATGAGGTATTCGTCGTGGCGAGTGGCGAGTTAATCAAATTCCACTCGTTTCCTGGTGATTGAAGGTACATATTTTGGCCTGATGATTGGTCAGAAAGAGGCGAGTGCACCTCATACCACAGTCAACCTATTGTAGAGGGACCCAACCTAACTCATACTTGTGCCTTAAGCGCTAAAGGGCCATTGGCCGAGCCTATTTCACGAATGAAGTCAAATGTATGATTGAATGTTTTTGGAAAGGATCTTCTGTTTAATTTTATCGCTCAATTTTGGTTGCAATAAACCCATATTTGAATATTGTTTCTGGTGGATAGGTGTATACCCGTAATATAACTTTGATTCGATTTCCTGAGATCCAGGAAATCGGGAGTAAGTACTTTCCTGCTGGAATCTGATTGGCCGTTGATTCCTGCGACAGCAGTGGGGTCATGCGTACCACCGGCAGTTTTTTTTTTTAATAGGTAGAAAAAAAGGTGAAAGTTTTCCGGAGAGTTCCATTTTTGAGGGACAGAAAAGGCAAAACGTGATTACAAGGACCTTTGTGAAATTCAAAAGGGACTTGTTGTATAATGTGTTTTATCCAGACATCTATTCCGAGCATTATTTTCCACAAGTTATATATTGAGTGAAGTTGGTGTTGATATAGTTTTTGGTATTTGATGATGCTCATCAATTGAACGAGGCATTTCACTCACACTCTTCCGAGGATTATTCGGATTTCACAACTTGCATGAGACACTAAAACATAATTAATGGGTCCCTGGTAATTTTAATGATAGCTCAAAACAAGGCAAATTTGGTAGAAATCGATTGGAACTATATTTGGCGTTTTCCACATTCCTGTTTTGCCTCAGAAGCCCTCCGAAACTCGAAGGGTTTTTTTCCCTGGTGCAAGTAATCTACCAAGCTACTAAAAGCTCCTGGGGCAATCCTGGTCTCGAAGTGAGATGACTTGAGTGACGGCAAGAGTTGTAGAGTGCCCCACAACTATCATGGATACACGCAAGTGAAGGAACATTTGGTTTATCGTTTTCTTTGTTTTATTTTCATCTTTAAATTTCGCCCTATTATGTAAGATTAATTGTACTTACTCTAATTCTGTGCAGCGGAAATTAATACCAAAACCTTGGTCCCTTGTCAACATTTTTGTTTTGTTTTATATGCGCATGCGCCTGAGCTCACGCGACGCTTTTCTTACTGCTTTCAACCCTGAGTTGGCTTGTGCTGACGGTATTTAATTCCTGCCTACGAGTGTTGTGCGCTGTCAGTAGAGTGTACGAATTTATTCAATATTTCGTTGATATGCACGATTACATTATTGTTGGCTATTTACTTTGGATGTTGTGGTCTCGTTATTGAAATGTAGATAGCATACGCTTCCCGTATAATTTTATTAGTTCATATCATGCTACTCTAGTAAACCATCATTGTTGGGATTTTAGTTTAAAGGGAACCGAATAAGGGTGATCTTGAATGAAAATTAACTTGGGTACTCGACTTTGTTATTTCCAACATCGTTTGGTAAGTTAATAATGTTGTGTGGTACTTTGGGTATTTGGCGTTTTTCAATTAATTTACCTGGCGCCCATTCACATCAATTTTCAATTTAGCTACTGGTGATCTCCACCCATCTCCACTGATAAGCGTAGCCGCAAATACCCACATGTGAGGTTAATTGGTAGTCAGGTGGCCTAGTGACCTTGAGTTGTTTGTGAAGGTCACAGCATGTTGAGCATGAGAAAACAAATACCGGAAAAAATATGATTATTTATTCCACAGGAAATCAAAAATTCCCGAATCATAAGAGTGACCTGAAGTTTTAGAAATATATTATTAACAAACCCCACGCAATGTTTTCATCATCAAATCCGACTGTGGAAATTCCAACAAACAATTTTTGTTTCAGATGCCCCCGAACTTATCTCTACAAAAAAGAGGCTCAAGATGCAATTAGAAACGAGACAAGAGCAGGGTGAGTGAAACTTCATCAAATCATTGGATATATATATCAAGGGTATGCAATAAATGCACAGCAATAATTTAATCTTCCTTTCAATTCGAACCATGGGCGTGAAACGCCACTTTCATGAGGCGTTCTTCAACCGATAATCGAATGAAGAGAAATGAACTACCGATTAGTTGTGGCTGAGAAAATAGGAAAAAAATTGTGTGGACAACGAAGGTGTTGTGAATTAGGAAGCGAGTGTAATTTTGAGGTAGCAGTTGAAAAAACCCTCGTTTCTCTCATTTATGAATTCTACAATACACCCGGTAAAAACGTTTCTTATAATAAACAGGTTATATCACAAAGAGTATTGTTAATTGAAGAATAACATTCTGAACAAGGTAACATTCCCGGTACGTACTGGTGAGATATTTTACTTAATTCGCATCGCAATGGCTCAAAACTGCCCTTTGAATATTTGAATGATTTTTATCCATGAAACAATTGAATAAAAAATTCTTTTTCTTTTCGTTTTTTTTGAGAAAGAGAAAATATTTTGTTATTTGATGGAAATCTGTCCTATTTCGAAGCCCGTTCTATCACAAAGAGTATAACAAACGTTTTTCCTGAGGGTTATATTCCAGGGGTAGGAACGTACTGAGGGAGGATTTTCCGAAATCTGAATCCAATGGGATTGAAACTACCCTTTCGAATAATTATTATCTTCGAAAGCGTTCATTCTTTAATCTTGAAGTATTGCATTTCTCTGCGATAAGCAATAATTATACATTATACAAACAAATATTCATCCACTATAATTGACAAATAAAGTTTTGAAAACAAAAGTTATATTTCCAAACTTTTCTCTTTTTTTTTGTCATCTCTTAGTTTCAATGAATCGAATATTTGCTATCTGCCTTTTATCAATTTTTTGCCAGAGCTAACGCAAGCAGGTATATTTGGAAGGCTTGTTTGAAATGTATCCCATTCCTATGCTAGTTTCCAGATAGCTGAAGTGGTGATAGAATATGGAAATTTGATGCCGTCCTTCTAATGGGGTTTTTCTCTATTGACTATGCCATCCCGAATCATTTCTGTTTTATTGAAAAATGATATTTTACAAAGTTCTCAAGTTGACAACTAATTGACAAGCAATAATTCATCTTGTTCATTGCTCATCCATATACAACGCGTTCACTATACCTCAACAATATATCAATGATCAAAGTGAAATTTCTTTATATCAGGGGATCAAAGAGTTCAAGAGATCAATAAAAAATGAAAAGGTATGGAGTGTTTTGTGTCGATTGGAATATTGTTTTAGGCCACCGCTGTGAAACAATCGTCAATTAAAGTATAATGGTGTTTCTGTTTTGAGTGGTTTTCACAATTGTTTTTGTTCATCTCAAACTAGCATTTTTTCGGAAAATGATAAAAATATTACCAGGTATACCATATTTGAAACAATTTTCAGGATTCTAATTGATATGAGGAGTTTTTGCTTATGCTACACGTTCACCTCATTTGTTCGAATCTTGATTCCATCTTTTAACAAAGGTCGACTGGTAACATCATCACTTCTTTGATATCATAGACTATCTTCTCCGGTTCAGTGATTTCCATCATCATGTAGGTATTCTGAATTTTCATTAATGAATGAATATAAATTATGTTGCAGCACATGGTTAAGCAGTTTTCCTGAGCTATTTTCGGTGAAAGTAACTTTTATAGGGAACGATTGTTTGGTGATATGCACGTACTTTCGTTCAATGAACCCAAGTACAAAATCGTTCTCGAATGATGGCTCTCCAAATATCGTAAAATGGTCATTTCTAAACAAGCATCTCTCTTCATATTGGAGGGTTCAACAGAATCACATTTTTATTTTGAAAAGGATAATTGTCTATCTTCAGCAAAAAAAATACATTACTTTTCACAAATGACACAAATGAAACTTTCACAATACTTTCATTTTTGAAAGCTCATCACAAAAAATCTACTATGAGCTATTATTTTTCCTTCATTTGCACACTGCAGCGTATTTCATATATTGCACTGATCGCAAAAAACTTCCTCATTAAGAAATCAATTAATGCTAGATGAATACGTATCATTATTCTGATTTGAGTAAATTCCTACACAACAAAATAGTACACTCTGAGAAGAGAATTCAATATTCGATCGCACTGCACTGCAATTCTCAATGACCTCACCAATATGAATTACTTCGTTCCTCTGCACAACAATATTCAAAAACTACCGCTTTCGTGATTTGCACCACTCATATATTATCTTTTTTTCTTCTCGACTATTTGGGCGGCTTTCGGAACATCGGGACCATTACGTCATCGGAATTCCCAGACGGTTGTTTGGAGAATATAGGTGAACGGTCCCGCTCTCATTCTGTTTGTTCCGATCAAAACTAATTATTTCTCCAAAAGAGGGCTTGAGTCTTTCGAAATGAACATACTCCATCCAAGTTCTAGGGCTGCGCTGGATTCTGTAAACCACGTCGTTAATCCTCTTCTTCACCTCATACGTTCTTTCCCAAAACGGTGTTAGTTTGAGAGATACACCTTCCTTCCGCCGTAGGTTGTACAGCCAAACCTGATTACCTTCTTTGAATCCTCCTAAATGAGCTTCCAAATGAAAGGAGCTTCCATTCTAGCCAGTATCAACCTTTTCCGAACTGTTTTGTGGATTTTCAACAAGCTGCCCCTCTGTTTATTTGCATGGTCGTGTACTTCTACTTCGAAGTTTCCTTCCTAAAATGAAGCAAGCTGGGTTCGGCTTGGTTGAGTCAGGGACGATGGCTCTGTATGCCATCAAAAATATCAGGAGGTGTCTTTCCCAGTCCTTTCCATGTTTTTCCACAACTTTGGAAGAATGCTCTCCCATAGTTCGGTTGAATCTTTCAACCCTGCCATCTGACTGGGAGTGGAGCGCCGTGGTCTGGTCTTGTAGATATTCATCAGCTCGCAAACCATGTTGAATAGCTTTGACTCGAAATTCCTTCCTTGGTCGGATCGTAGCTCCATCGGTATTCCAAATCTTGAGAACATGATGTTCACCAATCACCTGGCTATTGTGGATGCTTCCTGGTTTGGAATGGTATAGGCTTTCACCCATTTGCTGAGATATTCCATGGCAACAAGATATATTTGTTGCCATCTTCTGTCACAATAAAGGGTCGAGCTACATTAATGGCAATCCTTTCGAATAGTGCGCCTTCGTTGTATTTTTTCATCGTACACCTGGACCTTGTTTTGAGACTTTCAGTGCGCCACACTCTGGACATCTTCTGCACCAGCTCTCTACATTGTCTCGAAATTGAACTCAATAGAACTTCTGCCTGATATTGTCCAAAGGTTGATTGTCCATATGTTCTCCTGATTTTCCTCCTTGGTGAATTTCGATCTTGACTTCAATTATCCTTTTTCTGGTCAAAACCAATTGAAAAATTGACGACGTCCCATCAGCTGACTTCCATATTCATTTGAGTAGTACATTTTCCACAACCAGGAAATCCCATTAGGCCCACATTGCATTGAAGATGGAATCTCTGTACGAGATATCTCTTCTGGAGGGTCTGCCAGTTCCGCCCTCCTTCCAATGTAGAAATGACTCAATGTTTGGATCGGTTTCCTGGTCCTATCTCATGTGTGCACTGGTCCGTCCATCTTCAGTTATGAGTCTTGTGTGTCCAACATCAACGACTCCTTCATCTCATTCAATCCACTGACAATGTCTATACAGTCGTCCTTTGCGATATTTAATTTTGAAATGGTACTGGTTTAGCTTTCCTATCTATATATTTGTCCTTCTAGGTTTTTCAACTCCAGTTTCCACTTCAGGGCTGCATCATCGGTCCTAATCAGAACCGTTCTCCCATATAGGTAGTTGTGGAAGTGATATACTGCGCTGACTGTTGCTAGAAGTTTCTTCCTGGTAACACAGTAATTCCTTCTCGGCTACGACATCACCCTTCTGCAGTAGTCGATGACTTTCTCCTGACTATCTTACACCTGGGATGATACACCTCCATGTCAGGTATTGCTTGCATCCATGTTCAATATGAATAGGCATTTTCGCTATGGGTATTCAAAGATTGGATTCGAACAAAGTACTGCCTTCAACTTACGGAAAGCCTTATCACTTTCGATAGACCAGAAGAAATTAACCTGATCTACTGATAACTTATGTAGGGGAGCTGCGATATCTGCAAATCCTTCCATAAAACGGCGATAGTAGGTACGCAGGCCTAGGGAGCTCCTCACTTCGTGCTTATCTTTTGCTCTCGGCTAGCCCCGAATAGCCTGTATTTTCGATTCGTTTGAATTCCTTTTTCCGAAATTGATTGGCCAACAAAATCCACTTGCTCCTGGAATAAGGAGCACTTCTTGTGATCCAGCTTGGGGTTGGCACTCCTTCAACGTGCCAGAAAAGTTTGTTAAGTAAGTACACGCAATATCAGCACCATCAACCCCCCGAAAGTCGCTGGAGCATAACAGAGACCAAAAGGCATAACGGTAAACTGATTTAATCTACTTTCAGTAGTAAACGCAGTCTTTTTCTTGTCGTCTCCATGTATGCCCGCATGCCAGTTTCCGCTCCCCAGGCCTAGGATTGAGAATCATTGCGAGCCTGCTAATGTGATCAGTGTGATCAGTGTGTCGTCGATTCGGTAGCTCTCTTTGTTATTTGGTTTCCTATAAACCTCAGTAGATCTTCTAGATCCCTTGTTTTGGACACCAGTACCACCGGGGTGGACCATGTACTCGGTGATTCTTCGATAACGCCATCTTTGGTCATTTCATCGACAAGCTTTTCCACCTCCTGTTGTTTGGCAAATGGTGATCTCCTTTGTGGTTATTGAATTGGATGGCTTCGACCAGTATAATCCTGGACTGTACTAGGTTAGTTTGTCCTGTTGCTGATCCTGTGAATCTCACGTTTGAATATAGGAGTATTATATTCTGAGCAATTGAGAATGAGTGGCACACTATTCATTGATTAATCTCCAAATAAATCTCAAAACACTGAATAACTTAAAATGCTCCAATTCAGTTTCCCAATTGAATTCACTGTGCACCCGGAACTATCACTCCACAGCTCAATTTCTGAGCGATACGTCTTGACTCTTCCACTATTCATTTCGGACGGCAATATTTCGAAACATTCAAGAAAATTTGTGAATGCTATCTTTTGTATCAACGGTGAACATTTGCCAAATCACTGAAACCCTAGAGTTTTTTCATCAGAATCATCTGAGGCAGGCATATTAGACAGATAAGTTCGTGGCAATGCTCAAAGTCCAATTCAATCATTGCCAAATTAATATCCTCATTTTCAAGTGAATGATGTTACATTTTATTGCGACCGTATCCACGTGCTCAGGGAGTGTTATTTTCGATATTCAATTTGTGAGTGAATATTTTCCAAAATTGAAAGTGGTAAAAACGGATTTGAAAAAACTATATCATAGAAACATTGAAGAATAAGACTGAACCGAAATAGCTGTATCACTAAAGCATTACACTTTCATTCTTAAAAAATATCAAACGGAGAAATCAACATATCTTGCGACCCACGAAACGCAAGTTTTCGATTATTTGATGAACATTCAATTTTTCCTTAAGAAGTCAGTATAAATAAAATATCACAAATCTTACATTTCCTCAAGTGATTTCACTCAATTGATGAGAGAAAGTCAAATATCGCGAATAGTTTTCAATAAACACGTGATATGTAGTATTAATTAATATTTGAAAATTGTCATAAAAATAAAAGCTCTTGAAAATATATCTTCAAAATTGATTGTTTGGGAGAAAATTCGAATATAACAATGAAAAATTATCCACGTCAATCAACAACAAATATTGTACGACAATTGATGCAGTTTTCTCAAGACATTTGGAAAACAGAGTTTATATTTCTCATTTCATCGTCAATTTTATATTCAAATTTTAATACTAATTGAATCAATTTATTTGTAATTCCCGAAATAAATAAGTGGGTGTTGCTCACTGTAAATCATATTTTCACTAGATACTATCAAACTTTAACATGACTTTCCTGAAGGTCAATAGCACTATTCCAATCACTCCTATCATTCTTCAGGATCTCTAATCATTCGATAAAAGTATTTTTGAATCGAATCAGTGCCTGAGATTTTGATATTCTCAGTTGCACTCGAAGTTTTGCCAGAACCTCCAAATACGTGCTCTTGATACAACCAACTGGTATATTGTGGTTGCTGCATTTGAACTCTTCTATTATCGATACACATGCCGAAGTCATAGAGATATTTCTCTGATCTCAGTGTCCTTTGGGCACTGAACAACATTCTGTAAATTTTTTAATGATAATGCTTCCGTGACTGCGCTTTATTGATAAATTTATGGAAAAGTACTATCACTGTTTTGAAGTTAATGGTTTCAGGTGATAGTTACGTTATTTCCAATCATCTATTTACACCTGCAACTAACCATTTTTTTTTTTTTCAGAGAGTATTCCAGGTTTGGTCATCCACTTGGGTTCGCTCGTTTTGAGTTATGTTGTGGGAGATATGACATTGAATGTAATGATGCAAGAGTTCAGAACAACCTTGTGGGAGATCAATGGTACAATCAATGTTAAGGAAATTTTAAACCAATTTCCTGTAGTGGGGACAATCTTGTCCAAACTTGTAGAACAGATTGGCAATATTGCGTCAAGATTCCCAATAATTGGTTATTATATTCAAGCCATTCTCAGTGGCTCCGGCTATACAGGTGAGAAGTGTTCATTATTATATTTTTTGAGAGATGTGAAAAAGTATATTCTACATCATGAGATCGAGGACGAAGGTCTGTGAGTATGAGAGTGAGTATTGGCCATTCTGAACGTATAGCATCAGATAATTATTAGAGCTCTTTCACACGAGGATACTGTATGCGAGATACGCGTATCCGTGATACAGACCAAACATACCTACATTCAAATGAACCCATTCACACGGCAAGGGCAACACATACACTATCGCTATACCGAATTACAGTATGCTGGCACAAGCATTACAATATATGGACGTGTTCAGACCGGATACTTTCGCAACGGAGAAGGAATTATAGACGCAGGATATTTTTCAGTACAAATTCAATCGTCCTAGGTATTATTCACTATGCGCCATAGTGATGGAGCATTAAGATTTTGACAACAAAAAAGTTTGGTGGAGCCAAATTTCTGATTATGGGATACAGGACACACAGATTACTCCAAAAAATATTTATGTACATAGGATATATATATATATATATGTGCCGAGTTTCTTGAACCAGGAATATACAATGGAGTTTGAGTTTCTTCGGGTTTTGGTTCTTTTTGTACATGACAGTCTTCTTTGAGGAGATAAACATTCAATTGGTCACTTTCATCAAAATAATGGTCCAGCTAATTATTCGTAGACCCTGGAGAAGACCGTGGGCACGATCGAAACGTCGACAAATTAAATGTTTATCTCCTAAAGAAAGACTGTCATTCACAAAAAGAACCAAAACCCTAAGAAACTCAAACTCCATTATATATATATATATATATATTATATATATATATATATATATATATATATATATATATATATATATATACTGTAAGTATTTTTGAAATCCTCTGTTTTGTCACTGTTAACTGTGGATATCAGCAACACAATCGTACAAACAGCTCACAAATTTAATCTCCAACTCACAACAAACATAAAATAGAATTATTTTGGTAAAAAACATTGATTGGACTGAAGCTCGGTTTGTATATACATATCAATATCACTGTGGTAATCAATTGAAACCATTTTGCACAGATTTTGTTTTTGAAATTATATATTCTTCCCAAAATAATTATACATTATATTTATTATGACTTGGAGAGTAACTTCATCAACTGTTTTCGCGGTTGTTCCGACGTAATCTTGCTATGAGAAGGTCTTGCTGATATCCACAAGATTACGAGCTGATTGTTCTGAACGGAATATTGGGCATTGCTCTTCTAGAAACACAAGCTTGGGTATTGGTTGCATCAAACTCCGCCAAGTTATGAGATCCCCATTTTAGAATTAGTCGATAACTCTTATAGACAATTCTACCGTGTTTCCTGGGATTGAATTGGAGTTGAAAGTTAAATTCGAATGAAAATTGATATCGTCTGCAAAAGAGTGAACAGGGTTTTCAGTTGATCTCAACAAATCTCTGATGTATGGGGGGAAACATCTACGTTAACGATGTTGATGATAAGGAAAGTGTTAGATGATATACATCAACATAGTTAGAGTGTCAACTCATAGGATAAAACCTTGAGGATGAGACATAGATGCCAAACTCTATCGAAAGCTTTGGAAATGTCTACTACTATTGCAAAAGTTTCGGCACATGCCCCATAAGCGAGTAGGTTATCGATGGACCTCAGGTGGCGAATAGGCGGTATTCAGACTGCTTTTGATTTTTATGGAAAAATGCCAATGTTGTTCAACATCATTTGATCAATTTGGATGTTATTTCAACATCATATTTATGTTACTTTTGATGAATTGATTGTCTCGTTTTATACATTTATTTCCTCGACATAGGCCTGTACCCGGTAATAGGCTTGCTCTTGATTTGATCCTAACAGCCTTCGGACAATCCTCGTTGAACCAAGGTTATTCGAGGGTTCAAATCTTACTGATATGTGGGTGGTATGGTAGTTTTCATTTCAATCAGAATGATAAATTAGACCAGTTGAGAGCAATGCAAAGAGCCATCAGTATTGGAAAATTCATTGCCCGCCCAAAAAAAAATCCAACTGGGCCATCCCTAGAGGATTCATTGTGACTGAAAGAGCAAAAATATGAGCAAATCAGTTTGTTGTCAGAGTTTTGTAATGGCGCTCGAAGGATGAGCACTGATGATCAGGTTCACAAGGGAGAAATAAATCATGGATATTGGCATAATACTAGGTAATATTTGGGATAAGGGTAGGTTCTTTGATCAACTGTTCATAGCCATAGGATATCGCAGATGCCATTACGGTAGACGATCACATTTGCTGAAGTTTGAGAGAGATATGGTATGGTATGGTATGGTATGATCATCAATCGGATACAAGGAAAGGAAGCAAATTATATGTTTTTTCTGTTCACCACATACCATTAAAATATGTCGACATCTAGGAATGATCATTCTAGTTACCTCTTACAACAAACAGGATCAACTCAGGAGTCATTGATAATTCATCACATTACAGGAAAACTATGTCCTGCAGTGGACGGAGGCTAGATTTTGTGAATTATGATGAAAACATGTTTCCAAATCGATTTCAATTCAGATAATTCACTTCAATGAATCATTACAGATAGGTCGAAACAAATACAATGGGTTTGAAAGGTTGTTTTGTTAATATTTCAATATCATTCTGGAAATTTCAAATATAGTGATGATGATGAATTATATAAATCATTCAACTATTCAGCACAAACCTCTGGTAATAATGATAATTACTTGAGATTGTTGAATATGATTCAGAATGATTTTTCAGATTCATTGAAATTTTCAATGTAGATTAGGTCTATCAAATGGTAGATGCATACTTTTTCATTGTAATATTCTTTTTTGTTTTTGATTTTCATATAGGTATTTTTTATATTTCATGCCTCTATTATGGTAATGGTAGTGTTTTTCATATTGATGTTTTATTTTTTCTGAGAGAAAAAACTACGTAATTTTTTGGAAATATAAATATCGAATTTCAACGAAATAGAAAATGTATGTATAAGTTGTCATGGAAACCAAGCATAAGGTCACGTCATTCAAATTCAAATTGGTATTGTTGAAAAATTGTAGAAAAACTGGAATTGTGGATCATGTGCCATTACATCGAATGAAATTTCAATATTGGAAATAAAAATATTCGTCTTCAAAAAAACATGAGAAACAAAATGAAGGTTGATTTGTTTGGAAATATATGAACAGGGTTTTCACAAAATCAGATGTGGAATCATCTGCGGTTGAAAGAACTGCAGTCACTATTTTCCATCGTTCAAGATAATCTCTTGGGACGTATCATTGTCGAAAAAAGAAACATTCTCAATTGAATATAAAAACGTTTCTGAAAATAAAAAAATCTTCGATTTGTAATATCTGACAGAAATCTACTTCCTCGGCTGAAGCCACGCTGAACATTGAACTACATCTGATAAATATTCTAAAAAGACCCTAATTCAAGAAAATTTATATTCAATATTTTACTCTTTCACAGAATCTTTTCCATTAGATAGTGGAAGTATTATTTTTCTTTATTTTTGGACTTTGGAGTTCCACTGGAGTTATTTTGGTATTATGTTATTCATCTCTGATCAGTGAATAATATAATTTTTCTTCTAGTACACTAATTGATGGATATAGTCCCAATGCTCTATGAATCGTTCAGTGATTTCGTCTTACAATTGATCATATCCGGAGATCATGAGAGAGATATTGAAAAACATGCACGAAAAAAATTTGCCAAATTTTCAGCAAACCTAAAATTCATATTGACTGAGTATAGTTTTCATCATTTCTTCAACCTATTACTATTATTAAGAGCAAGTTGATTCGTCGAATTGTTCCTGGAAGTAGATAATTTGATTCTTCTGTAGGTATATATAGACACGAAAGAGAATTACAATTTCTCCCAGTTCATTCTTCTGAAAATACAGTTGTTTCTACTTATATTGGTAAAGGTATTACATTTTTCCTGGAAAGATGATATATTCTCATTCTGATTTCATAAAAAATTGGCTAGAATCTGTTCGGGATGTTGAAGAAAACGGTGGCTTAAAATTTCAATATGTATTTTTTTTATACCTCATGGCCCTGAAGAAAAATATTTTGTTTTATATAATATTCCGACCAGATTGAAATCACATCAGTGGCCCCTGTTTCTCTCAGTTTTCTATACGATTTGTGTTTTTTTTTTTCAGAAATTCCAGGAGTGAAAGCTGGTTAACAACTCACACCTATCCTAGGAGGATGTATGGGTTATGAAAAATAAGGATTGTGTATCAATAAAATATATTCTGAACCGTGTTTGAATATTCATTTCTTCTTCGGAGGGTTTTTTCAATTGAATGTATTTTGTATACCTTTGAAAAAAAAAAATCTCGGTACAGATAACCAAACAAATAGAAGGATTCAACTTCTGCACATGAGAGTGCATGAGCAGAAATTGCCATTCCATCCAACCAACAAATTGAATCAATGATCATTCTTGATTGTAAATTATTCGAATTATAGTGTCAAACCAAAAATTTTAAGTAATGGTAACTGGTTGTACATGAAAGTGCCATGGCATGGAGAAGTTCTTTCTTTAGGCGCTGTCAAATGATTCTGATATATCAAGTTGAGATTATGTATATTGGTTCTGAAATATAACGTTCAAAATAGATAGAATGGTTTCCAATTGTGGGTTATTATGATTTGATGGAATTGGAGTTTTCAATTATGAGTTGTTATAATTTGATGGAAAATCGAAGCCTGCCTGTTCAGCCCACCAAATGCTGCGAAACATGATTCCGTCTTCTTGTGCCCGTTGATAGTCTCACACATTAATTCCAAAGTTTGTGGCGTCCCATTTCGTCTAATTCCAGTAGTATATGTCTATAAACTAAGAAACTACGTCTGCATAATCAGCATGTGATAGCACTAATGCATCACAAATGTTCAAAACATTCCTTATATTCAGATACAAAATATGGGAAAAGTGTGTCGTGAATCGTAGAGTAACTGAGGTATCATCTTGCATTTCAAGTTATCTCTGTAGTAGGTATTTGAATTCCATCAACGAAAATATATTTTATATTCTAACAATGGTTTTTTGTGGCTGTTTCTTCCAAAACATTTACAGAAAGACATTATTCATTCGATATTGCTATTGAATGATTGAAATATATTATGTGGCAAAACGACCAAGCGCTAATGCAACCTACCCCAAAAATAAAAATAATTAAAAAAATGTATAATTAAATATGTAGGGTAGTTCTCATGTGAGATGAAAAACACTATACCGAGTGGAAATAGAGGATTGAAATTGGAAACAATATATATACTGTAAAGCGATTTTCTAGGGCCGGGAATAATAACTATCATCCCTAGAATCGTTTCTTCATGACGCCAAGACACTTTTTCAAACTATTTTGAAACTCAACTTCTAACCTCGGGCGCCAGATTTTATAGTGGTTTACTGCACTTACCAGGGGTAGCAACAGATGGAGATACGGAATGTCCAGGGGTCCGGTGTCTTGACTTAATTGACATTTGCAAAGATCTTCAGACTTAGATTGCAGCCCTTGGGACTGGAGTCTGGTTGCACAGACAGTCAGACAGACTTGTCTTCATCTCAACTCAAACACTGGTCTGATCCCATAGTTTATAGGCTTGAAAAAGGAAAGGTACTTTCCATAGAAGTTTCCAAATTTAACCACAATATAACAATTTTATTTAAACTTTAACTTATGCAATTTTCACAATTTGAATTCTTTACACAAGATTATGAGAACTTCAACAATATATTTTATGCAATAAATCGAGCAGCTGAACCGAAATTGATCAGTTCAGGTGTTCCAATAATGGACATAAACTATAACACCTCTTACAAAATATAATTACCAAAATCTTTGTGGGATATCTCACTTTATCTTCGTTTGTCACCCAAGAGACCGATTTTCCTATTTTTTTACAACCTAAGTTCAGGAATCTGGTGTGCGTGGAAATTACATTCGTCCACTTAAATTTTATTCCTTCATGAACTCGTCACAATATAAAAACAAAACTTTACGGGCTACTCGTGATATTTACTTTGAGCTTCGAATAAAGGAAACAGAATCACTTTGATATCTCGAACCACCCTTAGTCAAAGCCCAAACACTCCTGATCTACCCCTAGCTGGAAGCAGTTATATGGCTAGGATTCTGCGTACGAGACATCAACGTGTATTACTTACTAGATTCATAATTACTTTAACATAGAAAATTCGAATATTTTATAAAACCACCTTCAGGAACTCTATCTCAAATCAAGAAGCCCCAATATCCGTATATTAGTCTTATTATTGATTTAAGATCACAAGCTTCACTCTGCAAGTATCACGAGGAAAACAAAAAAAATTGTTAATTTGAGATCTAATTTATTAACGCGCTGACTGCTCTCGTTCGGCCATGCTTCACAACTTGAGCAGCTAGAAAAACAGACATATTGTGACTCTGACAAAACCCGAGATTGTGAACTCGAGGTATCATGATTTTTAATGGTTTATCGATCTCGTGCTATAGGATATTGAAATTCCACAGCAGCAAAATGGATGCAAAATGTCAAATTCACAATTTATTTAAATCGAGTACCAGGACGCTATGAATCCTATTGAACTCTGAATACCTGCCAGAGTCGGAAATGGAACAAATGCCGGTGACAATCCTCTCGAGTATAGTAGGATTGTTAATTAATACAAAACAAATGAAGTTTAGACGGTCAATTGGGAAGACAGCCTGCTATCGTAGTGATAGAAATTCTTAATCTATATTATTGGTTCAACCACAATTCCCCACGACATGAATCAATCCCAAATAACATATAATGCATAACTTGATTTATTCTGAAAGTCATGGGACTGGAATATTTCACACTTGTGTGGTTCTGCAGAGCTGAATCGTACTTTTCATGAAATATTTAAAATGCACGCAATAAAATCAATTAGGCGTTTCGCCAACCTGATAAACTCCAACGGTTTTCAAACACACTGGGGGGAAAATATATACAACAGGGCAATATGGACATCAATATGTCTTGATGACCCAATCGAATCGACAGGTTATCAAAGGTTCAAACACAATGTCCTACTTACGGTTACCTCACTACTCAAATCAAACTTCTGCATGAATGCTTATTCTTTACGGAAAACTATTTTCTTTGACTCGCGACTCGCAGAACGAATTCAATCATTTGTTCTGGAGAATAACAAACTTGTTCTCGGAACGGAAGCCAAAAGGGCTCGCTCCCGGATGGGAATTAAAAGAGCTTGTGTTCGACACGGAAGGAAAGAGAGCGATCCTAATTAAATTTCGGCTTCAAAATGGTTTTTGGGATAAACCTCTTTTTTTTCTCATAACTATATTGGCACTGGAATCTTTCATTACTACTTATAATGTTGAATTCATCCATAATATACCATATTGGAATGTACGATGGATTAAATCGAAATTACACCTGATAGAAAAAAAAATACATATTTAGCTTTATCATACAAAAAAAAATACAATAGGTGTTCAACATGCGGGCTATTAACGTAAAAGCAATTTTGAACTCACGTAACTGTATCTCGAAAAATATTCGCCAATTGGCTGTTGAATGGGCGTCTTACTAGTTGTTCGTTTCCACGGATTGTAACGGTAACGGCTCAACGTTTCAAATATACATGGAGTATTGGTGGTGAAAAGCATTTATTTGAGATTTTTACGGAAATCACGTCAGTTGTTATTTATTTATTTATTTTTTATTTTTATTTATTTATTTATTTATTTATTTATTTATTTATTTATTTATTTATTTATTTATTTATTTATTTATTTATTTATTTATTTATTTATTTATTTATTTATTTATTTATTTATTTATTTATTTATTTATTTATTTATTTATTTATTTATTTATTTATTTATTTATTTATTTATTTATTTATTTATTTATTTATTTATTTATTTATTTATTTATTTATTTATTGAATACATCCAGCAGGTTCGAAAACCCAATTACAGGTGTACATAATGTTTATTGCGAACATGATTTCATAATTAGGTAGGAATTACAAAAAGAAAAATTAAAAGAAAATTCGAATAGCAAAGATAAAACATAAAACTATATCTAACCCATTAACTAATTTGGTAATAGGCGATTTATTGTATGTTTGAAATTTGATAGGCTCGAAAAGAAAATATCTACGTTGTTTAAGTTATTATAGCTTCGACACATTGTCGAGATAGGACAGTGAAAATGATGAAGCGTGTGCGGAACCCCAATGTTGAATAGTAATCGAGATCTGGATGTCACACGCGGAACATTGAAATTAAAAAAAGATAGTAGGGTTGATGAGTCTATTAAGTTGTTGACAATTTTATACATAAATATCAAGTTGCCTTTTTCACGGTGCTTTCTTAACGAGCACAGATCAAATTCTTCGAGAAGCAAGTTGTAGTTGTATCCTCTTTCAGGATAGATTCCGTGTTTTTCAGGTAGCAGAATTTTAAAATTTCTTTGGGTACTTTCAATATTTGAGATGAATTTCAAGTGATTGGGATTCCACACTGGGCTACAGTATTCAAGCTTACTTCTAACATGAGAATAGTACAGGTACGTAGAGTGTCTATTGAGGTGAATTCCTTGCAGTTCCTTATCAGGAATCCCAATGACCTGGTGGCGCTTGAGATGGTATTATCAATGTGTTTCGAAAACGTTAACTTAGGATCAAATGTAATGCCAATGTCTTTAAATTCAAAAATACGAGTTAAGTCAGAGTTGTTGATTTGATAGTTAAATTGAACTGGAATTTGTTTCCGAGTGAATGACATAACTTTGCATTTATTAATATTTAATCCTAGTTTGTTTTTCTCACACCAAATACAGAGATTTTTTATATCCTCCTGTAGTAAGTTGCAGTCTGATAGATTATCTACTTTCCTAAAGATTTTCATGTCGTCAGCATATAATAATGTATGGGAATTAATGCAGTGTGTTATGTTATTAATAAACAGAAGGAATAGAAGAGGTCCTAGGTTAGAACCCTGAGGAACACCCGAAGTAGCAACAAATGTCGATGATTTGACTCCTTCATATTCGACAAATAGATTTCTATTTGATAAATAAGATTTTAGAAGCTGCAGAATATCAGGTGAGAAGCCAAAGTACGGTAGCTTTCTTAGCAATTGTTCATGTGAAACCCGGTCGAAAGCCTTACTAAAATCTGTATAAACAACATCGACTTGATCTCTAGAGTCGAGAGTTCCGGAAACAAACTGAGTAAAAGTACAAAGATTAGTGGAGGTAGAGCGGGCTTTAACAAATCCGTGCTGAGAGTCTGAGATCAAATTTCTCACATGTGCATACATAAGGTCACCAAGGATTATCTCAAACAGCTTGGAGAAAACTGAGATTAGGACAATAGGTCGGTAGTTTATGATTTCGGTCTGTTTTCCAGCTTTGAATACCGGACATACACGAGAAATTTTCCATAGTTGGGGGAAAGTTTTAGTTTTGATGATTATGTTGAAGATAATGTGAATAGGTTCGATAAGTAGCTCAATATGGTCTTTCAAAAATTTGATTGGTATATTGTCGGGTCCACAGGTGAATTTATTCTTCAATTGTTTTGCCGCATTATATATTTGCTCGATGGAAATATAATTTATATTGAAAGAGTTGAGACTATCGCTTAAGTGTTCTTCATCATTAGAGTCGTTATGATCCGAGGTAGTAGAGGGTAAATAAATACTTTCAAAGTATTTCGCAAATGCGTTGACAATAGTGTTAGGTGTTGAGAAATTTAGATTTTCGTAAAGCATTCTACCAGGTATACGTGATTTATTCATTTTTGAATTGATGTAGTTCCAAAAGTTCTGGGGGTGTACTTTCAGATCTTTTTCGGCATTTTTCACGAACAGAGTGTAAGCACTATTTATTGCTGATTTAAGAGTACGTCGGGCATTCCTCAGGCGTTCTAGGTAAAATAGATATCTACGTTTTCTGTACATTTTTAGATAATTATTTATTGCTGATTTAAGAGTACGTCGGGCATTCCTCTACCGACATTTTTTAAGGAACACATTGTTCAAAAATACGTTGAATGGTATTGTTGAAAAAGAGGGATGCTGAATTTACATCTGGGAAATTAGGTAAGTCGCACCAATTCACTTCACTAAACAGTTGTGACAGTTTTCGGATATTTGCTTTCTTGAAGTTGAACCGTTGTAAATTTGATGTGAAAGCTGGAATTTTCTCACATTCAAGAAGAATGTTTACTAGGAGTCCTGGATGATGCACGTCAATGGGTACCAGTGTATTTTCGTCTCGTGAAACTTCAAGGGCATAATCACTTGGGGCGATAACTAAATCGAGTATCCGATTATTGGCATTACAAATTTTATTATGTTGAGTAGAATCGCAATAATTCAGAAATGCGTTGAGACGTGAGACAAGATTGGACTGTTGATCAGGATTCTCAGGATCATGTAGCTCACTTATATTAAAATCACCAATAATGATGGTTTTATGATTTTCTTGAAAGTTCTCGAAAAATTCGAATAATTCATCGTAATCATCATAAGAGATACTCGGTGGTATGTATACTACGAGAATAATAACTGATGTGGTGCGTTTTCTAAAAATTTCAACTCCTAATATATCAATTTTTTCTATTGAACACGTTAACGGAAACTCCTCTGAGTTGAATAAGTCCTTGTCTACCGCCAGAAGTACACCACCTCCACGCAATCCGTAACTGCGGTCTTTGCGATATACAGAGTAGTTACCTGGAAAAAGTTCACTATTATTGACAGCGTCACTTCTGAGCCAACTTTCAGTAATGGCAATTACGTTATGGTTATTTTCACAAACGCTTTTAAAAAAGTATGAGTCTTCGTATTGAGGCCACGGCAGTTTTGATAACATATAACTAAAGTGTCTTGAGATTTTGAGGAGCTACTGGATGTATTCAAGCATTTTTTGAACAAATTGTGGGAAGTCCATTCTTATATTTAATGACTAAATTTGTTTCGCCGTTGCGCTCTCTCTCGTTGAGTTCTTGACGAGTTTTCAAGAAATGCTCGCGTTGTTTAACAGTCTGATCTGCAAGAAAATAGATGTCCTGATATTTCCTGTTAGCTTGTAGTTTTTTGTTACTCTTGAGCAAGGACAAGACGTGGGTAGTACCAGGTAATTCGACTTTGATAGGACGACATTTGTTGGGATCATTTGAAGGCAATCTGCCCATCCTACTGAAATGTAGGTTGTCCATTACCATCATGGGATCGACCGAGCTGAATGCATCCTGAAGTTATCGAGATTGGGTTCATTTTCGGGGATTCCAAAAATTAGGATGTTTTTTTCACGACGTCTCATTTCGTTCAGTTCAGTGATAATTTCTGTTGGGTATAAAGAGATACCATCTTTTTTGCCCAGGTCATTTATATGTTTTTCTAATTCCGTTATCTTCTTTTCATGGCTGCTCTTTATTCCAACAATTTCGGTTTTTAAATCGGTCACAGTTTTTTCGAGACTGTTCAGTTTCTCGTTTAGAAGTGCCACCACGGCGGTTGATACTTTCTCGACCAGCATGTTAACAAAAGATTGCTCTTTACACAGTTGCTTTATTACCACGTCGGCGACATTTCTGATCTCATTCTGTTGTTCTCTTGTGAGGGGCATGATGATGATTGTGTTTTCTTGGAGTTTTAGGGGAAGTTATGAAAATTCCACAATGATATTTCACTTTCTCTCAATTCAAACCTAAGTTTTCTCACTTTTCACAATAGAATGAGCACATAATTCCACAAGTTTTGAGCGATTTTTAACGGGAGATGGCTGACATACGTTCGCACTGTGCGAGTTCACATATAGAATCGTCGTGGAGTATAAACGTCTGTGGAGTATAAACGAAAATTGGGACAGTTTTACCAGAGACTCAGAGCTCTAAACAGAGAATTGATTTTCACTAAGAAAAGAAAAATGTCACTGGAAATCTCACAAAGTTGAAGTTCAGCACGACGCCAACGCCACCGGAAGGTGAATCAATCGGTATCAGTGACGATTCTGAACAGTATCTTCTACGCCGACGTACCATATGATGAAGTACGGCGAGTGGCAGTTGCTTTCAAAGATGGCGGAACCTGGATATCATTGAATCGAACAGGACATATGCTATCCATCATCAGAGAACTGCCAAAAAAAAAATTACAAGCTCCAGTTGGAGATGAATGACAACACTACCACGGTAATGCCATGGCGAAATGTACCAGCAGCAGCAATGACGACACCACCAGCACAAACAGCACTGGAGAATGGAATATATAGACTTTTTGTCCTCTGATGCGTTATGAGTTTTTCGCTTCGGCAAAATGTATATTCAAAACTGTAAAAAAAAAATCTTCATGCAACGTGAAAAAAAAATTAATAGACTCCAACCTGACTTTTATTTTACCACACTCAGGTCACGTCACGAACGCCATGCGTCATACACCTCGTATGAGAGAGATACCTTCCTTTACTCTGGAAGGTCTTTACCCCTTTCTTTGTTTTTTTTATATGATTTTTCATAGGTTTCCTTATCTATTCACTGTTTTCTCAGTGAAAAACCTTTTTCTTCTTTTTTTCAAATTTACCTTTTTTTCATTGATTTTTTCCTGAGTGGGGAGATTCTTGCCTAATTTTTTTCCCAAACTTTTCGTTTTCTGAAGGAACTCGAGCCTTTTTTCATGTCAATTTTCACAAAACTTGAACTCTTCCACATATTTCCATTGTCAACAAATGATTAACAAATATCTCCAACATTACCAAATGGTTAGACGAAATGGAATAGAATATCAAGGTAGGTGGTAACTTATGTATATTATTTCCCAAAAGACTTAACTTTTGAATGCAGGAAATGTTGGTAAACCAAATTAGCTAATATTTTCCATTAATTTTCAGATGAAACCCAGGACCTTATCCGAGTATACAGTGCCAGCAGTGATCGAATAGTATTCATGGATTTCAGCGAACGACACTATATGATGAATAACGAGAGATAAATCCACATATATATTGTACCAAACATGACCAATAACCTAAGACTTTATATCTAGGGCTATCTAAGGTAATGTTTGACTACATTCCACATACCTACCTAATGAATCTCAAATAACGTGCATCATGTTTCTGTGAATCGAAAAATCCACGATAAAAATGAACTAATTTTTTTGAATGTCTAACAGAAAACAACTACTTCCCAGGCTTACCATATCAAATCGAACAGTAACTGAAAAAGTAACTGAAATGTATCCAGCTCAACTCAACAGCAACAACGCTTACTTACATTTAGTGTTAATGTCACTGAAGGTTGCCTAATAATATGGGCTTGTATTAAATGACTTTGGACGTTAATTCTCAGTCCTTTAAGACTTCTCACACGTACTTTAACGAATTTATTTCTTTTCATCACAGTTTGGAATTGGAAATATGTATTATGTTTTATGCCTTCAAATCCTTTTCTCATTATAATAACTTATGAATATTACAAATTGCATCCAAGTATCGAAAATTCCAGACATTTCTTCAAGTTTTTTACTCTATTTTGATAGAAATTATCCAAATTTAGCGTATCATCTAACTGTCAAAAAATTATCCAGTTCCAAAATGTTGCGTTCGCTAGGCGTCGCCTCTGTCGTGCATATATCCAATATGTTCAAACAAGCGGAAGAGAGTAGGTATATTGGATTGAAGTTGGATAGTGAAACGTAAATCCATATAGAACCATCAGCGATATTCACCAGAAGCCATTATGATTCACAGATAGACATTTCATTGGTATCTAACGGGAATTTCTCAGTTTTATTCACAGTTTTTATGTGTACTCAACATATACCTGCTATATGTTTCTAAACGTAATTCCTAGGATGAATGCCATATGTTTTTATATGGTTTTATATGTTCCTTCTGTTGGTACATGTAGATAATAGCAGTCACTTACAAGAATCTAGGGTGTTCAAATGTGGTTTCCACTTATAACCCCTATCTGTTTCTGATGGCGATTCCAAGAATGATTGCTATATGGTCAGATATGTTCAAATAAGTTGATGATAGAAGAGAGTGTATGAGATTGAAGATGGAGTGAAAACGTAAATCCATATAGAACCATCGGCGATATATTAACCAGAAGGCATTATGATTCACAGTATCACTTTTTCATAACTAGGACATTATGAAAGTCATGTACCACTTAGGTACATGTTTGGACACTGATGTCAATCATCAGCCGTAAAATAATATCAAGTTCATGGAAAATAAAACTTTTATGCCTGTAAAATTGTCATTGAAAATAAACTATATGATGAAAAAAACAGGTTGTTGTTTCATTTTCTCCAATTCAGCGGTAGGTAAAATGTTCTGGGAAAACATAAGATATTTGAAATTGAGGTTAATTAGTGAATACATTATACTATGTATTTTAGGAATAGCATATATGGAAAAGCGATACAAAAATGTTTTAAAAAAACTTTAGTTCTTCAATACCGTACCTAATTTATAAACGAAAAATGTTTCAATGTCACCAAACCTTAGTTATTTTATATGTATGGAAATAAAGTGGTACAACTTCACATAAACTGAATATATTTGAAAGTTTTGAATGAAATGGATGATTATATAAAGGATGAACATACAGTACACATGCATCTGTCAATAAGAGTTTTTTTTTTATTATTTAATTTTATCTTCAACTTATTGTTGACGAGCCTTTCTTTATATATGCCTTCTAGAAGGCAATATTTCATTTTCACTAGCTTCATTTTCTTTGAAGGCTCAGTAAAGTCATCTGAAAAAAAAAATTGATTTATTTTATATAATGGATCATTCAAAAAGAGAAAATTCAATGAATACCAAAAATGATTCAGGTTGTACACCATGTCCCACTCAAAGGTATCAACTACTTCATTTCCATAATTTCCACACATTTTTGTCATTCAAAAACCTTTCTGAAATTATTTTTTATGAATTTTTCTATTCTGAGACCATTTTTCTCTGTATCAACAAAAAACAGGGCTTTTCAACGAAGTCATAATGTGACGCGTGGGTGCTCTTGAGCTATAATCTTATATTTTTACTATAGAGTACTTATCGTTATATGTTCTACGAATTATGAGAATAAAGCGGAGGTGGCACCTTCAAGTGACACACCCTGTACAAGAAAAATAACAGTTTTATCCACTGAGTAGAATAGGAAACTGAAGTATGTTATGGAAAAATTATTCTTCAAATGGATAAATAATTTACACCTTCTCCCAAAAATGGCCTAGCTCCTCTATATAGGGTGTCCCGAAACTATGGTGCCAAATTGAAACGGAAGATTTTCCTCGAAGAATAAATGGGACTTTCCCACTATCTTTTTCCGCAAATGTCGTTCGTTGTAGAGATACAGGGTGTTGAATATGAAAAATTTCAAGTATTTTCCATTTATAACTTCCACAGTTTTGAAAATTATTCAATTACATTTGAGATAATGTTTTTGTTCAATAAGTGCTTTATTTTGGAAAAAAAACACATTTTCAGTTGCGACTAGTGGCGTACAAGATGGGTATTATGGTCCCTTTTCTCCCTTATTTTTCACGCCACTGGTGGAATCAGAAAAATAATTGAATTTTTGCATTCCTCATTGAATTTCGAGTGGAAAATGTGGACCTGTCTGAATCCGGAAAAACCAACCGTGTCCAAGACAATTGCGCATTTATGAATATAAACATAGTAGTAATGAAAAAATTGTTCGGCAGAAGTGAATTTCACAATACTAATCACTGGTTCAAATTGCAACGGGATATTCTACCAAAAACATGAATGACACTTCCACATGCATTTTTTCATAAAGCTGCTTTCTTGCAGAGGTACTGGGTTTCGAAACTGGAAAATAAAAGACATGTTCTCTCAAAACTATCATAGATTTAAAAAAAAAAATCCATTTAAAAAAACTCTTGCCCTAATGGCGTACAAGAAGAGTGTCATGGCAATTTCTTGAAAATAAAAATATAAGACTGTAGAAACTGTTTAATGAACAATTTCTACAAAATCCTTTCGTCTCATGAACTGTTCGAAGTGTCCACCATTGTTTTGGATACGACTTAGAACATTTTCATTTATCTGCACCCTTTCCATGTTTTCCTAAATTATCTCCCGCAACTCCTCTATTATATGTATGGGTCTGGAATGAATTTACTGTTTCAATTCTCCCTAACCATAAAATACTGGTAGATCTGAGTCTGGACTCCCTGAAGGCCAACTGAGAGGTGCATCTCTGCCGCGACCAATCCACCTGTTATTGAAATGAAGATGCAGCCATTCCCTCTCTGGCAGTGTTCAATGGGGTGGTGCACCATCATAATTGTTGTCGATCTTGTAAATTTATATCTTCAAAGAATTCTAAAAGGTTATTGTTCAGGAAATCGAGATATTTATGTACATTTATTGCTCATTCGATTTCAAAGGATCCCAATAGGTTATCGGCTACTACTCCACACCAAATATGTATTGTAAATGAATATTGAAATTGACGTTTCATAGATTCATTTGGATTCTCTTCTGCTTATATTTGATGAGGATTCTGTGTAATTTTGGCGATTTCGGCTCAGGTGACTGTACTATATAAAGTACAATGTCTTTTCCACACAATTGGACTTTCGAAATTTGGAAATTGGGCAATTTGGTATGTCTTTTACACACAATGGGGCTTTCTAAATTTGAAAAATGGGCCAATTTTGTCTGTATGCATCATATCTATTGGAAAAATTCTGTTTTCCAGATAGAATTTGGAGTTATTTGGTACATTTTACCGGTCTCCCTGTACATAGGATCACTTAAATTGAAAAAGTTCGTTCCAACATTATGACAGTTTTTTTTTAATTTGGTATGTATGCATTATATCATTCGATGAGGATTCTGTGTAATTTTAGCGATTTTAGCTCAGGGACTGTACTTATAAAGTACAATGTCTTTTCCACACAATTGGGCTTTCGAAATTTGGAAATTGGGCAATTTGGTATGTCTTTTACATACAATGGGGCTCTCTAAATTTGAAAAATGGGCCAATTTTGTATGTATGCATCATATCTATTGAAAATATGCCTAGATTAGAGCATTCTGTTTTCAAGATAGAATTTGGAGTTATTTGGTATATTTTACCGGTCTCCCTGTACATCACTTAAATTGAAAAAGTTCGTTCCAACATTATGACAAAATTTTTTTTTCAATTTGGTATGTATGCATTATATCAATTATACAAAATGCCTAGATTAAATTATTGTATCCAAAAGAAAAATAAGAAGTCATCTCCACACGTTACATGGAGTCCAGGAAGCTTATCCAAATAATATATATTATACATGTTTCAAACCTTTTGAGTTTCATCCTCAGCAATAGGTTGGGATGGAAAATATATCGTAACATTGAATACATGTTGAAGTCGAAGTCAAAAGCTGTAAGGTTGAGAGGATGTCGAGTTGTTGGAAGTTCCAACAACTGAAAAAGCGGTGAATAATTTGAATAATTAATAAATGCACAAGTTAATGTAAGGTGTAACCAACAATTACGGTTACTGGTTATAGGAAATCAATTGAGATTTTGTTATATAATTCGTCTTCTAAGAAAGTTAATTCAAGAGGGGAGATAAAATAGCTCACTTAATATGAAAACGATATTGTATACCGTTTATTGAAGAAGTTGAATTTTCAAATATCAAATACGTCTAACATTCCTCCAAAATAATTCAAAATAGAAAAAACTATTCTTGATGATGCACTACTTAGTATTATAGTTCATGCAGAAGAAAGCACAGATTTTTTCTAATTGAGGGAAAATGGTTTTATTAGAATCCAAATTTATAATTTTGATAGCTATTATAAACGGGATATCAAATACAAATGTACCGAAAAATGATCCATATTCAGTGTGCTTCGATATGGTAAATATAAAAGGAGAATGTAACCGAATTTATTGGTAACTATTAAGTTTACCTGAAAAAAATTATGGTGAATGACTGAATTTCAAATTGAGATATTGGAAACGAGTTAATCACATTTCAACTATGAATTAAAAATTATATTTTCTGATAATTCTGAGGGTGATGGCAGAGTATGAGTTTGAATGGGAAAAGTAACTGCAGTATGCAAGAAGAAATATATGTAATGTTTTTTACCCCATGTATGACATTGGTTTTGGTAATTGTTATGTTTTTCACCATTTTCCTAAACATAGTTGGGAAAAATTCAAAGTATAGCTTTTACTCACGGATTAGTCCTTGATTGGTTGTGTAATGATTGAAAAAGTTAATGAAACTTCAACTGAAGTGACTGTTTGATTAAACCTTGGGAAACCACAGCTTTTTCTAGCGATATAAAATAAAAGCAATGAGAACAAAAACTAGAGTGTCGGTCAAAATGAATTTATTTCAGGATAAACAAGATACATTCTTAGGTGAACGTCGGTTATATTTGAATCCCAATAAATCCAAGTATGTGTCGGTCTGTATATCAGTACATCTAGAAAATGTCCCTTGTGTTGTGATATCAGACATTGAAGGTGATACTTTAGTGTTCACTGAAAAGGAATGGACTGAATTGGTGAAAAATAAAGAAGCCATTGATAGTTTGCTGGTATCAACAGAAAATGTGAATACAATTGATGTTGGACGATATGCTGTAGAATATAAACAGTGTCAAGCAAATAGTATTCGAATTCATAGTGGTGATTGCAGTATTCGTTCAAATTGCGAATCTCTCTCAGAACGATGGCTTTCTATACCTTATCTTCAATCTAGAATGGATGTATTGAAATCGTTAAGATTTTATATGGTCATGAATGAACTACAATTGGCAGTGAAAAGGAAATAATCATCAGGTAATTGAAGGTACTTGTTACAATGAAATAAATTAATCGTGAAGTATATACTCTGGGATTGGAATTGATATATCACCATCCAGAACTCCTCCAAGAAGAAGAATAATAAGCACAAAAGTGACGTTTGGTGAAGTGGAGATTCATTTACTCTACTTATGGAGTCATTTTTATCAATCTACTAGAAGGAAATATCAGCTCGTGATCGTGAACGATTTTAGCGTCGCATTGAGTAAGCAGCCACATCTTCAAATCATATTCTACATATAAGCTATGGGAATGAAGTTCATGAAAAAATAAAATACTTACATTGCTAATTAATCTTCATAATTTCCATTGAATCCATGTATATTTAAACAAAATATCTCTTATTATTCCAAGAATTATGTGAAGACTCATATCCCAACCATTTGACGTATAGCTTGTCAGCCCTTCGACGAACTTCCACTAGATGAATATCGGAGTACTTTTTGTAATTCTTCAGTATAGAATAATCCTTGAATCTCTTCTTTTTTACTATCCTACAAAATATAAGTGTTGAGATTAGTTAATTTTACCTGTTCGATTTCAAACACTTCAGTGGTCCAAGTGGGCGTATGCGATTTTGTGAAGGCATGTCGATACCTGGATATGCGAACCCAGTCTCTTCTTGCCTAAATTTAGTTTTTTCGGGTCAAAAGTTTTCAAATGCCGGAATGAAGTTACAAACTTAGCATTTTTATCATTAATTTCATTTGGTATGGCACGAATAGCAAAATGTTTTATGTGGTATTTTTTTAAAATTTCAGGAAGAATAATAAGCCAATCATAGGATCCGTGATGACTTAATTGTTTCCATAATGATGATTTTAGAGTTCTTATAATTCTTTCGGCAATGCTACCTCTCGAGAAAGAGAAAGTAATATAATGATTTTGTTCCAAAATTCACTCCTCCGAACAAGTGCCGCTACTGACTTATTAAGTTTATAGATTCATTGCTCGCAAAGAGACAAAATAAAAAAAATTGTATTTTGTTAACATTCATGTTGTAGCGTTGTGTTGCAAAAACTAGCATTACCCTTTGTAATATCCATAAAATAAAGGTAAAAAAGTGATACAGTCCACATCAATCAATTAGTTTAACAAGTCAGAACATGGTCCATTCAAGCCGCCGGATTAAGCATTAAAAACATTCGGTTGGTTCAGCTCAGCAACAAGTTGAAGAAGTCGTACCTACCTAAATAAGCGCAGCAGATTGCGTGGAGAAGAGAGCAAGTTAACTCCCATTGAAAGCGACATCAGAGTGAGTTCCTATATTCCAAAGCATTCCTATTACTCCATTCCCTTCAAAACATTTTCATATTATTTTCACATTCAAAGCATTGACACGCATTGACAATTTCCAATCAAGTCTCGAAGGACCCCAAAAAAGCAGAGAGAGTCTATTAAACAAAACTTCGTTTATTTGAAAAATACATCAGTAACGTCAAAAAAAAACATTGCAGACAACCAAGCTGTCATCAGTGACATTAAATACATCGAAGTCAGGGTCTACTATCACTATTATATTCGAGTGTAACCCGGAGGCTCTTACTCTTTCAACATATAAAAACAAGTGGGCTACAGCCATTCACGAAATTTGAATTTTGATTGGACAAGGACTAAAGAAGAATCTCCAGTCATTGCCATGGTGGTGATTCTCAAAAATAGCCGAGAAATAATTTTTGATCTGAAAGTTTTGAAAAATATTAATTTCTAGAGAGGATGCAGCTTTCACTACCCTGTATGGATTAATAAATAGCCCATCACTCCAGAGAGCGCCTGGGACGTTTAAAACGCGAAGGGTCGTCAATATTGTAATCAGTTGCTTCCCTCACAAGAGGATTCTCGTGGGCTATTGCACAATCAAATACTCTCTGATTGCGTTCTCTAATGATACTTCTGATGGAAGGCAGATTTAAGTCCTCAAGTATCCGTTCGTTCCGCACGTACCACGGAGCGTTCGTTATCATACGCAGAACTTTCATTTGCGCCCGTTCAGGACGCAAATGCTCGTTCTACGGGTCTGGCCAAGCGGCTGAGGCATACAAAATGACAGGTCTGAAAACCATTTTGTAGATCATAACTTTATTTTCAGGGAAAGTTTACTTTTCCTGTTTACTAACTGGATAGAGTGATGCGATTTTCTTATGTATTTTATTTTTTATCAATTTAACGTGTGGCCTCCAGGTGAGTCGGCGATCAATGTAACTCCGAGGTACTTGACCTGCTCCAACCAATTAATCTCCCTTCCAGAGACAGTCACTCCTCTCTGGGTTGTTTCTCTTGCGACCCATCAGAAATAGCCTGCGTTTTGTCAGGATTCACCCTTATTTTCCACTCCAGATACCACTGCTGGAGATCGTCTAATGCATTCTGCAAATAGACGACACCCATCAGATGGTCGGCTGAAGAAGAAAGTAAGGCCGTATCATCAGCGTAAAGGGAAATCTTCACGTGTTCCTCCTGGGTATGTCTGACGTGTAAGGGCGTAGAGCATAGGAGACAATATTGCCCCTGAGGAACGCCGGCCTCAATTGCTCTCGAATCCGAGAGACAATTGTCGACCTTGACTTGGAATGTCCTACCCATGAGAAATGATTTTAGCCACTTCACCAGACCCAGAGGCAAGTGGAAGTCTATCAATTTTGAAAGCAAGCCTTCATGCCATACTCTATCAACGCTTTACTGATGTCAAGAGTATAACATGGGCGCTGTTGTTGGTATTTAATGAATTTATGGTATCTTCCACCAGCCTCAGAACCTGAAGCTCGGTGGAGTGAGCTCGGCGAAACCGAACTGCTCATTCGGTAGGACATTTCTGTCATCCACTTCATCGTCGAGCCTTTCCAGGACGATTTTCTCAGCCAACTTAGCTGAACTGCAAAGCAGACTGATTGGACGATAATTTTGTGGGAAGGTCGGATTTTGTCCTTCCTTCGGAATCATCACCACGATGGCATGCTTCCACCTTCGAGGAAATCTTTTAAGGCATCGAATTGTTTATTATGTTCAACAATGACTGCAACTGGTTATCCGGAAAATGCTTAATCATTCGATTAGTAATACCGTCATAACCAGGCGCTTTTCTAGGATTTAATCCTCTAATGTGCGCCTTAAGTTCATCCAGCGAAGCCGGACGAATGTCATCCCGATTTGGCTCTCTCAAGGTGCGACGAACCCTATCTTCTAACAAAATTCCCGATCAGATCATCGTCTGGATGCTCGTTCAACCTAAATTGCCTTTCCATCGAATCTGCAAATGCTCGAGCTTTAGACTCAGAGTCATAGCACATTCCGCCCTCACCGTGAATGGGGAAGATCGGCTTTTAGTCTTCAAATTTTACTAAGCTTCCATAATTGATTGTTGTTTTCTAGATTTTTGAAGTATATTGCCAAATCTTTCATGCCTAAATTCCGTTATACTTTCTCTTACCTCCTATTCAACTGATTAGCCCGGATTCTGTCCGCAGGAAACAAACTCCTTTGAAAGGCTCTTTTCGCCCTATTTCTTTCACGTATTAGATTTTTTAAGCCTTTGCGGAATTCATCATCGTATTTGGGAGCTTGTTCTCTGCGGGAGCAATCCATCAAGGCATTTTAATGGTGAGTTCGTACCGCGCTACGGCCTCATCCAACTCAAGTGGAGAATTCATTCTCTCAGGAGCGCAATATGCAGTCTCAGGAGTGAACTGAACATCTCCCAGTTTACTCTCTACACAGACGATCTGTCTGGGGCGGTGGATCACCTCAAGCGTCAAAATAACCGGGTTGTGATCAGAGCTCAACTCGGCGAGAACGTGCATGTCCCAGTTCAGGGGATATTCCTGGCCAGGGCAATGTCAAGCACATCAGGTCTACCGTTACCGGCACCAAAAACGTGGGCTCACCTGGGCCAACACCTGGTATTCATACCTGTCACTGTGTTGCCACAGTCGCCTACCATTCGTGTTGGTAACACGGCTCCACTGCACGTGCTTAGCGTTCAGATCCCCTGCAACAATAACGGGTTGATCTGTTTCCATTAGAAGCACATCGAGTGCTTCAGGGAGTATTCTATTGTTCGGAGGGTTATAGGCACTGATTAAACGAATAGGACCACTCCTCGTGTTGAAAACAATACCTACTGATTCTATACCATGGGTATCATCATTGGAAATGCCGAGCTGCACGTGCGAATGACAGCGTTCCACCAAAATGGCAACACCGCCACCCGGACGCCCAATTCGGTCATTTCTAAGCATTTTGTAGTTAGGAAATCTAACAGGTTGTCCATTAAGACGAGTCTCTTGCAGAAAAGCAACATCAATGTTGTTCTCTACAAGAAACTCTATAAACTCGAGTCTGTTCTGGAAGACCGTTACAATTCCACCTCATCGCTTTGATGCAATTTGGAAGCTGCCTTTCTACCCATTAGTTGGGTTTAAAACCGATTGAGAATTTTGCAGCAGCTTCTGCGAACTTTGCAAACAGCATCCTCATTTGATCCAAAGTGGAAAGAATGTCTTTGGGGCTATTTGTGACTTGAGCTGATTGAGCAGGGGGCGCCCTGGGCAGCCGCCGCTATGACACTCGCTTGTGTCTTTCCCAAATTTACGGGGAAATGCCTTCTTTCGTACTGATTTGAAGCAGGGTCTACCCTGCGCCTTATCGAGACATTTGGGACATCCCCGATAATTTGCAGTGATGACCACCACTACAATTCGCACACTTGGCCGGTTCATCACGAGACTTTTGGCATTCCCTCGTAATATGATTCTCACCGCACTTTACACAAGCGGGAACGGCACAGCAGTTAAGCTGACAGTGGCCGAATCTCTGACAGCGGTGGCATTGGCCTACAGAGGCCCTGGGTCTCTGTGGCTCAGCTGTCACTTGAACGTTCAAAATATCTGTGACTTGGAAGATATGTTTTGTTCTTTATCCAAGAGAACTAATACCATTGGCAGAGGTGTTTTGATGAATTCAGTTTGCGCATACGGACCACTGAGACCGGGGCGAACCCCTCTCAATCAGCTCGTTATGGATGTCGTTACAATCTAAGAATTCGGGACTCCCTGAAGACTACTCTCAATTTTTATCATCAGGTAGACTATAGGTGTGAAAGGAATACCTTGATCTTTAAAATACTGGATATTTTCTATAGTCTTCAGGAGAGTTCGGAAAAATCTTGATTCCGTCAAATACATTCTTTGACAGTTTGTTCAATTTAATATTATTACTTTTGAATAAAAGAATTAACAGTGACCCACTTGTTTTATCTCTCACTGTGATAGGAGGGACGTTTTGTCTTCTAATTGTATCTGGAGTCTGCTCTGTGGGTGAAGTATTTGTCGCGTTGGCATCATCCATATTCACGTCGTCGGCACTCTCTGTACAATTTTGAACTTGGCTGGTCCCTCCGCTAGAAGAGCACTCGGATTCGGGTTCAGCCGCTGGACCATTTTCGCCGGTTGGTGCATGTCACTGTCTGATGTGACATTTGTCAAACTTTGGAATCTATTTGAAGTTGAAACATTTATCGCAGTTTTTCTACTAGAGTCGATATATGCTACTGGTCTAAAGCTTCTACGATAGGGATAAGATGTCGAGGGTTGATTCTGCGTATCTTTGGTAGCCGGCAGGGCGGGAAATTGCTCCTTTCTGAGCCTTTTTGTAGCAGGGACATCACCAGAACCTTCTGACTTTTCATTCGATTTCGCCGAAATTAGTGAACTTATTATTGGTATTTTCAATAAATCTTCACCTAGGGAAGACAACAATGCCCCAGCACCTCCAGGAGATCGGCCCTCGGCGAAAACCGATCCTGCAAGGACTGATTCCTTGCTCGCCAGATCGCAATTTCCAATTAGATTTCCATCCGATTTTTTGTCTTCAGGGAGGTTTTTCAACGTCGTGTCCAATATATATGGTGCAGGTGGGTTAGTTTTCTGTTCCAGGCCGGTACAAGACTGGTTTGGTTCAGGAAAACACGAATTTTTCACACTTTACTGCGGAGCAAACTTTCTACCAAGTATGTTACTTCGCTATTACATCGAAGTCGAGCAACGCATTATCCGATCGGATCATTATCCAAATCAATTTGATCAAGTTGAAAATATAAACAGGATGTTCATAAAATCAGATGTTACGAATGATTTCTGGTGAGTACTCTCTTTTGGAAAACATTATTCTTTGCCTCATTCATCTATATGAGTTTTTTATCAAGACTGGAATAGAAAATCAAATAACTATCTGAAGGAAAATGCAAATTTTCTATTTCAGATTTGAATTCAGAATGAATATAATAAATGCTTAAAATGTTATTGTCGCAACAATGAGGTATTATCCGAGCCTAGAGCTGCATCGGCATTTTCTCTGATAACGGCTCTCTGGTGGATCTGGGTCGTCATATAACTCCTCCCTCCTTAAGCCGAAAAAATAATGGAATGATTTTGGCGATTAGTAACCATTTCCATTTCGGGAATTTCCTCTTCTTCGGTAGTCTTCTTGGGGTAGCACCATTTTGTTGGTTTCAACTTTTTGTGATACTTGAATATTATTATCAGAATAATTGTTAATAAAGTCAATTCAAAAACGGAATTATATGTAGATGTACTATGATCGGCACTGATTTTCTTCACAGGGGCGAGTCGTCCTACAATGTCGTTAATATGGTAGATTTCATCAAGATTGAGTTTGGTAAAATTTGGTGTTTCGTAAACTTTCGGGATTTCTGTTTTTTCAATGCGGAATTTTGGCAATAAAGAATTTCTTAGAATTTATTTGGATTTCCCATTTTTCAGGAATTTTGACCAAAGCTGGGTTGATAATTTCTATATATCGATCAGCTTTGCATTTGTAAAATATTCTTTCATCTCGAGCAGGAATAATCAGGATTTCTTCTTGAGTTACTTGTTCGACAATTGATTCTTCTACGTTAATTCGGATTGGTTGGCAATTATTTGCGGAATTTCCCTCAATCAGCTGGGCTGTGCAAAGATCTTCGGGGTAGTAATCCTCGATACATTAGTAGGTATTTTCCAATAATGGGCAAATATTTGATTTGAATTGGATTCTTGAAGTTGCTCGTGCCAAATAAGGATATTTGGGGATAAATATTTGGTGATTTTGGATTATTGGATATAGGTGATAAAATGTACATAAATTGCAAAAATTAGTTTAGTGTTTGAAAATTACACTTGAGTTCCAAAAAATTGGTAGTATGTCAATAAATTTTCGAATTTGGGTATTGCCGATACTTCGTATATTTTACTCAAATAGTTCATCAGTTCTTCTAATTCAGAACTGGATATGATTGAATTATGTGAAGCATTTAGTTTTGCGAATGTGATAGCATGTTCTATGTTATCGATAAAAGTGATTTAAAAGGTTAATTATTCAGATCAGTAATGTTTTTTGAACTGTTATCTGAAATGAATTTAATGCTCTTTCAAATTTTTCTTGATTTGAATTTAATTTATTTGAATTGTTTCATTGTAATGATTGAATATTTTTTTGACAAGGAAATTTGCATATTGACGTTTTCCGTCATCAGCGTCAAGTGTGCTAAAAAGCCATTTATCAATTTTTCCTATTCCGTCTATCATACCTCTTTTTATTCGAATATGGGGTTGAAGGTTATTCAACTTTATTTTCGTCATTTCGACAAGATATTCTGTCCTAAATAACATATTAGTTCGTCATATGTCAGAAGATTCTGATTTTGGGAACGAGGTTGAATATTATATGCCGCACCACGAGGTTTTGCGCGAAAACAGCATCCCCACTAAATTACGTGTAGTTTTCAATGCGTCCACCCCTTCGACTACAGGAGTAAGTCTAAATGATTTGCAACTGACCGGTCCGATTAAACAAGATGATTTGCTATCAATCATTCTGCGATTTAAAATGCATGCAATAATTATTTCGAGCGATATCAAGATGATGTACAGGCAAGTATTGATCGAGCCCGAGCAAAGAAATTTGCAAAAAATCGTATGGCGATCAAACCCTGGCAATCCGTTGCGGACTTATAAAATAAACCGTTTGGTGTATGGCATGACCGTGGCATCATTCTCAGCTATTCGTTGTTTACACGAATTAGCCGAAATTCACGAAAATTCCGAGTCCAAAATTTCTCTCTCTATTATCAAAACTGATTTATACGTGGATGATTAAGTTACCGGTGCAGATACACCTGAGGAAGCAAAACACATTTGTAAGAGAATTGATCAGATCCTTCTAACTGGGGGATTTGAACTTCGTAAATGGCGTTCGAATATGCCCTCGGTAATAGAGGATTTCTCGGGTGAAATTGAATCCGAGCCATTTGAGTTTTTACCAGAACATATTCAATAATGAAAAACGTTAGGTTTGTCGTGGATTAGCAAAACCGATAAGTTATAGTACGCTCTTAATGAGAATGATTAAGGATATAAGGTGACTAAAAGAACAATTCTATCAAGAATTTCAACTGTTTTTGATCCGTTGGGTCTACCGAGCGCTTGTATAAAAGTGGCGAAAATTATATTGCAAAACTTGTGGGAAGCACGTTTGACTTGGGATGAGGAAATTCCTTGGAATGATTTTGTCAGATTGAAAGAAAATAAACCGTTGAAGCGCAATAGCAATCTTTTAAGCTTGAATCCATTTTTAGACCAAGATGGTCTAGTTCGAGTAGAAGGGAGGTTAGCTTATTCAAAATTTGCCTACGATAAGAAACATCCCTTGATATTGGATCCCAAGCATGATTTGACAAGATTAATTTTTGATTATAAACATATGGAACTTCTTCATGCGGGACCACAACTATTATTGTCAACTATACGCGAAACATTTTGGCCAATTTCAGGCAGAAATATGTCAAAAAAAAAGTCGATCTTGTATAAGGTGTTGCAAGTATTCGAAACAAGCTATTGCACCTATAATGGGGAACTTGCCGAAGTCTAGGTTGGAACCTTCTCCTCCTTTCAGTTAGGTAGGCGGCGGTTATGCTGGCCCATTTATTATAAAAGATAGAAAAGGTAGAGGTGCTAAAGTATCCAAGGTTTGCGTATTTGTCTGTTTTCTGATCCGCGCTATTCATGTTGATTTGGTAACTGCGTTGACTGCGGAGGCCTTTATTCAAGTTTTAAGGCGATTTGTATCACATCGTGGCCAACCAACAGACATTTTTTGCGACAACGGAACTAATTTCATAGGCACAAGTCATGAATTGCAAACTTGAGGTAGTTTTCTGATGGATAATTCCGCACACATCAGTGAACAGGCCCTAAATAACAATGTTAATTGGCATTTCATTCCGGCCAACTCACCCCATTTCGGAGGCTTATGGAAGGCAGGAGTAAAAAGCGTTAAACATCAACTTAGGCGCGTGATTGGAAATTTGTCATTAACTTATGAGGATTTTCAAACCCTTTCGACACAAATTGAAGCTTTGTTTAATTCCCGTCCTTTAAGTCCCCTTCCATCCGAACCTGATGAATTGACACCTCTTACCCCAGCTCACTTCTTGATCGGAAGGTCTATCCAAGACATGCCAGATCCATTACTATACGAGGTTCCGGAAAATAAGCTGTCGCATTTTCAACATCTTCAGAAGTTACAACAAAATTTCTGAGAGAGATGGAGCCGCGAATACATAAGCGAGCTTCAACAACATTTCAAGTGGAAACAGAACCAGAGCGAATTGAAAGTTGGTCCACTCGTTTTAGTCAAAGAAACTAACTAACCTGTGATGAAATGGCGTTTGGGGCGAGTCTTGGAGTTAATTCAAGAAAAGGATGGCATTTGCCGTGTAGCGTCAGTGAAAACTACTGATGGAATTTCAACCAGAGCTCTTGTGAGGTTGTGCCCGTTACCAGTTGGTGCCTGAGTGATGTACTTTTTTGAAAGTCTTGATTTACTAGAGACTTCCAAGGCCGGGGGCATGTTCCAAAATTCACCCCTCCGAACAAGTGCCGCTACTGTCTTATTTAGTTTATAGATTTATTGCTCGCAAAGAGACAAACGAAGAAATATTGTTTTTTGTTGACATTCATGTCATGTCATGTTGTAGCGTTGTGTTGCAAAAACTAGCATCACCCTTTGTAATATTCATAAAATAAAGGTAAAAAAGAGCTACAGTCCACATCAATCAATTAGTTCAACAAGTCAGAACAGATTTGTACCATATTTTTGCATCAGCTCTTGGAATCCTTTGTTGTAAAATTATTTTCCCATGTCAGTTAGTGAATTTTTTGGTGGGGTAGTGATTTGAGTTAATGCAGTCTTCATAGCAGCGGTGATATCTTTACCGTTTTTTTTATTCAACTGGCTGTGCCCAAACATATTCACTAGAAGTATATAATTACAAGTATAAAATTATATCCTCTGTTTTCTTTTGCAAATTTATTCGTGACACCCAAATCAAGTCATGTTAATTTTTTACTTCATTTCGCCTTTATAAATAACTCTAACTGGCTTATGAAGTTCTTCAACAACTTGTGTCTTACTCATTCTGAACTAATTGACATATCTCAATACAAATCGTTGGAATTGTTCCTGGTTGAATTATTATTCCATCCTTCTTGGCAATGGATTTGTTCGCTAGTTGTTGAAATTTGTAAGATGTATTGTTATTCATCAGAACTTCTCCATCATCATATGCTTTCTCATAATTTGAAGGCAATACCTCCATCTCCATCATGATGTGTAATGTTTTTCTCACCTTTCAACTGGATCAAAACCTCAACGTGATAATCTAAAGAATCACAAACATAAAACGAAAATTCAATTGTGGTGGTGGTTGTAGGGGTGAGGCAAAAACAGTTTCTTGTTCTTCTTCAGAAAAAACAGTGTTTGATTGTAAAAAATGTTGATTGAATCTATTCAAAGGCATTATTGGAAATGTAGTGTGGAATCACATATACTATCTCATTTACAATTATTTATTGTAGGAAAAAAAATTTAAAGTTTCACCTTTGGTAAGAATGTTCAAGAGAGAATGTGTATGGAATCATTAACAATTCAAATGTGAACCAGGTGGGAGGTCTAGCATATATATTCGAATTAGTGTGGTCGAGTACACAATGAGACGAATAAGTTGTATTTGTAGAGCTATCAAGCTTCGATATTTGCAAAACAACTTTTTTGTGGGCAACATTTTGGTTCTTGGCTTTTGTACTTGGTATATGCAGTTGAAACCTATCAATGTGATTAGTAGATTCCGAAACGTTCCCTCAGGAGTATTGAATTCACCTGGGCGTGGAACCTTCCGAAAAGAGAAGAGAAGGAAGAAATGGAATGGAAATGGAACAAAGAGGAGACGAAGGATTGTGAGGAGGACAATAAAAATCCCTATTATGTGATGAATCTTAGAAATATTATAAATCAGTTTTGAAGGAAAAAAATGTTTCTAGTACCACGAATAGTTGATATAAATTCACTATGGAATTTTGAAGGTTGACAAATATAAAATGGAAGATCGGTTGATGGTGGTTGTATATCACAATATCTTTTGAAGAACAAAGCAGTGGTGGTTGTCTTCGAAAGGTAATGTTTGTTCAGAGGCATTATGCATACTTATACAAAAAACTGAATGTTGATACATTAATTAGAATATTGAACCTACGTTGTAACGATATATCTGTTACATTTCTTATTGATATTCTCAAAGACTGCCCCACGTTGGGCGCAGAATCGGTTCATGTTAATCAACTGATAAATTAGAGCATATTCTCTTTTCTTCTACGAAATTAATTTCAAATCAGTGAATTTTGGTGACAACAGGCAAGCAAGGTATGTGAAGAAAATGTATTTGATCATATGAAAAAAATATAAAACCATTTTGGAGTATATTTTTAACGACGACGTCGGATGTCTCTTCACAAAGAGTATGATATCTGAGTTCATCTTCGTAGTTTGTTCAGTAAATTGCATTTGGAGTTATTTAGGTAAATCTGATGATAGATTGCAGTGCCGTTCATAATATATTTTTCCTGAGGACTCATGGAACCCACACGTGTATATCGAGGGAATAATATGTCAATTTTATCTTATTAGATGGGTTTTTTTTTGGGTTAAGGGTTTCAGGTATATGATATTCTTTGTATTTGGTATATATAATATATATTATATATTTATTATATATATATATATATATATATATATATATTATGATTTTTATATTTGAGTGCATTTGTGGTATGGCTCCATATTTGGTATAACTTATCACGGAGCTGTGATTTTATGTGGTGAAGCGATCACTATATATATATATATATATATATAATATATATATATATATATATATATATATATATATATATATATATATATATTTATTATATATATATATATATATATATATATTTATATATATTTTATCCTTGAAATTTGGAATATTCTTTGATTACGTATAAATCTTCTTGAAGAGGCATTTGATGACTGATCAAACATAGTTCCCATATGCTTTCTCTTGAATGTCATTGAAATTGAAGTAATTTTCGTAATATTCTGTTTTTTTATATATCCTTTGTAAAGTATTGGCTGCTCAAGATCAGGATGGACCATCTTCTCCATATATAAAGCAAAAATCAATTTTTATTAAATCATAAAAATAATTCTTCAATTTCAGTATTGGATATAACTGATTTGTATACTCAATTAATTTTAAATAATAATCTCTTTGTGAGATTACACTCAATTGTAACAACCATGAGTTGAGGAGTGCATTGAAAATATTCCAAGTTTCAAGAAGTAGAATTTTTGTATATCAAATTCTGACACATACAATATTGTTTTTCATGTTAAATCGCTGAGAACACACTCGATGGACCAGAAGCTGATGCTTGTGTTCACCTGATCGGTCGCCCAGCAGCTATAAGTACCCCCTGATTGCGAGCCAAACCACTTCGTAAAGTCTAGCTAAGTGCTAGACAAGGAAAATACAATCAAGGTACATCGACATCGAAAAAACCGACAGATTCAGCAAACAAAACAATATTAGTTTTCTTACATTGGTATTGAGAATAAATTTTACATTCAAATGTTAAGGAATTGGAAAAGATGTGAATTTTGTAAATAGATTGTTATAAGTTGGTATTTGTTTTATTGTTGTAGTTATTTACAGAAGGAAAGTTAATTGATGTGCAATCATTATTGAATAAGGAATTTGGATTTTTGTCCTAGTTTAAATAAGAATTCTGGCGTCCATTCAAATTTACAATTTCTAAAACTTTGCTTGAAACATGAAAAATTGAAACTAGCAAAGCGGTCCAAAGAACTCCACACCGCTCTTCACTGAATAGTCTGGGCATTCTATTTCAACAATTAACTTGAATTTTATTACATTGGCGCCCATACGTTCAAGTGACTACTTGAAATTGTTTTTTTTGGAAAAAAAATTATATTTTGTTTTTTTTCTTCCTGTAAAAACACACAGCAATAAACTTTGAACATTAGTTTGGAAATTCATTGCTGAACTTGTCGAATTTTATCTTGAAATATTTTATCTGACTTTATCTTTCTGAACTGATATTTGCTTACTATATATACCATATATATATGTATATACAGGGTGTTTTGATATTTTTATATTTGATATATTTTGACATTATTGGTGGTTGAAAGGATTTTTGGAAATAATTTTACTTGAAATATTTATTGGAAAAAAAAATTCTGAAAAATTTTGTACAATGGAAGTTAATCATCTGAGAGGTCTTGAACTTGATTATGAGCTCAAAGTAAGGAACGTTAAGCCAACAGGTGATGTTGATAAACGTAGGACATTACTAAGAGGACTTTTAAGTCAAGAAAGTTCGAATAGAAGATTTTCTGAGGGTTTTGTAAATTGTTATACACATGATGAAGATGTAGTTCAAATCAAAGAAACTTTGCAAGATCTGAAACAAAAATTGACTCCTATAGTCATAATTTAAATGGATTTGAGCGACTTAATTCTAGACTTTATCATATTTCTGGTAGAATTCATAAATTAGTGACTGAAGATAACAATGAGGTGGAAGCCAAAAAACTTCTACATATAGAAACGTTAGAGCTTGAGGGAGATTTGGCTGCTAAAATACCAGGTGCGTCATCGGCTCAAATTTCCACTCCCACTGGTTCGAGTCAACAGCCACCTACTTTCAATTTTCCGAAACCAGTTCTTCCATATAAGTGGAATATTCATTTCAGTGGTGATTCTCGTAAAAAATCATCAATATCTTTTCTAGAAAAAGTTGAAGCTTTCAGTTTTGCACGAAATGTATCAAAGGATGATTTATTTTTTTCTGCTGGTGATTTGTTTGAAGATCAAGCATGGACTTGGTATAAAAATAATAGGAAAATGCTTAGAAACTGGGACGAATTAGTTCAAAAGCTCAAAGATGATTTCTTGCCATAGCATTATGATGAAGATTTAAAAAGAGAAGTTTACAACAGAACTCAGGGTTTGTCTGGAAGAGTTACAATATATATTTTTTCCATGGAAGGTCTCTTTAATAGGTTGAAAGAAAAACCTAATGAAAAAGAAATGGTAAATATCATACAGAGGAATTTATTACCTTATTTCATTTCACATTTATCTTCACATGATATAAATACTATATCTGAGTTAGATAATTTATGTAAGAAAATTGGAAGTCTCGTGAATGGTCTGAAAGATATAAGCCACCTCCAACAAGGAGATCAGGGTTGTTAGAACCATATTTGAGTTGCATAGCGTTTCAAGAGTCTCAGAGTTTCTCTTTTAAAAGAAGTTTCAGTTCAAACAAAGAGGTATCAGTAGTAAATTCCATACGCTGTTAGAATTATTCAAGAGAAGATCATTCTCATAGAAATTGTCGTTCCCAGAAATCCTTATTTTGTTATGACTGTGGGTATTACAAATGTTATGAATGCAATCCAAAAAACGCAAACAGTGGTGCAGCAAGTCTGGATGCTATGACCACAAGTTTGATAGGTCCAGGCACAAGCGCAGAAGTCAATCAAAGGTTAACACAGTAAATTCTAAGGAATGGCAAAATTGGCTAGGAGTGGTAAAGAATTTTCTTTTTAATGAATCAGATTCCAGTCGATTACCTTCAAGAGTATTCACCAAATTACCGTCAAAATTGCCTTCGATATTACCTTCTGATTTAATTATTGGAAAAAAAGATGAAAGTAGTTTAAACGTACCTTCTATAAATCCTATTTTTGAAAGGAAGCCAAATGATAATTGTCCCTATCTGAGAGTTCAAATTTTTGATGATGAAATTTTATGTTTGGTTGATGCTGGGAGTTGTTCTTCTATATTAGGTTCGAATGGACTTTTTCTGTTGAAAAAGTGGAATCTCAACATAAGAAATGATGGAGTTTTACAAGTAACTACGGCGGATGGTGTACCGCAGGAGTGCCTTGGATATCTGGATATGCCAATTTCTCTCCTAGGACAAACTGACGAGTTGAATGTGTTAATTATTCCATCTCTCAAGCATACACTGATACTGGGTGTAGATTTTCTTAACAAATTTCAGATCAAAAATTATTTTTTCTGATTTATCCTTTGGGTTGCGCAGCAGGTTGATACATGTGCGGTAAACACAATTCATTCTAGTGAGGACCTTACTGCAGCACAGCAGAGTAAGCTGGATTTAGTTGTTGTTTTTTTTTCAGAAATCGCACCAGCTGATAAAATAGGTAAAACCCATTTACTTGAACACAATATTGATACAGGTTCGGCTTCACCAATTCGACAGCGGCAGTATCCTTTATCTCCTGCAATGCTGAAACATCTTAATGAGGAAGTGGATGAAATGCTAGAAATGGGCATAATTCAACCTTCGCAGTCTCCATGGTGTAACCCTGTTTGGTTGGTGGAGAAGCATTCTGGCGATTTTAGGGTAGTGTTGGATTCCAGAAAATTGAACTCTTGAACGGTAGCGGATGCTTATCCAATGACTCTTATTGACTCAATATTGAGTAAGTTGAGAGTTGCTAAGTTTCTTTCCTCGGTAGATTTGAAGAAGGCTTTCCATCGAATTTGTTTAACGCCTTCCTCTTGTCCTAAGACAGCTTTTGCGATACACGGTAGAGGGTCTTTCGGATATGTGCGCATGCCTTTTGGTCTTTTTTGCTCAAGTCAAACTATGTGCCGTTTAATGGATTTAGTTATAGGTCCGTCCCTTGAACCTTATGTTTTTTACTATATTGATGATATTATTATTGCAACTCCAATTTTGAAACTCATATGGAAATTTTGCTTAGGGATACTTGAAGCGCGCTGGCCTTACTATCAATTATGAGAAGTCTTAGTTTTGTAGACCATCCCTTAATTTTCTTGGCTATGTAGTTGATAAAGAGGGTCTCAGAATGGATGAATCTAAAGTATCTGCAATTTTACAAATATGATAAACCTAAGACAACCACACAAATCAGGCGACTGGTTGGTATGGTTGGATATTAAAGAAGGTTTCTCAATAATTTTTCTTCATTATGTAGTCCAATAACTGATCTTTTGAGAGGTCGGAAAAAAGGGCAACCTATAGAGTGGTCTGATGAAGCTGACAAAGCTTTTGAAGAAATAAAAAAGTCTTCAACTACAACACCTGTCTTAGCCAGTCCTGATTTTTCTCTTCCCTTTATTATATATCGTGATGCATCAAATACGGGCGTAGGTTCCGTTTTGTATCAAGAAACTGACGGGATTGAGCACCTTATAGCATATGCTAGTAAAACTTTGAATAAGTGTCAACGTAAATACTCAGCCACTGAAAAAGAGCTGCTTGTAATAATTTTTGGCATTGAAAAAATTTGAGTGTTACATTGAAGGCACTTATTTCAAAGTTATTACTGATTGTGCAAGTTTAGTTTGGTCAAATAACATGTCTAATCCTTCTGGAAGATTAGCCAGGTGGGCAGTGAAGTTGTCTCAGTTTTCATTTAATATTGAGCACAGAAAAGGCATACTAAATGTAGTGGCTGATGCCTTATCTAGGTCTCCGATTGAGGCATCTGTTTTAAATTCATCTACTTCAAAGCCAGATAAATGGTATAATGACATGTGTGAAAATCCAGGCAGCTATCCTTCTTTTAGAGTAGAACAAAATATATTGTATAAACATATTTTCAGTAAAGACATTATAATTGGAAATTTATCTGAGTGGAAAATTGTGATACCTATAGCTAATAGATTAGAATTGTTGGAAATGTTTCATGATGATGAAACGGCAGGGCATTTTGGTGTTGCTAAAACTTTAACGCGTATTCAGGATTTGTATTATTGGCCTGGTCTTAGAAAAAGTGTTTATAAGTATGTTAGGAAATGTTCTATTTGTGCTACTTGTGAATCATCAAATTAACTTCGAGCTGGACTAATGGGTTCTTACAAAAATAAAAATTTTCCTTTTCAATTGATATCTGCTGACTTATTAGGACCCTATCCAAGGTCCAAAAATGGAAATCAGTACCTCTTGGTGGTTGTTGATTGGTTTACAAAATTTGTGCTAATACATCCATTAGTTAAAGCCACATCTAAGGCTTTTATAAAATTCTTGGAAAATCAAGTTTTTCTTGTTTTTGAAGTACCTCAAATTTTTGCTTGTGATAATGGGTCAGTTTTCACTAGTAAGGAATTTAAGTCTTTTATATCGCCGTATAAAGTTCAGAAAACTTGGTATACAGCCAGATATCATCCTCAAATTAATGCCACTGAAAGGCAGTTATAGTTATAGTAACGGCCGTAAGGTCATACATAAAAGAAAATCATAAGACTTGGGATCACTCCATTTTCAAGATTGCACAAGCAATACGTACTTCAAAGAGTGATGTTACAGAATATTCATCAGCATTTTTGACCTTTGGTAGGAACATACCTATTTCAGGTGATTATTATGGGAAAATAGCAGAAAATTCGAGAAATATAGTCAGTATAACTAAAAAAAATTCAAGAATCGATGATCTTCAAGAGTTACCGGAAATGTTCACAAAAGTTAGAGAATGAATTCGTAAAGCTTATGACAAAAATACCAAGGTGTATGATCTCCGAGAACGTGATACTAAATATAAAGTTGGTGATAGAGTAAAAAAATAACTATGTATTGTCTGAAGCTGAAAACGCATTTTCTGCTAAACTTGCGCCTGAATTAATTCCTTGTATTGTAGATGAAGTAATATCTCCTTTAGTTTATTCATTGAGAAATGAGAATGGTGCTGATCTAGGTAACTGGCATGTAAAAGATTTAAAATCTGACCCAACTTTTCTTGATTCAGATGATGACTCAGATGAGTCAGAATCAGAAACGTCTCAGAACTCTGATGAAGGGTTATGATCTTTTGGTTCATTTGTAGCTGTGCAGTAGATGGCTTAAGTATATTACTGCAGGGGCATTAACCATCCTGGCGGTAAAAGTCCGACCAAATGTCCACTTTGTTTTTTTGAAATTTTCTCTCTTTTGAGAAATGTATTTTTTTGATAATTTAAGGATTTTATTTTTGGATATATTGAGAATTTCATTTTGGATATCTTGATGCTAGAACAAAATTTTATTGTTCAAAATTCAAGAAATCAAGAGGAACGCAAATTTTATAGCCAATGTTTTTCAGGTGTAATTCAATATTCGGCGTGAGTATTAATTCGGAAAGTAGTTGTTTCATGATCAATATAACTTTGGAATTTGGAAAAAAATCTTATTTTGGGGTGGAATTTGTGGTTTGGTTCAATTTCATCAACTGTTGTTCAATATTCGGCGTGAGTATTAGCTCGGAAAGTAGTTGTTTGTTGGGGAATATTGAATCAAGACATAATTTCTCATTCAAAGTAGAAAATATGTGCTGTTGGCTCGATTTCTTAAAGGTTTGCTAGATAATAATTTTGGTACTGCACAGGTTTTGGAATTTTGTTTTTTCCTTTTCTCTTATTTTTCTGGGTTGGAAAAAGATAGTCAGTGCTAGGTTTCTAGTATATGATTGATTTTTTCACTTTTTGGTAATCTTAGTAGTTTTGATGTCACGTAAAGTGATGTTGAATCATTGAAGGTAGGTAGTAGTTATGAGTAAGCGGGAGGGTTTTGGAATTTATTTCCATCCTCGTCTCTGTTTGAGCATCTAGTTCAGTGAATTATTTGTCTCAAACACATGAGTCATTTTTGGGATTTTACTATTAGATATTTTTTTTGTCTGTAGGAGCCATGTTAAATATTTTGATCAATTGTCTTGCTGGTGAGAGGGCTGATGTATTGTATTATCGGTTGGTAAGATAATCCTTAATATTACTTGGAGTACCTCCGAAGCTTTTTTGTTCTTTTTGTCTTGGTGTTAATAGCACTTTTTAGGTGTGGTGGAATCCTATATTTTCACTAAGGTTGGTTTAGGAATCCTTTGAAAATTCCTAAAATATGGGTAAATACCATTTTTTATTTGGAGTGATTTTTTGACTTTACTTTGGTTGTCTTTTTACATTTTTGGGATTTGTTGGAGATTTATTTGGGGTGTTAGTGTGCTTCTGAAGGAAATAAAAACACGAGACATCTCTTGCCTCTAGAGATTGTGCAATTTTGATTTCGTTGAGTTGCCTATTATCCTCAGCTTAACCACATCTAATATTCTGAGTATATTTTTTTTGATGAATCCTAGTGGTGTGGATATTCAACTGAAGTATTGGAATAAAAAGTAATCTTTTAAATTCTGGTTAAATTGTGGAAGTGTATTCAGAACTATTTTTGTACTTTGATACCCTTGGAAAAACATGAGTATTTTCGGATAATTTGGCAAAAACACGAGGTTGGTCAAAACTTTTAGTTTGGCAAAATTTTTTTTTTGCAAATTTAATTTAGCTCCAAAATGGTGTTTTTTTCTGTTGATATGATGACTGGAGCAGTCAATTCATCTTCATTTTTTAGTATTTGATATATTTTTGGATTCATATACTTTGAATAAAAATATATCTTATATATGTTATGGTTGAACTAGAATTTTGATGGAAAATTGCAATTGAGTTAGAAAACTAATACTTTTGACATATGTTCATATATTGATCAATGAATGCTTGCAGTTTATATTTTCAGGGTTTAAGTACTCAAATCATAGTATTATGTGGGCATTCATATTGATTATCAATGTACATGTGTAGTATCTTCTCATGAGTTGAGAGTTCAAGGAGTTTAACTTATATGAGGTAGTTATTACCTGGTTAATTTTTGTGAGTTAGAGAACTAAAAATAATTTTGATGTGCATATATCTTTATCATGGTGATGCTTGTGTATAATATTTCGTGGGTTCAAGTACTCAAATTACCTTGTACATATGCATTCATCTTGTCATTGATATTTGGGCATATTATTTTCCAGCAAAATTAGGGTCAATTTTTATGCTCCAGTAAAATTAGGTTCATTTTTGGACACAGAAAAATTTTGGATCTAGACATACCTTACCTTAAAAAAAATTTGTTGCCATGACTCTTTGAAGAGATACATTTCTGAGCACTTATATCTTTCATACCATCACTCAGTTGTTTGATAGTCATACTATTTAGGGAGTAATCAAATGATTTGATTCAAAACTTCAAAATTTTTAAGGGACTCGCTTTTGTTGGGTGCGGGTATAGTTCAGCCTGGCTGTCAATTTTTGACGGGATCACTGGAAGGGGAAATATTGGGGGGTCATACTTGGCTGGTAGTGAGCCTACGGGCGATCCTAACTTCAGGCCTCAAATGGCGGCTGAGTTTGATTACTGTATTGAACTGAGCTCCTTTTGTTCTGTCAGACTGAAGATTTAATCGCAGTGGCAAAATTGGGAACACTCCCGCACAATTTTGGCATTTTTTTTGTGAACCTTATGTTCATTTTTTAGTTTGGTGACACTACAGTTACTCCAGTTGTTGGTGACAGCTGGTTAAAACAAATTGGTTGACATTTATATTAATATTTTTCTCTCACCGGGTGTGTGCTGAATGATGGGTTCCTTGTCCGGATTCGATGGGATCGGTAGTTGTCTCAAATAATCTGGAGACGTGTGAATATAGATGTTCACCAGCGCAGCAATAACATCTAGAAGCGACGAGGGCATCTTGGCTGGATTATTTGGGAGGGCTTCGATCGTATGGGTTCTTGACCTGGATGTCGTCATCCATCGCAACCTATTTCTTCCTTCACTCATTAGTCTGTTATGAATACAGAGAGTAGAAGTTTTGGTTGGTTCATACCAAAAATTTATTATTTTTGAATTCGTTCGAGTTCTCCATTTCCTTATCTCATTGAGGTTGTCATGAGTACAACGAGTAAAAGCTTCAGCTTATAATTATGGAAATTTATTTTTTTGAATTATTAGTACCTTTCACTCATTTTGCCTGTCAGTTAAACAGGGGGAAAAGGAGGTTTTGACTCTGTAAATGCTATAATTTGCATATATGATTTTTATCATTAAAAAAAAAATTTGATGTAAAAAATTGCAAAGTGCTGCTTTGAAATTTTTTCTGCGGAGAAAGGGAGATGTGTAACGATATATCTGTTACATTTCTTATCGATATGCTCAAAGATCCATGTATTCATTTCAATCGTCAATCCCTATTGAAAATCTTAGCGACATCTAACCGTGGGCAATGGAACAGTCATCACGGCTGAGAATAGTGTTAGCGAACGCAGTCATTCTGACTGCACGAGAATGTTGAAAAGGAATGAGGAGACGATTCTCGTTCCTTTTTCGAACTAGCTGCAATAGCAATCACTTGCAAACGTGTTCTGAAACTTGTCAGCTATGAGACATTAAAGTAGAATCGGTTCATGTTAATCAACTAATAAATTAGAGCATATTCTCTTCTATTCTACGAAATTAATTTCAAATCAGTGAATTTTGGTAAAAACAGGCAAGCAAGGTATGTGAGGAAAATGTATTTGATCATATAAAAAAAATATAAAACCATTTTGGAGTATATTTTTAACGAGGACGTCGGATGTCTCTTCACAAAGATGTATGATATCTGAGTTCATCTTCGTAGTTTGTTCAGTAAATTGCATTTAGAGTTAAATCTGATAATAGATTGCAGTGCCGTTCATAATATTTTTTTCCTAAGGAGTTCTGTTAAACTCATGAAACCCACACGTGTATATCGAGTGGAATAATATATTAATGTCAATTTCATCTTATTAGATGGGTTTTTCTGTCTAAGCTTTATTGGGAATTAATGAGGGTTTCACAAGTATATGATATATCTTACTGTATTTGGTTGATATAGTTGAATAATATATATATATATATTTTATAGAGCTATAATTTTTATGTATAAGAATCACGTATATTTATATATATATATATATATATATGCATATATTTTATTCTTGAAATTTGGAATATTCTTTGATTACGTATAAATCTTTCTGAAGAGGCATTTGATGACTGATCAAACATAGTTCTCATATGCTTTCTCTTGAATGTCATTGAAATTGAAGTTATTTTCGCAATATTCTGTTTTTCTCATATATCCTTTGTAAAATATAGTATTGGCTGCTCAAGATCAGAATAGACCATTTCTTCCATATATAAAGCAAAAATCAATTTTCATCATAAAAATAATTCTTCAATTTCAGTATTGGATATTACTGATTTGTATACTCAATTAATTTTAAATAATAATCTCTTTGTGAGATTACACTCAATTGTAACAACTATGAGTTGAGGAGTGCATTGAAAATATTCCAAGTTTCAAGAAGTAGAATTTTTGTATATCAAATTCTGACACAAACAATATTGTTTTTTATGTTGAATTGCTGAGAACACACTCGATGGACCAGAAGCTGATGCTTTTGTTCACCTGATCGGTCGCCCAGCAGCTATAAGTACCCCCTGATTGCGAGCCAAACCACTCCGAAAAGTCTAGCTGAGTGCTAGACAAGGAAAATACAATCAAAGTACATCGACATCGAAAAAACCGACAGATTCAGCAAACAAAACAATATTAGTTTTCTTACATTGGAATTAAGAATAAATTTTACATTCAAATGTTAAGGAATTGGAAAAGATGTGAATTTTGTAAATAGATTGTTAAAAATTGGTATTTGTTTTATTGTTGCAGTTATTTACAGAAGGAAAGTCAATTGATGTGCAATCATTATTGAATAGGAAATTTGGATTTTTGTCCTAGTTTAAATAAAAATTCTGGCGTCCATTCAAATTTACAATTTCTAAAACTTTGCTTGAAACATAAAAAATTTGGAACTAGCAAAGCGGTCCAAAGAACTGCACACCGCTCTTCACTGAATAGTCTGGGCATTCTTTTTCAACAATTAACCTGAATATTATTACATCGTGAAGGTTTGATGATTCAATCATTGAAATAATTTCATTGTTGTGACCAGTAGTATTGCCAGCTGTTTTGGAATATATCCACAAGTTCATTGTAATCATCAGAATATTTCAAATCAATAGGTTTACATCATATTTCATCATCATCATTTCAGTTCCTTTTTCTTTTTTTTCGTCTTTTTTCTGGTGAGTACGCCTCTCATCAAAGATGATGGTACTGAACCAGATTTCGGATATGAATTGAATGGTGTTGTGATAGATTCGGTTCGAAACGTTGGTCCACTTTCCACTTTGAAAAATCACCTATCGTAAGCAAGCTGATGCAGAATGGGGGATGGTTTCCAAAAAATGAAGATAAACTTGTTATTGATGATAAAGAAAATTTTAATGTGCGCAAACCGTTAAAAATGTAGTCGGGTTTTTTCAAAGATTACCGAAAATTTATAATGAATATGAGACAAGAATTAGTTCTTACTCGAGAAAAAGATGACATTGATGCTGTTATTGCCACGGATAATTCGGAGAAACCAATAATTCGAATAACTAAACCACACTGGAACGTACCCCATATAACACCGAACATCAATGAACAACTACGTTTGAATCAAACAGTTCGTAGTAGTACAGAATTACCCATCAAATTTAGAAGTTGAGAATCATTCAAATATCCTACTTTGAATGATTCAACACGTCACACTTGATCTTTCGAAACTTCAAGCCAATTGGAGAGTCCACGACATCCAAGATGCATGTGGACAAATTTTGAATGATATGAGTAATTTAATCGCTGGAATCTAACAAATGTACGAGTATTTTTTAATAGTGAGAGATTTTCCTAACAAGATTTGAATTCAGATTTTCGATACCAATCGATTCGCAATACTATATTGAATTGTTGAAAATATAAACAGGATGTTCATAAAATCAGATGTGGAATCATCTGCGACTGAAAGATGAACTTTAGTCACTATCTTCCATCGTCAAGATAACCTCTTGTGGGGTATTCATGTTGAAAAAGGAAACATTCTCAATTGAATATTGATAGAAAGATTTTTCTGTGAATTGAAAAATCCACGATTAAACTGAAGCTATTTTTTGTGAATGTCTAACAGAAAACAACTACTTCCCCGGCTAAAGCCACGCTGGACATTGAACTACATCTGATAGATATTCTGAAAAGGCCCCAACTCAGAAGAAAAAATCTGAAATTGAAAATTTGCATTTTCATTCAGATAGTTATTTGATTTTCTATTCCAGTCTCGATTGAGAATTCATAAATATTCAATTGAGAATGTTTCCTTTTTCAACTATATTGAATATTCGCAAATTCAACCCCAAATAATTCAAAGACAAAGCTCCAATTATTAATATCGATTGTTCCCACCAAAAGGTAATTATTCAGAGCGGATCTGTCGTTTTGCGAATAGAAGTTGAAACACCAAAACCGATGGGCAATAATGTGTCGGCATATTGCCCAATATTACACGAGAAAGAATTTTATTACATTCCATTGAATAAAATGATGCGACAATGAGTCGTCACTTAGTCAGTTGACAATGATAACTCAATACAGATGCAGGCTTGTTCAATTCGTCCGCTACTTGGAACAACTCAAAGCTGAAATTGAATATTTCGAAAGAGAAAATTGGTTGAACGAGAATTGGGAAATCTTCGATTATTAGATTAGTTATTGATTTTCAAGGCTTCGAAGTGAAAAATAACAAATTTGTAGTTGAAGAATTAGCCTGTTTCGATGGTCATCGCTGAATCAGTAATTACTTGTTCAAACCGATCTACCACATGATTTCAAAAAACAAGTATTGTGGCTGATGAAAAAACACCACTACATAGATTGGAATGTGGGTCCCACTCCTCTACATCAATTTGGAAATATTATGCAATATCTGACCCGAGGAGCAGATGTGGTATATGTTGAAGGAAGAGAAAAATTCAACTTCATCAAGAAATATTTCAACTGTCCGGTTCATGAATTGGATGAATATCCACCATTGAAAATGGAGGAGCCAATGTGTTTTTATCGTGATAATAAAGATGAATGCCTATGTGCTTTATCAAATGTATACTCTTCGTACACACTTTGTGATGAACGATAGTGAATAAATACATGAAGAAACAAACTTTTTTTTGTTACAACTTAAGATTTGTTTAAAATGAATTAATTAGTTTTCTTCTCCCCTCCACTCCCTCAAAACATTTTTTGTTATATCAAAACATACAAATGTATTGATGAAATCAGTATATTGCAGTATTCCTCACTTTCTTGCATCACTATCAGCAGTATACTTTTCCAAACAAACAAAATGAATCAAGAAGCATGTTACTGTATTCAACCATTGAAGGAGTTTGCATCACTTTCGTGAAGAAGAACTTGCAAAGTTTCCCCTACACTATTTGATTGGGAGAGCCCAACCAATGATATGCGTAGCATAAATTTCCAAGAGATTGCCGCAGTAATTTCAATTTGCAAAAGCAACTACCTTGCATTACAATCGACCAGATTGGCGAACCCACATAGACGGTCCACCGGTATCACAATCAAGATGTCATTTATGTGAATAATATCTTGAACAATTGTTATTTGAAAATAAATAAAAGAGATAAGTGTATTTTTATATTTTTTATTCCTAGATATATTTTTTATTTACACTAATGTGAGTACAATTCCATGAATAACTGTGATACAGTGATCATCATAACCATAAAAACCATTGAAATGATTGAATCGATAGTAGTCATCGTGTTAATCCATATCACATTCAAATCGTGTTTTACGTCCAAATAACAAATTCCTTAAATTATTTTTCACACCACATGGAACTTTTTGATATATGGCATAAAGATCACTAGTATTGAAAAACTAATGAGAATTATGTCTTAAAACATGCAAATTCACATAATTTTTTTTTTTAATATATGAAATTGATAACATGATCTACATAAAAATAAGTTTGGAGAATATATATCAACCCACACACAATATTTAGCCTGATGGTATTCAATTATAATCATGGATAATTGCACTTACAAGCGGAAATATAATATATCAACAGGAATGTCGGCATTATAGGGAATTGAACACTCTGAAATTTTCCCCCATTTATAATAACTGTAGTTTTTAAGTTAAGCTCAAAGGTTATGATGGTGTTATTTCTGAAGTTGAGCTCAGAGGAAATGTTAGCCAATTGATGAAAGGTATTATTGCTCGTATATCTTGATAGATAGTCCTTATGCAAAGTTATCTCAATTGTATTATTGATTCCTGAAACAAAACAAAAAAATCTATGCGCTATAATGACCCCATGGAAGTGTATCGAATGACTCGGGGATTATTATTCAATTGTCATCATGTTGACAATAAGAGCAATTTTCATTTGTTCTCTACTGAATACGTTGTGAGCATGGAAACGGATACTTTGTTGTGATCATATTTTTGTTTTGAATTCTTTTAGACAAGCAACATAATCTTCAGAAGTTATCATATTTTTCATCACAGACTTTTCAACCCCCTTAGGTGTTTTCTTCACACCCAAATCATTTATTTCAATCTCTATTCGTTTTTTGCTTAGGCCCTCTTTCTGTGATGTTTCCTGTAAAGTTTCCTTTGCTGACTGACAGGTATTTGGAAAGCATACATCTTCGAACGAAGACCAACAAAATGTTTGATGATCCTACCATTCGTTTCATCTTTCAGTAAACCAGTTTTTTTTGTTTACCAATGGAATATTGTACTCATTATTCTTCTCGAAATCAGAGGTATCAAATTTATCAATATGTTTTTTGATCACATCATTACAAGTCAATTCATAGGAAAAAATATATGTGTCTGTGTACCTCAACACACAACTGTCCGATCCGACTGTAGGCAACATGAAATTTAAATGTAAATGATACATGCAAAGCTTAGAAATGTCCAAAATAACCATACCAATGTCAAGAGGTTCATTGAAAATCAATTCAGCTTCTTTAAATTCAATTTCTATGAAATCTTGCAGCTGGACGACTCTATGAAGTTTCATATTCTCTATTGTTTTTCCAAAAACCACAAAATAAGCTAATTTGCAATATTTTCCAAGTTACTTGTGGCTGCAGCTCTCAAACAAGTATTCAGTTCGATATACGGTCTCAACCAATCGGACTGTTTGAATGGGGAACACGCATGATTTCATTTCATTTTTTCTTTGCATTAGTTTGGTCTGCAAAAATAACATTCTGTGAAAATAGTTCCTCAAATCCATAAATTCTGTCGAAATTTTCATATTTAAAAGTGCTCCTCAATGGACCTTTTTATGCACCATGAGAAAACACTGTAATTAGAAAGTATATGTGCTAATATCACTTGGGATTTTTTTTTTTTTCTGATGGGTAGTTTTTCCATAATCCGGGAAAAAGTGGATTCGTGACGTCACGTTCACTAAAAGTTGATTTGGCATCGTTGTATGAGTTGCGAATCATGGAATTGTGACGTAATGACATTTGTTATTTGATACTTTGATAGGTTCGTTCGTTTGCTCCACGGAATGGAATATTATCAATCGTTTGTCTCTCTTCAGCTCTTTTTCTTGCATATATCTGATACGAGACACGAGATATGCAGAAAACTGCTGCAAATGAACAAGCTCTCCATGAATGTTTGGTATTGAAAAATTTCGGAAATTATTTTCTAATTTTAATAACTATGAAAATGTCTAAAAAGTGCAATGTGCCCGGTGTTCTGAACACCAGTGAAAGTGAATCAAACTTTTGTAAAAAGCGGAAATAAATGCTTTTGTGCAGAACATTTCCAGGTGAGTACATCAAGGAACGATCTTTAATTTCACTCAATGCAAGTTTGCAAAATCATCGATCAGTACTGTATTTTATATCCAGTCCTATAAATATATTGTTCTTTGGTTCCAGCGGAAAGAAGATACTATGAATTGGGAATATGCTAGAACAACGGGATCCAAATTTATGTTCAAGAAAGATGTCTGTCCACATATCAACCTGAAACGACATTGGTCTGACAATGTTTCATCATAAGTACATGGTACATGACCTACCAACGATGAAGAAACCCAAACCAAATGAAAACATCACTCCTTCAGCTAGTAAAACTGTGTTGAGTGACATTACATCCATGGGAAATATTTACTCAAGAGTTTCGAATAGTTCTTCTCCTAGCAGTAGCCAAGCTAGTACATTATCCGATTCACCAAAATCACACCTCCAAAAAAAAATCTGAGTATATTCCTAGTCAGTCTTCATCCAATCCTGATTGTGGAAATATCGAAGGACAGCAGCGCACTTATAGAAAAGAAGAATAATTTTATTTGGGGCTCCCTGAAAATGTTTACCACATTGTGAAATACATTACCAAAATTGAAGAAATTAAATATATGGATGTTCTGACAAGTTTAAAAAAGATACGGGTTGGGGATGTATACTCTCGATTGGCTGATGACTTTGACTTGTGTTGACTTGTGCAATGGTTTTCTGCGGTTTCCCGCTGCACGTTCCTTAAGAATGCCGAATGGCATGAACTACTAGGAGGATAGAAAAGAGCCGCAGCTCTCCTCACCCAAACAAAAATATCAAAATTTTAGTTAGAAAATTAATCTTGTAAACAGAAAGGAAAATGAAATATTAGCTGTCCCTGAAAAGAACGCAGAGTTCTATAACAGGGAGATAGGGAAAAGTTTCAAATAAAATAAGAAACATGTAAACAAAAAAGATTGAATAAATTACTTTTGATTGATTTGGATGACTTTGATTGGAGTTAATCAAGTGTTCACAAGATTTTCACAAAAGCTGTGCCTATGATGGCAAATTGTTTACAAGAGCTTATATATTGGCCTGACATATCTGAAATTGAAAGAAATTTGCCGATCCCTTTCAGAGCTCGCTATAAGAAAGTTAATTCAATTATTAATTGTCTGGAAATTGACTTGGTCAGAATAGAAAAAATGCAATACTGTAAAAATTTTAATATCTGCTACTCCAAATGGCACAATACTATTGAATTTTATTTCAGGAGCATACGGTGGACGAACTCTTTAATAACTTTGTCGATAAGATTCATTTCTTCTATTTTGATTGATTGAAATTCAAAAATACTTTAAATAACTAGAATGTGCAGTATTATGTCAAAGTTTTCTGAGGTTTGTTGTCACATTCTCTTCATGAATGCCAATATTTTCAGTTTTTTTTTTCTATAGCTTTGTAACCATAGGGAAAAATTTTACCATAGAAAATGTAACGTCTTTACCTTTGAATTAGTATCCCTCAACAAAGAATTGGTGTGAAATAAGTAAATAATTTTGCAAAAAATTTACGAAATTTGTATGAACATATTTCAAGGCTATTCATTCTAAATTATTAATTATATTTTCAGTAGTTCAAACTTAATAAATATTTGACTCATCACATGAAGGAAACACTAACAGGTACCGAATATGAATTTATTTATATTATAATACAAACAGACAAAGCCTACATATATATTCACAGTATAATGCATTTATGATTGATTATATCTAAACAATCACAGAAAAAATAATTCGGCGAATACCCCAATCGATGAAGGTAAGTTCAACAGAAGCTTAAATCCCCACTTCATTTTGAGGAATTCATCCATTGCTTGATCCATTCTGTGTAAACTGTACAGATGCTAGATGAACATGAAACAAAAAAAGATTATGAAAGTAGTCCATGTCAGGTGGAGTTCTAATTAATTAGTAGAAAAAATCAAGTCCGCTCCACAGTAAGAAGCATTTATTTCTAGGAAAGAAAATAGCAATGCATTTCGGCAAAGTATTTTGCCATTTTCAGGCTCTCTAAAATATACATAGAAAAGATACAAGGGTGAACATCGTAAAAATTGGTAGAAGACTTAGCACAAAAATAAACATAACATCACCGACTTACACAAACATTGAATTTAAAATGTCAACTCATTAAGTCAGTCGATAACCTATGTTATATTAATCAGTTGACATTTTTACTTCAATGTTTTTGTAAATCAGTGATGTTATGTTTATTTTTGTGGTAATTCTTCTATCAACTTTTACAATGTTCACTCTTGTATCTTTTTTATGTATATTTCAGAGAGCCTGAAGATGGCAAAAATACTTTGCCGAAATGAATTGCTAATTTCTTCCCTAGAAATAAATGCTTTTTACTGTGGAGCAGACTTAATTTTTTCTACTAATGAAAAAAAAAGCTTGATATTTTTTCCAAAGGATAAACAATAACTTTTTTAATGAAAAATCAAAGTGGTTTCAAATATAAATTAGAAAAAAACACATTTTCACTTTATATTTCTTATGAAATAACCAGAGGTTGTGAAGTATCCCATGTTCAATTTTGATATAAAGTATCATTTAACCAATATATTAAGAGTAATTTTGACAAACTTGAAATAACTAAATAAAATAATCCTCACCTTCATTGGCAAATGCTACACTGGGCCAATCAAAGGAGCTTGCGATCTCAGGGATTACACAGTTCTTTGATATATTCTGTATTCTGTGCATGTGCTGAAACATGAAAACAAAATCAAATATTTATATATAATGCCTGTGGCTTCCCGTTTCCCATTATCTCGTTTGGGTGCCATAATTGATTTTACAGCAAAAGTAATTTTCAAGTTAGGTTACACACGAATTCTTCATTTGTAATAGAGAGCCAAAACACCAATGTTCATGACCGTAACTCAAAAACTAACCGAAACCCCATAAAAAAATGTACCCTTCATTTGACCCCTTTAGGGGTGAATTTCAAAAAGAAAAGCTCAAATACCAGTTTTCAATATACACATACCTTCAGAGGCCGAACAGTCTAAACACGGACATTCTAGGACATTGCTTCTTCGTCTACATGCACCAAACAATTATTAAAAAAATTGTGGATTTTATGTTACTGTGTGAGCTTTGCTTTCACATTGCAGACATTTTCTTGGCGTTTCAACTGTATGTAGCCAACAGCATCATCACCCTGGAGTCACTGGTAGATCTGTAAAAAGATAACATGTGTTGATTTACTTTTTTGATGCGAATAAGTCAGTTGAAAATGATCTCGATATTTATTTTAACTATATACCTAACACAAATTGCTTACCGTTATCACATTTTTCATTTCAGCACTCAAAAAAGTCATGTTTGTTAAATAAAAAGAGTAAATCATCTCATAATCCACCTTTCATTATGTTTCATTATAAACACACCAAATCGTTTATGATATAAGAAATTAATAAGTTGATAAAAATAAACATTGATGGTTAACCTCAAATCTCAATATTATTTTCATGGGAACTGTCTGTAACATTTGCGGTGTTGCCAATGATCGGTCCTCATCAAAAGGAAGGCCCGTTCAGAAACTTTGAATGTTTAAAATAAAGAAACCCGTTGTTGAAATGAGATTTTTTTTTATGAGTCTATCAATAAACACAGTTCAATTATATATTAATGGTGTATATCAAGCAGTGAGCTATATTTTTGACAAGAACAGTAATGCGTGTTTCTGAACGTGGATTATGGAGGGGGTAGTTTTCGATGAACGTGTCGTCACGGGTACTCTTTCAACCGCAATATCTTTTCGAAATAAAAAATATATGATGGCATTATAAGTCAATTGGACGTTTCAAATGAAATACAATCGACCTATATCAGTTTTGGATTTTTTTTTTCCTAAATGGAAAGGTCCATTCAAACTCGATTTGACCTTCACTAGAATAACTTTCCCCAAACACTAACGCCAATTGTGGATATTTCAGGAATATTTCTGGACAATATTATGTCTTACAACCCGAACATAAATTCAACTCCACTTTCAAATGTGATGTTTCAGTAACAATTCAAAATAATATAATAATATGAATATTTGTATAATAATAAATGTAGATCGATGAAATTATAGTTGACAGTTCGAAACAACTACCGGTTAGGCGCTAGGAGTACGTTTATGGATGTGATGAAAAAATTGGCATTTTCAATTTGGAATTATTAAAAACATCAAAAATTTTTTTGATTTCCAAGTTCGTTGCCGAACTCTCAAGGTGACAATCATCAAAATATTTCAGAAAAGGGGCACATGCGTGTTCCCTATTCCAACACATCATGTATTTTGGTCAAAATCAAACCGTTTGCTATTGCTTGCTTCAAATTTCTACAGTGAAAAATTTACTCTATTTTATCATGAACATCAGCTATCAACTTGAGCAATTTTGATGTTGGTGGACCGGAATGATCCGCGCAAAATGGAAAATCCTTGTGTAAGTCATGTATATTCTTGAGATACTCTTAATCAACTCGTGAAATGATCCTATCGATGAATCATCTAGAACCATTGTTACATCAATATTTGTATCGGTCCATTTGAAACCCCCGAAAGGTAATGGTTAAGACATGGCTCAACCATATGAGTTGTTCACATCAAGATACAAAAGTGTTTCTGTAGGCTTTGAAGAATCATAGTTGGGAATGAATTTATTGTTGGCTCCTGAAAATTGGTTACAACAAACCAAAATTCCACCTCTAATTGCCTCTTCTATAAACATTGTCATATGAACATCCTTCTAAATTTGCGATTAACATTTTGTATATTTTAGCATAACATCCCAGATATATCCAGGCATTATTCAATACCAGGCGCGATCTAAACCATACGTTTTCCCAAAATTTTCGACATCTGCAAGTAACAGAATATCAGTTCCATATTCAACTCACCATATTCTCTTAGAGTCTTCATCTTAAATGCTTTACATATATTTTGTGCATGAATATAGTCTCCTTTGCACAACTCTACATCACGCAATTTGTTGTAGGATTGTTCAATGGATGGAAGTTGGGTTTCATTGAATTTCTCCACATTATTTAAATTATCCTTTCCTAGTCAAGAGTTTGAATATTTCATCATTTGAATCTTTGAACTCATCCTTTGAATTCTGAACATTTTCCATACAGAAAGAAGATATGAGTTCATCAAGACTCGCTCCCATAAATTCAAAATCTATAAATCTAGATTTCATTCTGATACCGCAATCGTAAACGATATATATTTTTCTCTATGTTATGGAAGCACGCCTAGAGAGCCTGAGTCGGACAATTTTTTTATTATGAAGTGTGTATCATAATTTGACATATTATGACATATAACTGGTACAACAAACAATTTTTTGAAAGGTAGATTGCACTCTTGATTCGCAAAACCCCAAAAGTTCCAAAATTCACAATTTTTTTTTCTATTATAGGTACTATATTGAGTATTTTGCTCTCCACGAACTTTGCAATATTTTTGATTTCACTAGAAAACCAGTCTATACAATCTTCACTTTCATACCTATTGAAATGAGAAATGGAATCATCGTAACAACACTCAAGTAATTACCCACTGAAAATGCCCTGTGCAGTTGGTATTTTGTTGTTGTTTGTAATAATTTTGAATTGCATGGCTCTAAAATGGATTCAATACCAACATATATTACAAAATGTACTTTCTGTTTGTAAATATAATTTCTAAGTTCTACAAAGTCATATTTTTGGAATGAAATTGTACAATCGTTCTCATTCTCACACGATAAGTAATGATTCTTCAATTTTTCCTCATTACAAAAATAATTGAGACAGCGATCACAACACAATATTTTAATTGTGTTTGTTTACTTGCATTGATACTAGACGAGACATATTTTTGGTCCAACAATAGTGAAATTTCATTTCAGTATCTGTTTCATCAACTCCTATCGGTGCTGTGTAATCATTCAGTTTAGGAAAATAATGATTTTGAATTGATAGCAAATTGACATGTCGTTCTAGTTTACTTTCAGTAAGCCTGACAGGTACTCTTCATAAAAAAACTTTTGTTGCTAATATTCAATTCTAAAGCGAAAACTTTTTAGAAATATTATTTAAATTTTTAAATTTGTTGATGTGATTCAATTTCTTGGGCATTTTCTAACCTTTGGCATTCAATATCACCTGTGGGTGGGTATAAAGCACTAACTATACTCCAAAAAAAGCATGATTCATAATTATTTTGATTGTTGATACATGCTTTTTTTTCTTGAAATTTGTAATGGTATTTTGATTCTTCAAAAAACTTTCGATAGTTTATTCAAGATGTAATCAATGACATGTTTACGATACCAAACAACTAAATCTGTTCTTGATCTAAAACTGAATTCGGTGTAACAAAATATTTTTGACTAGTTACTTCCTCATCACTTGATTGTTTCACAAAATCTGCAGGAAGAGTACTATTCACATTCAGAGCTGACATTTCCTTCAGAATTCTGATGATAAATTTTCAGTGCCAAAGGCCAAAAACGCTTTTGTTTCTTCATGTTTTACATTGATGATGACACTCGTCTCAACTCTGTCATTGAAACAAATTGAATAAACCTTACGCTTCTGCTTTGAACCTATATTTTTACTTTCACCATTTAATTTCAGTAAATAACTCAATCGTTTCAATCGACCAATTTTGGTTACAATATAACTTTTCTGCCCCACTTCATTACACTTTTTAATATGTTGGTTAATTGCTTGAATTCATCCATAATGTATCACTAATCATTTATGAAAAAGTAACTCACCCCAAAATTCCTTTCAATTCAATAATTTCATAAGATACAGGCAGAAAAGGTTCTCGAACGTCTTTGGTTTCTCTAAATACAACAGCGTATTTTTCTGCTAGGAAATTGGCTATATGAGGTTTATAATCCTTATTTACTCGTTGCGGCAGAATCACAATCTGCTTCTCGAATTCCAAAAGTACAGTCTCTCCAAATCTTGTTTGGACTATTTTTGCTGGATGAGTTTTTTGTGGTTCACCAAGCATCTAACAGCTCAATAACTGGTTCGATATGTTTTTTCCTAGAAGAGATATTGAATTCAATGCGTTGAGATCCATCTGAAAAAAATTGAAAAAACACGTTATATAATTTATATTTTATTTTTTATTTTCCATTTTAATTTTTTTAGGAGCCTCTCGGGTGGTGGTGGTGATGGTGATGGTGGGCTTTCGCAAATGCTCTGGGGTGTGGAACGGGGTAGTCGAATGATTTTCTGGCAGAGAATATTCTTCCCTGCCCGTACAATAGTAGAAATCCCACCGTTCCGAACAAAATCTACAATCCCCGTGGTTCAATGATACTCTACAAACATTGGTATTATTGAATTCATATGAAACCAATAGAATGTTTCAGACTTGCGTAAAATCTATTTCATTCTCTGAAAAATCTTTCTGCGAAAAATTAATCTCATATTCTTCATTTTTATCTCTACAAAACCGATGTTTGACTCAAAAAAATCAATATCTCTATCATATCTTCGTAAAAAAGCTACCCCTGTTTCTAGTTGATTATTTGATAATCGATGCGTGTTGAAGTTATCACCATTATTTTGCATGTTTCACAAGAATGCTTAGGAAATGAATTTGACGTTTAAGTAAGTAGTTTTGGTAATTACATATTATGGGACAGTTAAACGTTTTGTTGTTTTGTTGAAGTTGCTGTGAGTTTTGAAACACTGATTTTGAAAAAATGGATTATTCCAACAATAATGTTCATGTAGCCGATATGCATTTCGTTTATGGACTTGCAGATGGCAATGCTCGCGAAGCAAGACGTATTTACCGGGAGAAATTTCCTAATCGAGTACTGCCTTGAGCTCCAACATTTACCAGTCTCCACCGTCGTTTGGCCGAAACAGGTAGCTTTAAGAGGGCAGCTGATATTATTGGAAGACCACGAGCAGTCCGAACCCCAGAATTGAAAGGAGCTGTTTTGAACGCTCTCGAGGAGAATTCAGAAACAAGTACAAGAATAATTGCCGAAGCTCTCAATTCTACTCAGTTCACAGTTTGGAGAATTATCCACGATCAACAATTCTATCCATACCAAGGGTACAAGCTTTTTTGCCACGACTTTTCCCAACGGATTACTATGTGTCAGTGGTTTTTGAGAAAATTGGCTGGAAATCCTCAATTTTTAAGATATGTACTCTTCACGGACGAGGCAAACTTCTCCCGAAATGCTATCACAAACTTCCATAACAACCATGTTTGGGCTCTGGAAAATTCGCACGCAGTTAGTGAAAGACATTATCAGTATCAATTTTATTTTATTGATAATCACTTCATAGGTCCTTTCTTCCTTCCATTCCGACTGAATGGCGCAACTAACAGAGACTTTTCAGAAAATAAATCGCTGGGACTACATCAGAATGTACCATTGGAAATTCGTATCCACATGTGGTTTATTCATGATGGGGCTCCGGCCCATCTAAGCGTTGTAGCTAGGGAATTCCTTAACACTTTCTTTCCAAACCGATGGATCGGTAGGGGTGTAGGAGAACCTAACCAGGCGTGGAAACCAAAGTCCCCAGATCTTAACCCGCTGGATTTTCATTTTTGGGGACATTTGAAGTCACTAGTTTATAAAACTCCAGTAGCGAACGAAGAAGATCTAAGAAACCGAATAGTAGACGCCTGTGAAACAATAAGAAACACACCAATAATTTTTGAGCGGGTACGAGATTCAATGACTAGAAGACTGAATGCCTGTATCTTCGCTGAAGGTGGACACTTTGATCAATTTATCTGAATACAACTCAGTTTCCTTCATTTTATTTTATTCTACCTATTCAAAATTTTTGAAAAAAAATGTTGATATTTCTTGCAAATTTCATTGAAACAAATACAGATTTTGCACTCTTGATTCAAAAGTAACTATTTCGAACGAGTGATAATAAATAGAATAGGTGGCGCCCCCTACAAAAAACCAAAAACTCAAATGTCAAATTAATTTCCTAAGCATTCTTGTGAAAAATGCAAAATAATGGTAATAACCTCAACACGCATCGATCATTAAATAATCGACTTGAAATTTTCAATTCCAAATATCTAGAACACGGTTGCTTATAGCGACTTGTAACAGAAAGAGCTTTTTCATGAAGATATGATAGAAGAATTGATTTTTCCACTGAAAAATGTGCTAGAAAATCGCTCAAAAAAGTTGTGAATCTTCAAAAAAGAAAAAGACGTGTAGGTGGCGCCCCCTACGAGTAAGAGCAATAATCAGGTTTGAATTTGACACCTCAAAAAACCTGTCAATACCAATTAACGTTCAATTAAGGTCAGTATTTCGAAAGTCATTCAAAAAAACGACCCTGTATCTTGGAAACGAAGCGTTTCCGGACATATATTTATTTGGACAATTCATATTAGAATATTGTGAGGAATCACCTCCTGAAGTACTTATGACTTACCCTGTATACTGATTTAATTACCACCACATTCTCGTTATTATAAAAAAAAATGCTCACAATTGAATTATTTTGCATTAACATTTTGATTACACACGTCTTGAACTCTTCTAGTAATTATTTTGAAAATTTGCCACCCCGATCATGCCGATCATGAAATTGAAAGGTTACATCTTTCAATTTCAACAAATTGATTTGCCTAGGTATAGATTCCAATGTAATCTAGCCTATGCAGTGTTGACTTCTCATCGTAGTTATTTAAAAATGATTACGAAGTAAGGTTAACGAAGGAAAGGCATGCATGATCCTATCATGCATTCAACATTGTCTTAAATTCACTTATTTCAATATAACAGCATTTCTCTGCAAAAAAATTCATTCTCAAATCCTTTAAGAAATGAATTTTAAACATAACATAGGACCAATCACCAAAAGAACTTCAAATTGTATCCTAAAAACAGAATAATTCAATCTAGGCATTTTGTATAATTGATATGATGCATACATACCAAATTTCAAAAAAAAAAATATTTCTGTTATAATGTTGGAACGTACTTTTCCAATTTGAGCGATTCTATATACAGGGAGACCGGTAGAATGTACGAAATAACTCCAAATTATATCCTAAAAACAAAATAATTCAATCTAGGCAGTTTTTATAATTGATTTATGCATAGAGACAAAATTGGCCAATTTTTCAAATTCCGAAAGCCCCATTGTGTATGAAAGACATGCCAAATTGGCCAATTTCCAAATTTCAAAGGCCCAATTGTGTGGAAGAGACATTTTATTGATAAAGATATGGACGGCATACTGTTATGAAATTATTTCTTACTTCAACCATTCCACTGGTAATAGTCACTACGAATTACAAAACAGTGTAACGACTAGGGCTTCAAATTATCTTATTGATTTATATATTTTATTAATTTACTACTTCAATGTTCTGTTGACGTATGACTACTCGTTCACCTAGGATGTATATATGTTTGTGTGTATATATTTATATTTATTTGTATTTTTATCTTTCTTTTTTCAACATAGAATGTTTTTTTGGTATTCCTGTGTTGATCCACTTGACTTTTCTGTGTTAGTTTCTATACTCATTTATTATTGCTTTGTCCACGAGATTTCATCTTTTGACAATAAAGTATATTTTGATTTGATGTGCATTATATTAGTCTTTCATCCAAATGTATATAAATAAATGTATGTAATGTTATGTTGAATGTGATTGTTAGTAAGTTTTTTTTATTTATTTTTTTGTTACATTCTAATATAATACAATACATAACAAAAAAAACTCCGGCTATGATGCTCGTTACCCTTTTTTCCTGTACACTTTACCTCTCCTTTTTGTTTTATTTTCATTTCAACTTCTTCCAGCTCAGTCGGTACGCTTATTTAGAGTTGATTCTCTCAATCTCAGGAGGATTGCAGCTGCTCCATCTAGTTGTTTTCTTGATGTCAATATACTGTTCATGTTAGAAGGATTGATTGCAAAATGATCAAATAATAAATTATTAGTCCAAAAATAGTAAGATTGTTGTTTTTTATTGAATTATCACTTGAAACAACCTGTGCTTACGATATCTATCTTCTTTTCTATTTCCTTTTCAACCAATCAAAATTGAAAACTTCAAAATAGGTTGCTCATGCGCAATAATAGAAATATTCCAAAATGAATATTTATAGGTTATTCTCAGTCTTAATGATAAACAGAAGAATATTTTTACTCAAAATAATGAGTTTTTTGTAATTAAACTGAGAATGTGACAGTTCGATTGATATTCCCACTCGATTGAGATTATGAAGATAAAATACCTGTTATGAGTATTTCTTGCACTCACACGAATCCAGAAATGTTCTGTGGTTAGTTTGGAGTGGATGTCTTGCAAATTCGGCCTCCTTACTGCTAGTGAAGTGAAAAGTTGGGACTCTAACCTCCAATTCTTAGTAAGTGATTTCTCAGTAGATTTTGTTCCTGATTTGTTACAAAGTTGATTGTGTGCATGAATGTCTCTCAAATCAATACACCCAATGCCAGTCAATTGGAATTTTCCAAAAAAAATACACCCAATGCCAGTCATATATATATATATATATATATATGAATATATATACATATATATATATATATATTGTTATGATGTGGTGATAGTGGTTTGTTTTTATTATTATTATTTATCTATTTATTTTCACAATCAGGCATCATAACATTTTTTTTTTTCTGTTTTACTAATTTTAATACCATTTTCAAATCTTTTAGCTAGTTGCACTTTGAATTTAATTAATATGTTCAAAAATAAATACCCATTTAAATATTTCTCATGTCTGGCTATGTATTTGACCTTTTTGTCATTGATTCTTTTACCTTATTCTCTTTACCTCAGCTAACTCAATCTGTACGGCTATGGAATATCAGGAGTCAGTTCTACTGTGGAGCCCTCTAGTAGTTCTTGATGTCAGTTTCAGTAAATGGCAAAATTGGTATGATCAATCATCGAAAATAAAGCAGAAATTCATCAAAATAATAATCTATTTTATTCAGGAAGACTCACTGCTACCTATTCTGCGATAATTAACTTAAATTAGTGCTTCATAGCAAAATACACATGAAAGTGGAGTTATGTGATAATAAAAAATGAAATGTAACCTATTTTTGTAGGTTATGTTTCTATATAATAATTCATGAAAGTGTTCTATCGAAAAGGTTCTTAAAAAAGGTTTATTTTTGAAATGCACCGAGTTTAGTAACTTTTTTTGGTTCAAAGTACCTGTGGCTTCTTGAAATGAAAATATTCAGTATCTCGGATCGCTCTTTCGTTCCTGGAACCTGCCGTTCCAGTATGCAGCCCCCTTGTTGACTGTGAATTCGCCCTCAAACTGGTATATGTCTCAAATGAAAAGGTAAGATTCATTCTGCATCTGGGTTTCTTCATCAGCTACAATTATCTCTAGTGTTTCCTTGTTTTGTATTGGCAAATAAGTGTTTTATATGGAAAATATGCTTGATTTTTCAAATTCAAATGTCGTGAGTTGGTTCTTCCAAAATTATTTTTTCTCATTCTCCTAGCTTGTTGATTTTTTCCTTGATACCACAGATCCTTTGTTTTCTTCTCGAATTTTCGATTTACACGCACTTTTTTGTTGTACTTTTCATTATGATCGTTTATTTGACAGTTTTTACGTGTTTAAATACCTTACATACTATATACGTGATATATAAAAATTCATTTTTGACGTTTTATGCTTTTCATATTTTCAATATTCACAATTTTGCATCAAGATCTTTCTTGGCATCTCATCGGCTATTATGTTCAGATCTAATTTCATATGCAGAATGTTCTAGCCTTGACATTTTGCTGTCTGCTTGTGCTCAAAAAATATATTAGTGAATTTTGTTTTCTATAATTTTTAGAATTAGGCCAATTGCTTGTAATGTTGGGAACATGTCTATTTCAAACATAGGTATCGACTTATATTATATGAGGTTTCAGAAAAAACGGTAGAATCTTCAGAAAAACTACAAAATAACATAGCATATTAACACCCACCTGATCTAGAGGATAAATCTTAGGAGGAGTGCATGTGAGCTGTCATTGAGATCCCAGAAATACGTCCACCGGACTACAAACGTCAATAGAAAAGCAGCAACAAGGTATACTATTATCCGAACTCATCAAAGTGCAACTTTCACATTAAACCAATAACTTTACGTATTTAAACCACTGGTTACTTTGTTTTGGGTTGAACTTTCATAAAATTCGATGCAAAAAGACTGATAATAAGTTCAAACTTTCTTCATCAATCTTTCATTGTCACAAACATCCAAACTGCGCCATTTAATATCATTGTTTTGCTAGTTTGAGGTAGCTATCGCAGAGTAGGGTATTTATAAGTTTTGATTTGAATAAAATCTAACCAATTTGATTAATCTCTGCAAACTGGTGTTTATTTTTCAATTTTTAACCTCACTTCTCTCCACTGAACAGCATTTATTATCGAATCGTCAGTGCCAAGTTGGCAACATAGATCGCAGGAATCGACTACTGAGAAGGAGTGACTCATGTTCATAGGCGTACCTGACTGAGCTGGGATGAGGTGAAAGGGTTTGAAAAGGAAGAAGGTAACATAACATAGCCGTTATTTTTCATTTGTTATGATAGGGATTCAGAAATTATAATATATGATATGAATTCACAAAAACATATACAAAATTAAAATCATATAAACAACCAATCATAACAATTGTCTTCCAACGTAAGGGCAAATAAGGGCGAAAATATTTGTAGGTGAAATAGCAACAATTGTTATTATCATAACAATTGGCCGCAACGCGGGGCGAATAAGGGCAAATAAGGGCGATAGCAATAACAGTAAAGTGGGACGATAACAATAACGTGGGGAAATAACCAACGCGGAGCTGAATTGCCTACAGAAGAATTAGAAGCAAATTAAAATTGAAAACAAAAATATTTTTTCGAAATCAAAAATATTTATACAGGGAAAATAAAAAGTTGACATTTTAGAATTTTTGCCTTGACATATTTCTATAAGTGTGGAGAAAATGGATTTGAGAGATGGTAAAAAAGTTGGTTTGGAAGAAGGTGCAGAAGGTAGAGAGAGAGGTGATCAGGAACAAGGAGTGGGTAGCAATGTGAGTGGGAGTGAAACACAAAGTGAGAGTTCACGAATGGAAAGTTATTTTAATAAATTGGAGGATTTAATAAAAAAATACTTTGAAAGTAGGGAAAGAAGGAATGATAGAATAATAGGAAGTGTGAAAAATGAAATTAAAGAAAGTACAGAAAAAATATGTAAACCATTAGAAACAAGTAGTGAGCAAAATAAAATTCAGGAACTGGTTATACAAAGAACAGATGTCAGTAATAATTCATTAGAAAAAGATGATGAACAAATACAAAATATAAAAATGAATTTTGCTGACAAAAATAATGAGTTTGTGGATAAAAAGAACGTGAAAAATTGAAATTTTGAATTGAAAAAAGGTAAAATAAATGATGAAACAACAATAATGAAAATGAATGAAATAAACATGACTAATAAGGATTCTGAAATGCAAAAGGGAAAAATAAATAATAAAGTAAAAATAATGAAAATATATGACAGAAACATGGCAAAAATGAATTTTGAGTTACAAAAAGGTGACACAAATGATAAAATGATTATAATAAAAATGAATGACATGTACGTGGCTCACAAGAAATTTGAGTTGCAAAAAAGGAACATAAATTAAAAAATAATAGTAATGCAAATCAATGATATTAACAGGGCAAATATTTTTGAAATGAAAGAAAGTAATACAAATAATGAAATAATAATGATAATGGATAGTAAAATATCAAAAATGAAAATGGGAAAGAATTTGAATTAATTTGAATATCAAAAACTGAAAAAAGTTGAAATTATGAAAATAGTTGGAAATGTTGACATGAAATTTCAAATGGATATTTTTGAATCAAAATATATGCTTGTAGTAATAAAACAAGCAAGATTCCATAGAAGGAGAGATAAATAAGAAGAATAAATTTAGGGAATAATAAATTGTAGGTTCAACAAATTTAATAGGTAAAAAAAAGATAGATAGATATTGTTTCAGTAACAATTGATAGAAATGAAATTAAATGGAAAATATTCTTAAAAAAAAAATATATCAATGATAGACAATATTAGAGGAAATAAAACAACACACGAGTTGAAATTTCAAGAAAGAAAACAATAATATTGAATAACAATCAAAAATACTGAAAAACAGGAAAGTTGATACAATTATCAGTACAGATCAGTTAGATAAAGTAAAGCAAACAAACACAAACATAGATTATAAAAAAAGAAAAATATAGAAATGGATAATAAACAATGTGAATTTTGAAGAAAAATGAAAAAAATGAAGATAAAAAATTTTGTGTATAAGAAGAATGCATGTAAAAAAAAATTAAAAAAATACTAAAGAATATATTATAAAAAATATGAGGATGATGATGATAATGAAGGTATATTAATAAATACAATGAAGGTATATTAATGAATTATAAATGAATGTAATAAGTTGATTATGTGTGAGTAATGAAAAAGAAAAGGGTTTGTACAAAAATAAAAGTAAATAATTTGAGAGAAAAAGAAAAGAAAAGAAAAACAACAGAACAAATTATAATTGAAAGGAGTACCAATAATGATGAAAATCTAATCGATAATTAAAAATATATCAGTAAATAAACATGAAATATATCAAATGTTTTGAATGATGTCATCTTGAATATTTTGCTCTCTTGATTTGAAGAAAACTCTTAAATTTGGTTTTTTCTGAAACAAAAGGAATGTACTGTTAGTAGTCGTGAATAATAAATCAATATTCAAATTTTACTAGCAAGTATTAAAATATTGAATATGAATTCAGGGAATTTGTTATGTTAGAAAATGTTGTTGAATAATTAAACTTATAATTATCATTATTATTATGAGTTATTTTTATTATCATCGTTAACGCTATGTTATTTTACAATTTCCTTTACCTTTTTCACCACTATAGAACCTTATACCATGCTCCAGTCGCTACATATGTATAGAGAGGGCATTCCTGAAGTAGTTCTGATATCAAAATTATATATCCAATGATATACCTAATTAAAATCCACAATTAAAACATATCAAAATTGAAATTTATAGCAAACATTGAATTAAAATAAGATCAACGTATATATAAGTTTTGAACATCCTGTATGACAATTCACATCAACAGAAAACCCACCAATGGGATTCGAAAGAGTTTGTGTGGAAAAAGTGATGATATACAATAAAATGTAATGGCAGAAGTTGAAAAATTATAATTTTATAAGAATTTGTAAGAGTTAGAATTAGATATCATTCATAAAATCAATAATGTTAATTAGAACAGCAAATAATTTGGTAGAAAGTGATACAAATTCGGAAATCTGTGAAAAAAAATATTTGTGAATGTTGCTATGGATCAAGATAACAAGTTCTGGGAAAATTTAAAAAAGTTCAAAAAGTGAAGACACGTTGAAAATTCCAAGAAAAGCAATGGATAATACAAAAAAACCTATTATTAAAAATTCCTGAACGAGAAAAATACTTGAAAAGCAGAACTGAAGAAGTAAATAGTCAACAAAAATTCCACCTACCTGATCTAGAGGATAAATCTTGGGAGGAGTGCATGTGAGCTGTCATTGAGATCCCAGAAATACGTCCACCGGACTACAAACGTCAATAGAAAAGCAGCAACAAGGTATACTATTATCCGAACTCATCAAAGGGCAACTTTCACATCAAACCAATAACTTCACGTGTTTTAACCACTGGTTACTTTGTTTTGGGTTGAACTTTCATGAAATTCCATGCAAAAAGACCGATAATAAGTTCAAACTTTCTTCATCAATCTTTCATTGTCACAAACATCCAAACTGCACTATTTTATATTATTGTTTTGCAGTATGAGGTAGCTATCGTAGAGTAGGGTATTTATAAGTTTTGATTTGAATAAAAATTAACCAATTTGATTATTCTCTGCAAACTGGTGTTCATTTTTCAATTTCTATCCTCACTTTTCTCCACTGAACAGCATTTATTATCGAATCGTCAGTGCCAAGTTGGCAACATAGATCGCAGGAATCGACTACTGAGAAGGATTGATTCATGTTCATGGGCGTACCTGACTGATCTGGGATAAGGTAGAAGAGTTCGAAAAAAAAAGGTAACATAACATAGCCGGTATTTTTCATTCGTTATAATAGGGATTCAGAAATATAATCTATGAAATAAAGTCACCAAATATATATATATATATATATATATATATAATATATATATATATATATATATATATTTATATATATATATATATATATATATATATATATATATATATATATATATATATATATATATATATATATATATATATATATATATATATATATATATATATAATTTGAGAATCATAGAAACAACCCATATAAAATATATATATATATATATATATATATATATATATATATATATATATATATATATATATATATATATATATAGAAGAGAGATTTGTTACGATTCTAAGAAAGCCACCATCCGCCTACAGCTGTTTCATTGTTTCCCAATGGCTTGTGGTCTCTCTCAAATCGTACCAAATCTCTCAGAGTGCTGATATCTACCAGGAAGTATGGAAATGTGGAATGCACAAAAATTATAAAGGTGACATCTATAATTTGTGGGGTGAAGCTTATACCTAATGACGTGGAATTTAATGATAGGAAATTTGGTGCACATTAATAGATCACCAACAGATGTCAGTATAGGCCAATCCCCATATATATATATATATATATATATATATATATATATATATATATATATATATATATTGACACAAACACAACACAAACCAACACACAATAATTGGACACAAGATCCAGAATCCAGATCGAACGTAAATTACGCAATACATTCATGGAAAAACTGAATTGGAGTCACGTTATACAATGAAATGGTAAAACGATGGGTTGGAAAAACGAAACCGCAAAATATCAAAAAATGTATCTACACACTGATATATTACATATCTAGGATAACAAACTCAGATATAGGGGTAGATCTGTCAACATAATCGAAAATGTGTTAGCTTTCTACGTCACTTTTTCCAACAAAATGAAAGGAAACAAATGAGCTTATTCTCAAATAATATGACGATATGAGAACAGTGGGGACATCTTGGTTTTAATGTTATAAACTTGGGATAGGTACTTCTGTTCCTCAGCCTGTGCTTTAGTTGATGGTTACCAGACCATCTACGACGAAGGCAGCGGTTTTCGAATTCATCAAAAACTGAGGTGAGAGAGATCTGTATATAAAATGAATTGATTTTTCGGTTTTTGTTTTTTTCAATACTTATTGAGAAATCATGAATTCCGAAAAAATTGCTTCACTCAGTGATAAGGTTATTTTCAAATACAGGAAGGTTCGGAAACTTCATGAACAAGAATCCAACGGAACGGGGAATATAACGAAAACACCTCAACTATAGCATTCGACTCTGCAATAGGGGTATCAAAATTTCTGCCAACAGTTCCATCGGGTTGCTGTGAAAATTTTGAAGGGGTATAGGTCATTTGGAAACTTGTAATAATTTCATCAGGAATTTAGGGAATGAATAGAAAAATTCTGAGAAATAGATTTATGTGGGAAAATTTTAAATTGACGTTTTCTGGACGAGTACGTACGTTATCATGAATTGGGCACACTAAGACACACAATACATTTTTCAAAGACGCCTTTTTGGATGCAGAATCATCAACATGGTGAAAAAAATTCCCATGCTGGAGGTGAACACTTGCTTTTGCGGAAAATTCGTCAAAATGGGCCTGGTAAAAAAAACAACTGGATTTGGAATATCTCAATATTAAAAGGGATGTGATCAATAGGGGTCGGGTCCAGATTTGCACGAATAACGACTTTTAATAGTTTTTTCAGATTAGGCCACTAGAAAAGTTATTCATTAATCAACTCGACTGGTCTGCTATTTGGGCACCAGCCTTGCAGAAGACAAAAGTCACAGATAAGGAAATATATAAAAATAAGCAAATGTTACCTAGATTGAATGGAAAGGCAGAATAAATCAGTGGAAAATCAATTGAACAATTTATTTCTGTTATTCAAACAATGGAGGTTATGAACGAAAAAAATGGAATGAGAAATTTTAATCATAATTAAATGGTGAATTTACATTTATAAGAATGGAGAAAAAATTACAAGTGAATATATTTCCATTCTAGGATCGGTCAATTGAAATTCGAACATTCACATCCGAATATCTGATTCCAAGCCGAAGATGGACGTTGTTACTGTACTCGTGGGGGTTCAGATATCAGCTGAAGATAGTCTGCGGTGAAGGGAAACGCGGAAAGCTGGTTTGTTCGATGTTGGTCTTAGCACAGTGGTTACGATCTTCGTCTTAGTGGGGTGGTCGCGTTGATTGCGACACCTTGATCTTGCTCACTCGTTTATATGATATGTTTCACGGACCAAGTTGAAAATGGATTGCTGTGTGACCTCCCAAAGTTACCAGTTCTTCTGTCCCCAGTATGCTGCTTCCCTAAGTGGTGTAAACATATGAAGAAGACGATGGGAATCAGAAATAGTTACAATTTGGGGAGAACGAAGGATATCCTTTGAACCTCAAGGTTATGTTTCAAATATTAATTTAATGAACCCATAAATAGAAGAATACAAGTAGTAAAGAAAGTTAACCCAGTTCGTACTAATGACTAGAAAAATATAAGTTACAATAAAGATAAATTAATTAAGCAGAAATTGAAATATTTATCAAAATCTATAACAGGAATAACTGTTTAGTTAGTTTGGTGGAATTTTCAAAAATTGAAGCAATAATTGTGAAATAATTCACTGAGCAATGAAAAAAAATATACAAAAAAAATTCTACAAAATTATTTCAATATTTAAAACTGGAATAATCTTTGATACATTATTGAATTGTACTAAGAGTACAGAGTGGAAGTTATGAAAGGTAGTTGAACAAAAAATATATCCCCAAAAGGAGCAAAGATACTCAAGAACGAGGGCAAAGCCTTGGTTCCAGAGAAAAGGTATAGTGTTCGATAACTAAAAATATTCTTGATAATATTTCAGAAGAAAAGTATAGTACTCCAAAATCAAAATACTTTGGTAATTTTTCAGAAAAAAGTATAGTGTTCTATAACTATACTGAGAGTGTGACCACACTTCTTGAAAGTGAGCATGATAAAACTCTCAAAATAAAGATCCCCGATGAATAGAAATCTACCTTGACATATGTACTTATATATCCACATATATATAATCGATATAGAGGGTGGCGAATCCCCTTTGTTAATAGGTGAGCCCAATATTCCTCTCAAATGGAGAACGATGATTTCTGTGGAGGTTAACGAATCCTCCTTCAGCTCTCATGTGCTCAAGAACCTCTTCGATACGAGGAGAGAATGAGCAGGAAGGGAATCTATGTCTGGGATACCCGCCAGATAAAAATCTACTAATGATTGATTGAGTTTAAGGTTATCATGAAATTTAGAAAATTGTCATCGATATGTTCGGCAGGAAAAATACAGATACGAAAGATACTAGGAGATTCAGTATTCTGTAACAAATAAAAAGCAGAGCAACAATTCACTCAGGCTAAAGCATTAAATTCACAGAGGGACAAATATATACTAATCGCAGCAACAAGATTAGAGTGATCAGAAACAAATTCTTACCTGGGAATCGTCCTCTGGGAAGGATAGTCCTTGGATATTACTGAATTATCAACTCAGCACTTGGCCCTTGGAAATCTCCTGGTAATAATAATACGGCCTCGGCCAGGAAGGTAGAAATTGTCCATTTATCTGGTACCTGAAATTTGCATAAGCGTAGAAACTGCCTTCACCAAAATAAACGTTGAACTCTCGTTAACGTAATTCTACGTGAGCCTTCCGAACATGCAACATAACCCAAAAATACTTGAAGCATGGAAAATTTTATTCTTTGAGGAGATTTTTTTTAATTGAATTCAAATCCCCGAAATGAAATTCGTGATGAGCGAGAAAGTAGAACACGACTTGGTAATTCAAATCTAGATGGAGGAAACATTTATATAACCTCAAAATCTAGGCACGGAGGTTGATTGAAAAATTACATGGAGATATGATTCAAATACAAAAATACGGTACTAGATATCGCAGACGAAAAATAGGTTACCATTAATTGGTTCAGAAACTCAAATATGAGCCACGATGAAGCGAAAATTAGATAGAATTGAACATTTCTAACCTGTCACCCATATGCCAGGAGTTATGTGATTGCCTAATCATAAGCTCAGATAAACGAAAAATAATTTAATGCACAAGCAATTCAATAAACAGTGATAGGTATTCTCAACTAATTATTAGAGATTCGAAATATTCAAACGTTATCACCCCCAGAAACAAATTCACTATCCAACACACCCGTTCACTCGAAAGGCCAAAAATCAAGAGAGCGATCATTCCTTCAGTTTTCTGAATCCCAGCTAGCATTTTTCTTTCCAACGCCAACCTGTTTTTTCCATTCAAAAGGCACTTATAAAAAAATAAACAACTCTCAAATACAATTTGGGAAATGTCAGTGAGCCTGGAGAAGTTCGATGCTTAGCACAAAGCGGAAAATTCTTGTGACTATCAAGTGATTTTCGGGGTTGAGGGTCGTACATCTTCCCAATATATTTGTTATTGGTTCGAAATAATCGATTACGACACTAACTAATACGATCTTGAATTTATTTTTCGGCGTCATTAATAATTTCCAGCTTGTATTTGGTGTACTTCAACATACATGACTACGAATAGTCAGGCAGGATCGAGCCCATGAGTGGCGTGACCCAATTGGCCGGAATTTTCGAAAACGTCGCATAATGAAAAAACGTCTGTCTTCAAGCCATTATGGAATTCATCCATGGAATACAGGAAATCGTATGATCAATATAAAATTTCATTATTTAAATTTTGGAATTTACACCTCAAGTTAGAGCTGAACTGATCCAGGCTTGCACCCATGAATTGAGAGGAGCCAGTTAATTGAATTTTTATGTCTGTGTCCCCGTCGTGTTGCGTAAAAGAAATGTATTTTTCCTTGTTTATTGGAATAACTGTCGTACCTTGACAAATTGTGGTAGACAATAAGAACCACACTGCATTTTAAAAGTTGAGGTCACATGGGGCATCATGTGCCAAACACCTTAATTCACCCGTATCATGGTTATGTTGTAACGAAATTACTAGTTTTCTATTTGTTTGAGATAACTCAAAAAGCTCCATGTTTAATTAAAATAAGTTGAAGTCGTATCTCCGTTTATAATGGTCATAAAAATACCGTACATTTTAGAAATAAATTCGCGAATCGATTTGATTCCAATGCGTTCAATTGAACAGCCGCAGTCATTTTTTTTGCAAATAACATTCAACCACTTGTGGGTTCCTTCAGTTTCCTCCCTACCGATGAGAATTAAATCTATAGAACCATCCTATCCATCAACTGGAAAGCACTTGGTGTTGATGAACTTAGCATTGAAATGATTATTGGCTCATGCCCAATTATTCTGCCAATAATATGCCATTTCTACAATTTTTGCTCACAAAATAGTGTATATCCCATCACTTGGAGAAAATTATTCATCTTACCTGTCCCAAAAGTGTTTAATCCTACGGGCTACAGAGATCTCGGAACAATTAGTATTCTTTGTGCTTCATCGGAGCTTCAGAGCAAAGCATCACGGCGCTATTGAAAGAAACTGACGACATCAGGCTAGCTACTGATAGGAATGATCTCACAGCTCTAGTTTACTGGATTATGCCAAGGCGCTTGACAGAATTATTCATAGATTACTGTTGGCTATTTTACTCTTCATTGGATTCACTTTTGAGGCAATTAAACTTCTAGAGAGTTATCTTTAGAATTGCCTTCAGCCAGTTCTTATTGATGACTATCTCTAGTGGAAAACGGTGTTCCACAAGGCTCTTTATTAGAACCAACGTCATTCATTGTGTATACACATGGATTTGGAAAACATATTGAATTTTGTAAAAATCACTACTATGTGGACGATACCCAACTTTGTTTCTCTCGCCCTGAATCAGATTTGTTAATGGTGAAATCTAAGATAAATTCCAATTTAAAGAAAATCTTGGACCTTTCTAACAAGTTTTGCTTGAGTGTGAATTCATCAAAGTCACTCGTTATGCTATTTGGTAGGGGAGAAGCAAGAACTTGAAATTTAAATCTCCTCAATATCAATATAAATGATGTAGCGATCCCAAAAACGGAAAGCATGGAAAATCTAGGACTCTATATGGACTCATCGCTCAAATATGACCAACACGTCAATATTGCCATGAGAAGGGCATTTGTAATCTGAAGTTATTCTATTCGCATAGGCATATACTTGATTAAAATAGTAAAATAATTTTATTCGAAGCACTTGTTCTCAGTCATCTTGACTATGCCGACGTAATTTATGGTCATGCCATATCGAAGTCGAACTTGCATCGGCTACAACTCGTTCAGAATTCATGTGTTCGATTTATTTATGGTTTAAGTAGAAGACATCACAGTAGCCAACATCTGAACGACATCGGGTGGCTGAATATGGAAAATCGGATAATTTTTCACTCCTGCAGTTTATATAACAAATTATTCAAAACTGAGAAACCTGAATATCTTTTCAATGAAATTTCATTAGGACAGACGTTCATCATCTAAACATTCGTTTCAAATCACGTTTGGCCCCTTCTCGACACTCTACAGCCTCATTTCAGTCGTCTTCCAGTCATATGATAACCAGGCTTCACAATAGGATTCCAAAAGAAATAAAACAAATCAAACCACCAGAGTTTACAAAAAAAAACTGAAACAAAAACTATTTGATGGCTTTATACATTTTTGAATTGTCTTCCCACTCGATTTGTTCATTTCATTCACCTCAGTATTCTTTGTTCCATTTAGCATTGTTGATAATTTGTTTTTGAATAAGTATATGTTTACGGATTCTTCTCCTTTCCCTTTTAAGGTTGAGTGTAAGAGAATACTTGTTTATACTCTCATTTACGAGCAAGCATAAGCTCTGCCTTTTGGCTGTAGGATTACTGAATTGTAACAATCTAGATGTAACCTCTCTGGAGCCAATAAAGTCATTCATTATCATTATTATCATTTGAGGCTGCCGTCAGCCGCCATGTGTATAATCATGATTTACTGGTTTGAATGAAATTATATTGGATCTGTTCAAGAATTTCGCGATGGATTTCATCTGTTCCGTGATCCACTCCACCAAATCCAATCTCCGATGGCTATTAGGAGTAAAAAATTATCATCGTGAGTACCTTTGGAAAAGAAACCTGTGCTATAAGGAACTTTTTAGCATTTCATTGTTTTGGAGTTGATTCCATCATCAGTAAATGGTTCCAAAATTGATTCAAAATCTGCATGGATTATGAAAGGAACAATTTTTTCGTGAACAAATTCCTTTAATTCGATATGGTCATATTTCGGGAAGAAAAAATTACTGATTCGCATTGTGACAGTCAACAAACAATATGATTTTATAATTCCTGCTGAGTATGAAAATAATGTATGCATTTATTGCGAAGACATTTTTCATGTTTGCATTCACTGATTTGAGAGCTAACCAATCGAGATAGGTCTTTCATTCAGCAACAATGGAAATGAATGTATTGGTCGTCGTCATCGTCAATTCCCAGAGTTGCCTCGTAATCATTCAATTTAACCGAATAACGGTCGTATCCCTTTTGTTTTTGTACGTTTCGTGGCTGAAGTCATGGAAAATATATGTCCGTCATCATTTGCCTGGAATATAAACGTTCACCGAAATACCGCTGAGTTTCTTAAATTTGGGAATCTGACCGAGAGTGATGTGAAATTCCAACCCTTCCATATTCAGCACAGTCGACCAATGAGGGGATTTCAATGTATGCTGTGAATATATTTTAACACGCTTCAATGCGAACACGACCACCCATGCGAAGCAATAGATTTTTGTATTCTTTTCGTTGATAGAAGCTATGGATTGTGAAAACTATAGCCATGGATTGTGACAACTCTTTGCCCAAACCCGACTGATCGATATTGACTTCCAAATTGACGATTTTCCGTTATGTCCACCCGCTTTCTTCAGCGCAAAATTATTTAAATTTATTGCCCAATCCATCTACGACATTTTTCTGAAACCACCCCTGCAAATCTGTAACCCGTTCGATCACATGGTTTTCAGTATTGAGATATTTCAAATCGAGTTGTCCATTTTGACGAATTCCATGCAAAAACAAGTATCCAGCTTCAGGATGGGGATTTGTGACCTGACACCCAACTCTTGAATTTTTGACGAAATTCCTACATGAATTTCGATACCCCCATTGCAAAGTCGAATGCCATATTTGAGATGTTTAAGCCATGTTTCTTGTTCCATTGGGCTGCATTTTTGTTCGAGAATATTTCAAACCTCCCTGTATTTGACAAATATCCCATCACTAAGTGAAATAATCTGCTCGAAATTCATGGTTTTTGAGAAAAACAAAACAATAAAAATGTATGCTTTTTGTATACCGATCTCTCTCACCTCAGTTTGTGATGAATTCGAATACGTCAGCCTCCGTCTGGTTTCTGGCGAATAGAGCCCAGGCTGAAACTCTTTTATTTGTGGCAAAAAAATTTAGGCATGAAAACTAAGACATCTTCCAAGTTCGCAACGATGGCGATGGTGTCCCTGTATTTGGTTTTGACTAGCCGCATACACTTGGATTATTTTCGGCTGGTTCAGCGGCATTGCAGATAGAGCTACCGTTTGCTTGTATATACTGGTTGTGACAGCTCTTATTTCTGCAAGATTCATTTATAATCAATGAATAACACTTAAATTTTTTTGAGAAAAAGCTTAGGGGATGGAAACTCCTTTGAGACGTGAAAAATTCAGAGTGCTCACCCGATACAGACCAAGTTTGAAAAAAATTTCCCTTTATACGAAAAAGTTGGAGATAATCTACTGGTATTGAAAAATTTGTGAAATTCCGTTTTACCCGTTCAATATATAACCGCTAGAATAATTGAAAAAAGCAAAAATCACAATCAATATTGAAAAATGAGCTAATTAGGAATGACGCTCTCACTGAACACACAGGAAAATGTTGATTGTTTTGATGCTTGGAGAACGAAATGGGAAATATTTGAGTTGAACGCCCATAGATGAATTAATGCCATGCAATTAATTTCCCAGAATCAACGACGAGTCAGAATTCCTGGAAATAAATGTTTTTTCAGGTGGCCAGCTACTCGCTGTGCGAACTCTGCCGCAGCCTATTTCTGGGAAAATTTTAATTTTTAGGATTGCCAGAATCAATGGCGAGACAGAATTCTGAGAAATGACATAATATGGTGCGAAAGTTTAACCTTGAATGATGCCACCTGAATAACCAATCCTTATCGTCATGTAAACATCTGGTCCCTAGGTGTTGCTGATTCAAAAAGTTGGCTATTCGCCATGGCTGGCCCCCATTTTAACATGACCGCCGTTGATTCTTTTGGATAGCGGTTGACGGCTCTTGGCGACTGACGGTCTATCACAGATCCCTACTACAACTCATAGAGGCTGACCATTGTCCAATGACAGAGTGTGAGTTTTGCCTTGCGGCAGGTATTCTTGCCGTTAGGTATCGAGCGTGAGATATACCGTCTATCTAGCTTGGCCCCTGCCAGAGAAACCCATCCCATATCCAACTTTCCTAAAATAAGCGTTCTTCTCCTCTCCCCTTTCTCTTTTTTTGTCTTGTCAGAATATTTGCTGATTATTTACAATTTCATTTTGATTTGTTGTTTTTCACCCTATGACAGCGTGATAATTTGTTGTTTGTTATTTACAATGGTTATTTCAGTGTTATTTACAATTTCTTTTAGTATTTGTTATTATACATCATAATTCTTATTATTTCATTCACAAAGGTTATATACAGAACTATATACAATTTCCTCTTACTTTCGAAGTTATATATCATGATTTTCTTATTGTTTTTTACAATGGTTATTTATATATCACAATAAATTCCTTTTGTATTTGTTGTTTTTTTTCACTCTATGTTCATTTATCCCTTGTTTCACAATTCGCATTATCCTATGATAGTGTTGTTAGTTGAGTTTTCTCACCAGAACCTTGATGACCTCGCTTGCAGGGGTGTCCCCTGACTTTTGGCTTCCAATAATTTTCATTATTGTTTTGATCCTGGTACCTCAATACAATTTTCTACTAAGTTAGTTTTCTTTGTTTTTTATTGATTTTTGGATTATATGGCCAACCTGGTCTAGGTTGGGGTTTTGTCGTCCAGAATCAAGTTTTCTCACCATGTGTTTACTTATTTTTTATTAGGTGGGTATTTTAGGTTTTCCTGTCTTAATGCTGTTTTCAAATTGTTTTTGCATTTTCCCTAGTTTGGAGGATGCACCTTGATATTTTTGTAGCTGGTCTTCTGTTGCTTTCCCGCAGATACATAGTCCAGTGGTCTATCTCAAACTGAATCAGCTGTAATAGCTCTGCATGTGCCCGTGTTCAGTAATTGACTCGTTTCCCAAATGTAATCTAGAATGTCCCTTCCTACCGTGGATATTATTTCGTAGGTTTTCTCTTCCTTTTCCGATGTATTCCAACACTCTTGCCATGCTTACAATGTCTGTTCATATTTTTCTTGGTTTAATTCGTATTTTTTTTTTGGCTTTTGGTATCCTCGCGTTGTTAAAGTGTTTTTGGTTCCGTGGTCTGCTTTTCTTATACCTTCCTAATTTGCTGTTGTTGCCTGTGTTATTATAATATCTTGTCCCCTTTTTGTTTTTCTTCCCATTTTTTCCCGATTGTTTCGAAAATTTCTACTCTTTCGTTGTGTGTATATATGTTTTTAATTGCTCTTGTTGAGTCCGAAACAATCTGGATGGTGTGTTCTACCTGTATACCTACCCCTCATAGGATCCGTTTCCGTCTCTCAATATTCCTCCTTTGCTGTGCCACGTATTTCCTTTGTCTTTGAACGCCTTTCCGTAAGTTCTTTTGTCGGCTTCCGTCTACCTAAATTTCTGGTGTTGTTTCGTGTTTAATCCTACGGGCTACAGAGATCTCGGAACAATTAGTATTCTTTGTGCTTCATCGGAGCTTCAGAGCAAAGCATCACGGCGCTATTGAAAGAAACTGACGACATCAGGCTAGCTACTGATAGGAATGATCTCACAGCTCTAGTTTACTGGATTATGCCAAGGCGCTTGACAGAATTATTCATAGATTACTGTTGCTATTTTACTCTTCATTGATTCACTTTTGAGGCAATTAAACTTCTAGAGAGTTATCTTTAGAATTGCCTTCAGCCAGTTCTTATTGATGACTATCTCTAGTGGAAAACGGTGTTCCACAAGGCTCTTTATTAGAACCAACGTCATTCATTGTGTATACACATGGATTTGGAAAACATATTGAATTTTGTAAAAATCACTACTATGTGGACGATACCCAACTTTGTTTCTCTCGCCCTGAATCAGATTTGTTAATGGTGAAATCTAAGATAAATTCCAATTTAAAGAAAATCTTGGACCTTTCTAACAAGTTTTGCTTGAGTGTGAATTCATCAAAGTCACTCGTTATGCTATTTGGTAGGGGAGAAGCAAGAACTTGAAATTTAAATCTCCTCAATATCAATATAAATGATGTAGCGATCCCAAAAACGGAAAGCATGGAAAATCTAGGACTCTATATGGACTCATCGCTCAAATATGACCAACACGTCAATATTGCCATGAGAAGGGCATTTGTAATCTGAAGTTATTCTATTCGCATAGGCATATACTTGATTAAAATAGTAAAATAATTTTATTCGAAGCACTTGTTCTCAGTCATCTTGACTATGCCGACGTAATTTATGGTCATGCCATATCGAAGTCGAACTTGCATCGGCTACAACTCGTTCAGAATTCATGTGTTCGATTTATTTATGGTTTAAGTAGAAGACATCACAGTAGCCAACATCTGAACGACATCGGGTGGCTGAATATGGAAAATCGGATAATTTTTCACTCCTGCAGTTTATATAACAAATTATTCAAAACTGAGAAACCTGAATATCTTTTCAATGAAATTTCATTAGGACAGACGTTCATCATCTAAACATTCGTTTCAAATCACGTTTGGCCCCTTCTCGACACTCTACAGCCTCATTTCAGTCGTCTTCCAGTCATATGATAACCAGGCTTCACAATAGGATTCCAAAAGAAATAAAACAAATCAAACCACCAGAGTTTACAAAAAAAAACTGAAACAAAAACTATTTGATGGCTTTATACATTTTTGAATTGTCTTCCCACTCGATTTGTTCATTTCATTCACCTCAGTATTCTTTGTTCCATTTAGCATTGTTGATAATTTGTTTTTGAATAAGTATATGTTTACGGATTCTTCTCCTTTCCCTTTTAAGGCTGAGTGTAAGAGAATACTTGTTTATACTCTCATTTACGAGCAAGCATAAGCTCTGCCTTTTGGCTGTAGGATTACTGAATTGTAACAATCTAGATGTAACCTCTCTGGAGCCAATAAAGTCATTCATTATCATTATTATCATTTGAGGCTGCCGTCAGCCGCCATGTGTATAATCATGATTTACTGGTTTGAATGAAATTATATTGGATCTGTTCAAGAATTTCGCGATGGATTTCATCTGTTCCGTGATCCACTCCACCAAATCCAATCTCCGATGGCTATTAGGAGTAAAAAATTATCATCGTGAGTACCTTTGGAAAAGAAACCTGTGCTATAAGGAACTTTTTAGCATTTCATTGTTTTGGAGTTGATTCCATCATCAGTAAATGGTTCCAAAATTGATTCAAAATCTGCATGGATTATGAAAGGAACAATTTTTTCGTGAACAAATTCCTTTAATTCGATATGGTCATATTTCGGGAAGAAAAAATTACTGATTCGCATTGTGACAGTCAACAAACAATATGATTTTATAATTCCTGCTGAGTATGAAAATAATGTATGCATTTATTGCGAAGACATTTTTCATGTTTGCATTCACTGATTTGAGAGCTAACCAATCGAGATAGGTCTTTCATTCAGCAACAATGGAAATGAATGTATTGGTCGTCGTCATCGTCAATTCCCAGAGTTGCCTCGTAATCATTCAATTTAACCGAATAACGGTCGTATCCCTTTTGTTTTTGTACGTTTCGTGGCTGAAGTCATGGAAAATATATGTCCGTCATCATTTGCCTGGAATATAAACGTTCACCGAAATACCGCTGAGTTTCTTAAATTTGGGAATCTGACCGAGAGTGATGTGAAATTCCAACCCTTCCATATTCAGCACAGTCGACCAATGAGGGGATTTCAATGTATGCTGTGAATATATTTTAACACGCTTCAATGCGAACACGACCACCCATGCGAAGCAATAGATTTTTGTATTCTTTTCGTTGATAGAAGCTATGGATTGTGAAAACTATAGCCATGGATTGTGACAACTCTTTGCCCAAACCCGACTGATCGATATTGACTTCCAAATTGACGATTTTCCGTTATGTCCACCCGCTTTCTTCAGCGCAAAATTATTTAAATTTATTGCCCAATCCATCTACGACATTTTTCTGAAACCACCCCTGCAAATCTGTAACCCGTTCGATCACATGGTTTTCAGTATTGAGATATTTCAAATCGAGTTGTCCATTTTGACGAATTCCATGCAAAAACAAGTATCCAGCTTCAGGATGGGGATTTGTGACCTGACACCCAACTCTTGAATTTTTGACGAAATTCCTACATGAATTTCGATACCCCCATTGCAAAGTCGAATGCCATATTTGAGATGTTTAAGCCATGTTTCTTGTTCCATTGGGCTGCATTTTTGTTCGAGAATATTTCAAACCTCCCTGTATTTGACAAATATCCCATCACTAAGTGAAATAATCTGCTCGAAATTCATGGTTTTTGAGAAAAACAAAACAATAAAAATGTATGCTTTTTGTATACCGATCTCTCTCACCTCAGTTTGTGATGAATTCGAATACGTCAGCCTCCGTCTGGTTTCTGGCGAATAGAGCCCAGGCTGAAACTCTTTTATTTGTGGCAAAAAAATTTAGGCATGAAAACTAAGACATCTTCCAAGTTCGCAACGATGGCGATGGTGTCCCTGTATTTGGTTTTGACTAGCCGCATACACTTGGATTATTTTCGGCTGGTTCAGCGGCATTGCAGATAGAGCTACCGTTTGCTTGTATATACTGGTTGTGACAGCTCTTATTTCTGCAAGATTCATTTATAATCAATGAATAACACTTAAATTTTTTTGAGAAAAAGCTTAGGGGATGGAAACTCCTTTGAGACGTGAAAAATTCAGAGTGCTCACCCGATACAGACCAAGTTTGAAAAAAATTTCCCTTTATACGAAAAAGTTGGAGATAATCTACCTGGTATTCGAAAAAAGTTTGTGAAATTCCGTTTTACCCGTTCAATATATAACCGCTAGAATAATTGAAAAAAGCAAAAATCACAATCAATATTGAAAAATGAGCTAATTAGGAATGACGCTCTCACTGAACACACAGGAAAATGTTGATTGTTTTGATGCTTGGAGAACGAAATGGGAAATATTTGAGTTGAACGCCCATAGATGAAATAATGCCATGCAATTAATTTCCCAGAATCAACGACGAGTCAGAATTCCTGGAAATAAATGTTTTTTCAGGTGGCCAGCTACTCGCTGTGCGAACTCTGCCGCAGCCTATTTCTGGGAAAATTTTAATTTTTAGGATTGCCAGAATCAATGGCGAGACAGAATTCTGAGAAATGACATAATATGGTGCGAAAGTTTAACCTTGAATGATGCCACCTGAATAACCAATCCTTATCGTCATGTAAACATCTGGTCCCTAGGTGTTGCTGATTCAAAAAGTTGGCTATTCGCCATGGCTGGCCCCCATTTTAACATGACCGCCGTTGATTCTTTTGGATAGCGGTTGACGGCTCTTGGCGACTGACGGTCTATCACAGATCCCTACTACAACTCATAGAGGCTGACCATTGTCCAATGACAGAGTGTGAGTTTTGCCTTGCGGCAGGTATTCTTGCCGTTAGGTATCGAGCGTGAGATATACCGTCTATCTAGCTTGGCCCCTGCCAGAGAAACCCATCCCATATCCAACTTTCCTAAAATAAGCGTTCTTCTCCTCTCCCCTTTCTCTTTTTTTGTCTTGTCAGAATATTTGCTGATTATTTACAATTTCATTTTGATTTGTTGTTTTTCACCCTATGACAGCGTGATAATTTGTTGTTTGTTATTTACAATGGTTATTTCAGTGTTATTTACAATTTCTTTTAGTATTTGTTATTATACATCATAATTCTTATTATTTCATTCACAAAGGTTATATACAGAACTATATACAATTTCCTCTTACTTTCGAAGTTATATATCATGATTTTCTTATTGTTTTTTACAATGGTTATTTATATATCACAATAAATTCCTTTTGTATTTGTTGTTTTTTTTCACTCTATGTTCATTTATCCCTTGTTTCACAATTCGCATTATCCTATGATAGTGTTGTTAGTTGAGTTTTCTCACCAGAACCTTGATGACCTCGCTTGCAGGGGTGTCCCCTGACTTTTGGCTTCCAATAATTTTCATTATTGTTTTGATCCTGGTACCTCAATACAATTTTCTACTAAGTTAGTTTTTTTGTTTTTTATTGATTTTTGGATTATATGGCCAACCTGGTCTAGGTTGGGGTTTTGTCGTCCAGAATCAAGTTTTCTCACCATGTGTTTATTTATTTTTATTAGGTGGGTATTTTAGGTTTTCCTGTCTTAATGCTGTTTTCAAATTGTTTTTTGCATTTTCCCTAGTTTGGAGGATGCACCTTGATATTTTGTGTAGCTGGTCTTCTGTTGCTTTCCCGCAGATACATAGTCCAGTGGTCTATCTCAAACTGAATCAGCTGTAATAGCTCTGCATGTGCCCGTGTTCAGTAATTGACTCGTTTCCCAAATGTAATCTAGAATGTCCCTTCCTACCGTGGATATTATTTCGTAGGTTTTCTCTTCCTTTTCCGATGTATTCCAACACTCTTGCCATGCTTACAATGTCTGTTCATCTTTTTCTTGGTTTAATTCGTATTTTTTTTTTGTGGCTTTTGTATCCTCGCGTTGTTAAAGTGTTTTTTGGTTCCGTGGTCTGCTTTTCTTATACCTTCCTAATTTGCTGTTGTTGCCTGTGTTATTATAATATCTTGTCCCCCTTTTTGTTTTTCTTCCCATTTTTTCCCGATTGTTTCGAAAATTTCTACTCTTTCGTTGTGTGTATATATGTTTTTAATTGCTCTTGTTGAGTCCGAAACAATCTGGATGGTGTGTTCTACCTGTATACCTACCCCTCATAGGATCCGTTTCCGTCTCTCAATATTCCTCCTTTGCTGTGCCACGTATTTCCTTTGTCTTTGAACGCCTTTCCGTAAGTTCTTTTGTCGGCTTCCGTCTACCTAAATTTCTGGTGTTGTTTCGTTGTTTTCCGGTTTTTGTTTGAATGGTCGTGCTGGGTGGATTTTGTTTGTCTGTACTTTTCTTTATTTTGTTTTTGTGTTCGATTGTCCTATAAGCCTTCGTGATTGTCAGGAGGAATGGTCTTTCCAAGGCTCTCAAGTGTCTTTTACTCTGGAGTCGTATGCTCTTTCTCTCCAGATTTTCGAACTGTATCATAGGTTCAATCGCTCTTTCATGAGTGAACTTCATTGTGTTTTCGGATGTACCCCCATTCTCTCCCGGAAATCACGAAAAGCTTATTTGCGGTTTCCTACGTTTTGGACCTGAGTTGTTTCATATGGTCTATCCAAAGAGATTTTCATCGAAGATTAGTTCGAGATACTTCAAGCTGTCCGGTTGCTTTATTTCGGTATGTTCCATCCTTATTGCCAGTGGTCTTATATATGTAGTAGCCGTTATGAACATGGACTCTGTCTGCCAGAAATACCAAGTTAACTGTGCACGTTCAAATTCTTTTTTTCTTAGTCTGTGAGCCTCTCAATGATCCATCAGATATGGATAAAAAGATTTTTTTCTGGGCAAAAATAATAGTTTTCCATAAAGTATTTTCTGAATCAATCCTAAGATCGCTTTCCATGGCCTCCATGTTCAGACGGCGCCAATTTTTATTTCCTGTGGTCAAGAATATTATTTATTTATAGGGTTTTTTGCTGGATCAATTCCAAGTTGGCTTTTCATTGTCTTTAGTTTAGTTTCAAATGATTTTTGGTCTTTATATATAGATCCCCTGTGGTCAGGAATATATCTTTGCATTACATATTTTCTCTATCGAACCCAAGTTAGCTTTCCATCGTTCTTGCATGCAATTATTTTTTTCGCCTTTTTGGATCTTTATACAACCTCTCAGACGGAGCCTACTATATTTTCGATCCTTCCGATGGCCCTTCACTATTCGTACCACATATTTTTTGAAGATAGTTTGGTTTTTCGAGTGGAATACAAAAGTGACATTCCGTTTCCATTTGTTTTTTTCAATAATATTCTCGATCCTCCGGACGGCCGTATCATTCTTCAATGATGTTTTCATTTTCCTAGTGGTGTATGAAAAAGATAATTTGTCTCTTTCGTATTTAATTTTTTTTTTCTCATGATATGTTTGACTCCTCCAATGGCCTGTCAACGGTCTTTTCCAATGAGAACTTAATTTTCCTTGTGGGATATGAATATTTTTTTTATTTTCTCTTGACATTTCCGACCCCTCTGTTGGCCTTTCAGTGAATTTCTGTCAATGAAAGCTTGATTTGCCCAGTGGAATATGAAAGTGTCTTTCATTGAGAATAGTTTTTTTTCATTCCAACAAGATGTATCCATCACCGGCTTTTTTTCACAATCTGTCAGTGACCTTATTTTTTTCCATGGCGTGTTCGAAAACTATACTCTATGTGGCAGTTTCTTTCCGATTTTTTTTTTCATGAGATCATCTCATATTCATATACGGTCAACGACTGGGTTTTTCTTCAATAGAGTATTTTCTGTTCCTGTAGGAAATAGTGCGACTTGAAGGATTTGTTGTCACGGACATCGCATTGCAATTCCAATAAAGATTACTCGAGGACAGACATTTTCCAGTTTATATGTCATGATGACGGGTGGATATTGTAACGAAGTTACTATTTCACTGTTCTTTAAAAAACTTAAAGACCCGAAAATAACTAAAAGCCATATCTCAGTTAAGTCGAAATATAATTCATTTCAGATTCGAATTCGCGGATCAAAATCAATCAGATCATGGTATTTGTATAGTCATAAACAGTACGCGACACACCTCTGACGCCAAGCTGGTTATGTATTCCACTTCTCTCTTCGCGGCGCACCGATTCAATAACCTTCGCATAGCCAGCAAATAATCTTAACAATCATCGCTAGGCGATTCAGTACTACGACGGCCGACCAAGAAAGCAGATCACCAGCTGTGAGGACCCACCGCCATCTGCGTCATCCAAACTACGTCAGTAAGTAGATGGGAAAATATCATAAGTCATAAGCAAGTATTTGGAATCGCCACGAAATGAGGTTGATAGAATCAGTTATTCTCAAGCCGACCATCACTCCACCAGCAGCCGTCCAAATTTTGACGTCACTAGCTCCAGACGACCAGCAAGGAAAATATCCAAAGTCGGTAAATATAATACGCAAGGTATAAAGTATTGGAAATATTGTGAGTCTATCAATTATCGGTCAGCACATGAGCGTGAAGTAGTCAGGAGAGAGGGAAAATCGATTGAAGTGCTCTTCATAGCGCGATTTGAAGATCAGATATTGTCTAAACGCAGAACCCTATATACCAGAGTAGCAAGTGATCGGAACCGTGTTGACCACGTGACATTAGGACCGGTCTACATAAATTTTGTTGGGGAAGCAGTTCGAAAGTGTACCGAACGCGCAAAGTGTTCGCGATTGAGTTTTATAGCTAGCCGGAAGAAAGTATCAAAACTGTCACTGAGGTCGCAGATATTGCAACGCCTCACTCAACACAGTCGCGTAGCGTAGAGATAGAAAGTCCTGCGAATTGGTTCTTGGGCTAGCAGGAAGAAAGATAAAGCTGTCACTGGGGTCACAGACATTTCAACGTCTCACTCCAAGCAGTCGCGAAGGATAGGGATAGGGAGTACCGCAGTCTAGTTTTATAGTGAGCCGGAAGACAAAACTGTCCCTGGGGTCGCAGACATTGCAACATCTCACTCCACGCAGTCCCACAGGACAGGGAATAAAACTGCAATGGAGGAAAGTATTTCTGTAATGCCGGAAATGAACTAACCAACCGTTCATACGGGACATTACGAAATTCTTACCTGATTTTCAGCTTTGGCCGCCCGTAAGCTTGCATTTGACACCCGCTCTTCTGTCCTACGTTCTGTAACCTGATTAACTGCTTTTCTGCACCCCACCTTGAGCTTTTGCGATACTACTTGAACGTTTCTTGGCAAGTACTTCCGGTTGTCCTGAAACTTCTGTGAATATAGCACCCTCATCCCTGCTTATAGGATGCAGTGTTTTTCCTTGTAATAGCTCAGGACTTCTCTGTCTGATGACTATGTTGATTGGGTTTCCATTTGGAATTAGTTCTTCTATTTACTTAGTTTATAGCTTGAGTTAGAACTATATATTTCACAGCCGACACTCAGGTACCACGCTCAGTCGAAAGCAAGTGAAATCTGCCCTCCTGATTTTGTTGAGTTTGTAAGTACTATAGTTGGCCCCTGGAGTGTTATTCATTCGCTGAGGCTTCAAGATTTGCTTGTAGAAGAAAAATACCCTCACAAATTTGGCGCCCGTGCAGTGACCGTTCCTATGGTATACTGAGTCTACTGATATAGCGAAATGGGCCAAAATTCACCCCGACTTCGAACACATGGGAATCGGCAGACCTGTCATTTTGACAGAGTGTCAATTTTGGCTCAAAAGAGAGTTAGTATTTCGAGTGACCCCTTTTTAATTTTTTTTCGTATTCGTACTAGGAAGTATTTTTTTCACCGCTTGCGTTTTGCCAACCTGCGAGTCGACCCAGAGAAATGCCAGTTTGGTAGGAGATCACTAAAATATTCCGGCTAACATCAGGAGGCATCCGAACAGACCCCGAAGAAGTGGCCTCCATGGTGGAATTAACCGTCTCAACCAACGTAAGAGAATTGAGACGTTTCCTCGCAATGGCATCGTGGTACCGGCGATTTGTGTGAATTGCATCGGATACTGAAAAAAAAACCACCGCTGGCACTGGGCTCCCGAACAAGAGGATGCTCTCCAGAAGCTTGAAGCTGGCTTATTCGAAGCCCCAGTACTCGCCTTCCCCAACTTCGATTAACCGTTTCCCATGCAGACTGATGCTTTCGTCCACGGATTGGAAGTGGTCCTGAAACAAACCACTGATGACAGAGAACACGTCATAACTTAAGCCATACTCCGTGACAGAAAAAAAGTGCCTATCCATCATTTGAGGGATAGAAAAATGTTGGCCTTACCTGGAAGGATACCAGTTCATGTTAGTCACCGACCATCAGTCTCTCTGCTGGCTTCATTCCATCAAAAACCCAGCAGGACATCTCACCCGCTGGAGTATGTTTCTGCAACAATATGCCTTCGAGGTCGAATACCGCAGAGGGAGGACTAAACAGGGTAGCAGACGCCCTATCTAGGGACCCAAGAGGAGAAAAACCGGGAGACTATGCCAAAAGTGATCGCCGACGAGCCGATAGCCGGTTGTAAATGGTACGAGGAGAAGGAGAAAGGAGTATAGAGATGCCCCAAAGCATTCTCAGATCACTGTATTCACGAGGATTGCTTGTACCACCATTTCTGGGACCCAGAACTTTCTGATCCATGAAAATTGTATTTTCCCCAGACCGACACGAATCAACATACTGCTTAAAACAGACGACAAACCGACCGCCGGGAATACGAGGATTGCCAAAACGATATCAAGGATTGCAGCCCACTATAACTGGCCAGGCATGTTTCAAGACGTCGCCAAGTATGTCAGAAATTGAAACCGACCGGCAAGATCAGTGATTTAAAATAAATACGAATGGCGAATCCACACCTATACCTGCATTCACGGAAGCAATAACATTATTCGCTAGATTTCCTTATCTTCGGTGTTTTTGTTATGTCTAGCTCGAAGAGCATCTGCAAGATTCATATACATATATATATATATATATATATATATATATATATATATATTTATCTTGTTATGTTATGATGATTTGCAAATAAAAATTGAATAATAATAGTTGTTGTTATATAATGAAGATTGCTAATAGTTTTTATGCTATTCTTTGTGAGCCAGATTGATATGATATAGATAGATATTTTTGCCCTGTATAATATTGCAATGATGTAATAATGATTGCTAGCTACGTCACTGTTCTCTCGTCACGTTGCTACCAATTGTTATCATTTTTCTTACCACAGCTAGCACAGTTGGTACACCTCTTATCTCAAATAGCCGGTTCAAGGCAATTTAGCCACTACTTGATATGTCAAAACTCAATTTATTCAATGGTCGTAGGAATGATTGTTGATCATTGTAAGAAAACAAACAACAAAGTATCAAAAAGCAATTATTTCCTTTATTCAGGAAGACTTAATTTTACCTGGCCTACGAGAAATAACTTATACTAATGTGAATCTACAAATATTCACGGATAATCATAAAAATGAAATCATGGATAGATAGACAGAACCTCACTTTTTCCTTGAGAGTGAAATTTTCTGTTATATTTCAAAATAAAGTGAAATAAAGTTCTTCAGATGTGAAATACGTTATTTGTGAAATTGTTCAGGAACGGATGTGCACTATTAAAAGTTTTTATACCTGGCTGGAAATGTCGGTGTTCAAGATATGCCCTGAAACTGAATCCCTTCTCACTACAAGCTCTATCAGGAACTCCAATACCATAAATCAGGAACCATACAGATGCAGAAATCAGCTTTGGATACTTGGATATGTTGTATAATTGAGGTAATATTGGTTCTGTTCTTCAAATGTTAAAATTATTTCGTTTTTCTTCTTCAAAAATTCTGCGTGGCATTCCTTTCTAAAAAATTTTCGATCTCTCTTCGGCTTTGTTTTTCTGTCACCTAGATACGAATTTTCCTTCCTCTTTTTTCATTGGAATTTTCGAATTCGCGCACCAAATTGTCACATTTCACTGTTTGGGTTCATCTTATATAATTTATATATACAACTATTTTTCCATTCTTATTACTATTCACAAATTCCAATAATAATTGCTTATGACATCACCTCGTTGTTATTCTCTCACAATTTCCAATTTTCCATATGACCATCTATTCCCTGATTGGCTAATCTCATCAAGAAGTTTGCTGTTCTACCATTGGCTACTTTTAGTTAGGTACAATTTCATATACTGTATGTTTCAAATTTATAAATGTGTTGATCACTTTTTATTCATGAACATTTTGTAAATCTAGACTTTTTGTTGTCTTTTTACCAATTATGGGTTATAATCATTATGACAGTATATGAAATTGATTGTGTTATAGTATTTTGACATTTTTATCTATCCATATTAAACATAGGCTTACAAATAAATAGAACTTCCAAAATTATGTAAAAACAATCTCTTGAAACTAATAACTATTTAGTAATTATTCTTTTTGTGGTTTCGTTCCTTTTAAAACTTATAACTGGATAACATAACATAACAACATTCCTAAATTTATATTCAATAATTTTCTACTAGTTAGAAAATTTTCAATATCAATTTCTTTATTTACAGTTATTGAATCAACATTAACTAATACTATATTTTTCTACTTTCAGAAAACTACCTATGCTGGATTTCCCACCAGTTCAAGAAAAACAAGCTCTTCAACGATAACTATTATTTACAACTATTAGTACTACGTTCTTTCGTTCCAGAAAAACTTGACTTCAGACATCTTTTCAGATCAAGAGAGAAAAAGATATTATCATATATGTTATTTTATATTTTATTATTATCTTACTTTCATTTTATATTTTATACTGATATTATTTTCAATTATCGATTTTACAGTTACTGGTACTCTTTCAATTATACTGTTTTATTATTTTTCCTATCTCTTCCTTAAGTTGTTCTTTATATTGAATTGGATATTTTATTAATTTGAATCTCTCATTTCATTTACTTTTATTTTGTGTACATACTCTTTCGCTTTTTCATTATTCACACATAATTAACATATTATATTCATTTATAATTCATTAATATACCTTTATTCCATTTATCAATTTACCTTCATCATTATCATCATATTTCTTATAATATACTTCTTTAGTATTATTATTATTATCATTTCCACTTTCATTTCTCACATACATTCATTTTATACACAAAATATTTTCAATCTTCATTTCCTTTCATTTTTCTTCAAAATTCAACTCATTTATTATCTTTTCTATATTTTTCCTTCTTCATAATCTATATTGTTTTTCACTTTACTTCATCTAACTAACCTGTACCAATAATTTTATCAACTTTTCTGTTTTTCAGTATTTTTATAGTTATTCAATATTATTGTTTTCTTTCTTGAAATATTTATAAGTTGTTTTGTTTCCTCTAATATTTTCCATCATTGATGTATTTTTTTCTTTACGTTTCTTTTTCATTTTCTTTTCTTTTATTCAAATGTTTCTGAAAACCTAACTATCTATCAAACTATTTTTTTAACTTCTTTCCTTTCTTATTCCTAACTTACCTTCAAATTTGTTAGCCTCAATTTATTATTCCCTAAGTTTTCATTTTTATTATTCGCCTCTCCTTCTATGGAATCTTGCTTGTTTTGTAAATGCAAGCCTATATTTTATTTCACAAATTTTCAATAGAAATTTCATGTGAATTTTTTTAACTATTTTCATTTTCATAAATTCAACTTTTTTTTGTTTTTGAAAGTAAACGTTATTCAAATTCTTTCCTACTTTTGTTTTTGACATTTTACTATCTATTATTATTATTTTTTCATTATTTGTACTACTTTCTTTCATTTCAAAAGTCCTATTCACCCTGTAGATGTCATCGATTTGCATTACTATTATTTCTTTATTTATGTTTCCTTTTTTCAACTCAAAATTTTTTTTTAGCCACGTACATGTCATTTATTTTCATTATTATTATTTTATAATTTTCATTCCCTTTTTCAATTAAAATTTTCCTATTTCTTCATATATTTTAATTTTTGTTACTTTATTATTTACTTTACCCTTTTGCATCTGAAAATTTTTATTATTCACGTTCATATTTTGTATAGACTCATTATTTTTGTGATCAAGATTCATATTTATATTTTGTATCTGTTTGTCATCTTTTTCTAATAAATTTTTGCTATCATCTGTTTTTTGTATAAGTACTCCCTGAATTTTATTTTGCTCACTACTTGTTTCTAATGGTTTACATATTTCTTCACTATTTTCTTTGAAACATTTTCCCATACTTTCTATTATTCTATCTTTCATTCTTTCTATTTGCTCTTTCATTTCATTTTTCATAATTGCTGAATTTTCATTCATTCTTTCCATTTTTTCTTCCATTCTTGCTGAATTTTCTTTTAAATCCTCTTTCATGCTTTCTTTTATTTCATTTTTTAAACTTGCTGTATTTTCTTTCATATCATTTCTCATACTTCCCATATTTTCTTCCATCCTCACTGAATTTTCTTTCAAATCTTTTATTTCATTTTTCAATCTACCTGCCATACCTGCCATTTTTTTTTTTTTTCCTTTTCTCCTTTTCCTCCTTCTCTCTACCTTCTGCACCTTCTTCCAAGCCAACTTTCTTACCATCTCTTAAATCCATTTTATTCACCAATATCTAGCCTTACACCTTGAAATGCCAATTGCCAATGTTCGCACAGTGTTGCGATAAATATTAAGAAATAATATTTTTCCTTTACTTGCCATTTCCGCCTTGAAATGATATATTGCCCTTACTTTGCCTTTTCTTGCCTTTTGTGCCCCACGTTGGGCGCCACTTGTTATGTTATGATGATTTGCAATAAAAATTGAATAATAATAGTTGTTGTTATATAATGAAGATTGCTAATAGTTTTTATGCTATTCTTTGTGAGCCAGATTGATATGATATAGATAGATATTTTGGCCCTGTAAAATATTGCAATGATGTAATAATAATTGCTAGCTACGTCACTGTTCTTTCGTCACGTTGCTGCCAATTGTTATCATTTTTCTTACCACAGCTAGCACAGTTGGTACACCTCTTATCTCAGATAGCCGGTTCAAAGCAATTTAGCCACTACTTGATATGTCAAAACTCAATTTATTCAATGGTCGTAGGAATGATTGTTGATCATTGTAAGAAAACAAACAACAAAGTATCAAAAAGCAATTATTTCCCTTATTCAGGAAAACTTAATTTTACCTGGCCTACGAGAAATAACTTATACTAATGTGAATCTACAAATATTCACGGATAATCATAAAAATGAAATCATGGATAGATAGACAGAACCTCACTTTTTCCTTGAGAGTGAAATTTTCTGTTATAGTTCAAAATAAAGTGAAATAAAGTTCTTCAGATGTGAAATACGTTATTTGTGAAATTGTTCAGGACCGGATGTGCACTATTAAAAGTTTTAATACCTGGCTGGAAATGTCGGTGTTCAAGATATGCCCTGAAACTGAATCCCTTCTCACTACAAGCTCTATCAGGAACTCCAATACCATAAATCAGGAACCATACAGATGCAGAAATCAGCTTTGGATACTTGGATATGTTGTATAATTAAAGTAATATTGGTTCTGTTCTTCAAATGTTGGAATTATTTCGTTTTTCTTCTTCAGAAATTCTGCGTGGCATTCCTTTCTAAAAAAATTTCGATCTCTCTTCGGCTTTGTTTTTCTGTCACCTAGATACGAATTTTCCTTCCTCTTTTTCCATTGGAATTTTTGAATTCGCGCACCAAATTGTCACATTTCACTGTTTGGGTTCATCTTATATAATTTATATATACAACTATTTTTCCATTCTTATTACTATCTACAAATTTCAATAATGATTGCTTATGACATCACTCCGTTGTTATTCTTTCACAATTTCCAATTTTCCATATGACCATCTATTCCCTGATTGGCTAATCTCATCAAGAAGTTTGCTGTTCTACCATTGGCTACTTTTAGTTAGGTACAATTTCATATACTGTATGTTTCAAATTTATAAATGTGTTGATCACTTTTTATTCATGAAAATTTTGTAAATCTAGACTTTTTGTTGTCTTTTTACCAATTATGGGTTATAATCATTATGACTGTGTATGAAATTGATTGTGTCATAGTATTTTGACATTTTTATCTATCCATATTATACATAGGCTTACAAATAAATAGAACTTCCAAAATTATGTAAAAACAATCTCTTGAAACTAATAACTATTTAGTAATTATTCTTTTTGTGTTTTTTTTCCTTTTAAAACTTATAACTGGCATAACATAACATAACAATATATATATATATATATATATATATATATATATATATATATATATATATATAAAAAAGGAATATGTATATATATACATATTCCTTTCTTTATATATATATATTACTAATAAGTGCGAAAGTTTTCAGGGGGTGATTCCTTGTCGAAAATTAAAAGGGGGCTTTCATGAAAACAAAAGCTCTTAGGCCTTTCCTTGAAAAGTAACACGCTTCCAAAAATGAGAAAAAAACGTTTTTTTTTTAATTGCTGATGAGTTGAAGAGATTGCATTTTGTGGGCATGTTCTACCAATGAAAAGGCTATGAATATTTTTTTTATTTTGGTGTTATCTTTTAAAGGGATGAAACATGCAACCGCTATTCCATTTGTTACCAGAACATTACAACGGAACAAAATTTCTCGATTAAAAAATATGTGTTGAAAGGAACAATTTATTGCAAGACTTTTTCAACTCCTGTGTTGTGTCCGTGAAAGCAATAGTTTCCTTATAAAAAAATAAAATACAACATTGTGCATGAACATATTTTCTGTAAATGGAATCGAAAAAATCCAGTAGGTGGCTGTCACGTTTTGTTTGCACAACTTGTGACTTCAATCGTAGAGTTTTGAGATTATTCCGCTTGTTTTAACTTTCGATGCAGGCATGTACCAGTGCCATGTTTTGTTTTAATACAATATCAAATTAAAAATACAAAGAAAACAAAATTATGTGTATTACAACAAAGAAAAAGGCAAGAAGATCAAACGGAAAAGAGTTGAAAAAACTGCTCGAAATGACCACCTCCAACCATTAGACAGAAATCAAGTCTTCGTCTCATAGACTGGCGTAAATTCCTGGTGTGTTTTGGATTGTCTCGCAGGCTGCAATAATGCGATTCCTCAAATCATTTACACATCCAATAAGTGTCGTGTAACCCTAGGACTCCATGTGACCCCAGATGCAAAAGTCCAAGGAGTTTAAGTCTGGAGATCTGGAAGTACTGACGAGCAGTTATGCTAAAATGGACAGGCCCACCATAGTGCATAAACCACATTCGTGGTCGAATAGCTAGTGGAACATTTTCAAGTGAAATGGGAAGCTGCTCCTGGAGACAATTTTTATAGGTTGCACCAGTTAGCCGCAACGGTAGAAAATACGGTCCAACAACATTTTCGCCAATAATTCCGACCCACACGTTAAGTGAAAATTCATATTGATACCGACCTTCTTGAATTGCATGTGGGTTATCTCCGGCCCATAGATGATTTTTAAGGAAATTTGTAATCCTTTGCCTTAAAAAGTTGGATTACGTTTTCTAAAAATTGAGCATTTTAGGTGAGACTCCATTGACAAAAGTCTACTCGCTGAAAAAGTGTCTGGACTCATTGAATATGGTAAGGATACAATTGGTGATCGTTCAAATTTTCCAGATTAGTTTATTGCTAACATTAAGTGTGTGTACTTAATTCCGGACGATCTTCAATCATCGATCTTTCAGTGTCACCGTTCTTATTACTCGTGGACAACCACAATCAGTTGTTCGTTTTTGAAAATTGGTGCAAACTCAACGTGACAGCCACCTACTAGATTATTTTTATTTCATTTACAGAAGACTATTGCTTTGACGGACACAACACAAGAGTTGAAAAAGTTTTGGGAATAATCGTTTTTTTCAACACATATTTTTCAATTGGGAAATTTTGTTTCTTTGAAAAGTTCTGGTAAAAAATGAAATAGGGGTGGCATGTTCCACCCCTTTAACATATCACAATAAAATTAAAAAATATTCATAGGTAGCCCTTCTATTGGCAGAACATGCCTACATAATGCTATTCCTTCAACTCAGCAAATTCAAGAAAAAAAAACATATATTTTTTCTTAGTTTTGGAAGCCTGTTACTTTTCGAAGAAAGGCCTGAGAGCTTTTGTTTACATGAAAGACCCCCTTTAATTTCCGACAAGGAATCACCCCCACAAAATCTTTCGCACTTATTTGGTAACACCCTGTATATATATATATATATATATATATATATATATATATATATAATGGAAAGAATTTGATGGAATAGTCAGAAGTGCAACCGTAGACAGTGTTGGCTTCGGCCCTCATCAGTACGGTGGAAGTGCAGATGAACACACTGGTAGAAACGACAAATCACGGAGTCAACAACAGAAGCCAGCCGCTCATTGTGATTTCGGTCAGATTCAGGCAAAACAACGTCAACGAGGCAGTATAGTACTCGTGAATCCGAGTCAGGAATATAAATATGAAAGAGAGTAATATCAGGGGACTGTTGAACAAAATGGAAGGAATTCAATGGACATAGCCCTAGAAAGTGCTAACTAGACACGTGTTTGGCTTCGGCTCATCAGTACGGTGGAGAAGTGCAAGGATGAACAACACTTGGTAGAAAACGATAAATCAACGGAGTCAACAAACAGAAGCTAGCCGCTCATTTGTGATTTTGGTCAGCAGACCCTGAATTCCAGGGCAACAACCAACGTCACCATTTTGTTTTTAACAGTCCCCTCGATATTACTCTCTTTCATATTTATATTCCTGGACTCGGATGTCACGCAGGTAGCTATAGCTGCCTCCGTGGTGACGTTGGTTGTTGCCCTGGAATTCAGGGTCTGCTGACCGAAATCACGAATGAGCGGCTGGCTTCTGTTTGTTGACTCCATTGATTTGTCGTTTTCTACCAATTGTTGCTCATCCTTGTACCTCTCCACAGTACTGATGAGGGCCGAGAGCCCGAAACACGTGTCTTCGGTTTGTGCTTTTCTCTGAGGGCTATGTCCATTAAATTCCTTCCATTTTGTTTTTAACAGTCTCCTCGATATTACTTTCTTTCATATTTATATTCCTGGACTCGGATGTCCCGCAGGTACCTATAGCTGCCTCCGTGGTGACGTTGGTTGTTGCCCTGGAATTCGGGGTCTGCTGACCAAAATTACAAATGAGCGGCTGGCTTCTGTTTGTTGACTCCGTTGATTTGTCGTTTTCTACCAAGTGTTGTTCATCCTTGCACTTCTCCACCGTACTGATGAGGGCCGAGAGCCCGAAACACGTGTCTACGGTTAGCACTTTTCTCTGAGGGCTATGTCCATTGAATTCCTTCCATTTTGTTTTCAACAGTCCCTCGATATTACTCTCTTTCATATTTATATTCCTGGACTCGGATGTCACGCAGGTAGCTATAGCTGCCTCCGTGGTGACGTTGGTTGTTGCCCTGGAATTCAGGGTCCGCTGATCGAAATCACAAATGAGCGGCTGGCTTCTGTTTGTTGACTCCGTTGATTTGTCGTTTTCTACCAAGTGTTGTTCATCCTTGCACTTCTCCACCGTACTGATGAGGGCCGAGAGCCCGAAACACGTGTCTACGGTTAGCACTTTTCTCTGAGGGCTATGTCCATTAAATTTCTTCCATTTTGTTTTTAACAGTCCCCTCGGTATTACTCTCTTTCATATATATATATATATATATATATATATATATATATATATATATATATATATATATATATATATAAAATATATATATATATATATATATATATATAAAATATATATATATATATAAAATATATATATATATATATAAAATATATATATATGTATACAGGGTATTATGTAATGAGTGTCCGATATTCCACAGGACGATTCCTCAGTTATTTATGAGGTGAAAAGTTCATACAAGCATGGGTCCGCAAGGCCTCCATTTTTTATATACAAGGTTGGTTTTTCGTAAATAATTTTCATAATAATGTTGATATTTGGACAAAAATTGGTATTTGGGGATTTTCAACATGAGAAAATCAAATGTGATCTTAGTTTGGCCCTCAATTGTAAGGGTCGCCGCCTACAGGCCTTTGTCTCTTTTGGGGAGTCACAACTCTGTCGTGCTTGTATGTATCACAGTTTCTAGAAGAAAAATCGACTCTCCAATCATTTTTACGTGAAAAAAGTATGCTTTTTGAAAGTCGATACAAGTAGCCGCTTTTTTTTGCTTTCATGTCATAATTAATATCTTGACGAATAGTTGAATAGTTTTATTTATTATTATTGTGATCATTTGTTAACAAATGGTATACTTCACGGATGCAGAGTGTGCTGACATATATTTTACATGAGGACTTGCTAACGGAAATGTATATGAGGCTAGATATTTGTATCAGGAGCGTTATCCGAACCGCACAACTCCCACTTCAAAAATGTTTTCAAGAATTCACTCTCGGTTGAGGAAAACAGGAAGTTTTGAGAAAGCTAGTCATTGGACGGTAAGAACCCCAGAAACCGAGGAGTTCTTAATCTGGTAGGAGAACACCCGGAAACACGCTCCAGAAAAATAGTGCTGACGTTAAACATTTATCATGTTCTGGTATGGAAAATTTTAATTGATAACTTGTTATTTCCCTACCATATTCAAAGAGTTCAAGCACTACTTTCTCGTGACATTTCGTTACTTACCAACTTATGTCCTTGGTTTATCCAATGCCTTATTCAAAATCCTTTATTTGAAAATCAAATCCTGTTTACCGACGAAGCAAATTTCTCACGCACGCAACGTTATACGCAATGTTCACAACAATCATTTCTGGTCAGGATACAGGAATCACATCATGCGATACAGGAATCACATTTTCGAAAACAGTTCTCTCTCAACGTGTGGGCAGAAATCCTTGTAGATTATCTTATAGGTCCTTGCGTTGTTCCGGGAAGATTAAACGGAGAGAGATATCGTTGAAGAACATTTGCCTATGTTAATGGAAGATGTGCCGCTTAGACTACGAAATGAAATGTGGTTTATGCATGACGGTGCCCCGTTACATTTTAGCATCCAAACGCGAGAATTTTCAGATCAAACTTTCAGCAACCGTTGGATAGGTCAGCGAGGGCCTCAACCATGGCCCCCTAGGTCATAAGACCTTAACAGTTTGGATTTTTTCCTGTGGGGACATCTAAAATCCTCAATGTACCAGACACATATCCAAAATAAAGAAGAATTGAGTAATCGAATAATTAACTCTTGTAGAACGATTCAAAATACTCCAGGAATTTTCCAAAGAGTGCGCGAATCAATAGGAAGTAGATTGGATGCGTGCATACAGGCAGGAGGTGGACATTGTGATTTTGATTCAGATTTATATGTAGTGTTCCATTGTTTATTGTTGTTTGAAAATGATCGTTTGAACTGTTTTTATGTTGAATAAAAAAAAAGTTTTCAAAATTGTTTCACTTTTTGACAAACAGATGCATCGATTAATTTATATCAAAATATCTCGAAAACGGCTGCTTGTAGCGAGTTTTGAGAAGCATACCTTTTTTACGTAAAAATGATAGAGAAATAGACTACAAAGTTGTGACTCTCAAAAGAGACAAATACCTGTAAGCGGCGCCATCTACAATTAAGAGCCGAACTTAGATCAAATTTGAATTTGTTATATTGAAAAGTCCCAAAATATCAATTTTTTTCCAAATATATAAACAAAAATTATTCGCGAAAATCCAAAATAAAAATATATTTTCAACACTTTGTATATAAAAAATGAAGGCCTTGCGGACCCCTGCTTGTATGAATTTTTCACCTTATAAATAACTGAGGAATCGTCCTGTGAAATATCGTACACTTATTACATAACACCATGTATATATTAGCTCATTCCCGCGGTTTTGCCCGCGTGAATTTCAGGAAGATCCTATTTCTATACGCTGTTTTGGTTCGATGCAAATCATTTGAATAAATATGGCACCATGCTACCAGGTCTCGTTAAAAAAAAATACCTATTTCACCATTCCTAAAGCCGATTTCAGGTGATGAATAGATTGGAAGGGCCAAATCTCGACTTCCAAATTATCTTCTTTTTTTTTAATACTGGGTAATCTGACGAAAATATGATATTAAATCCCCTTCGCCAAATTCAGCGCCAACCTATTCCAGGGTAAAATTACGTCACAATTCAGGTTGGGATAATGTGAACTTCATGTATTGCTTCACAACTTTCTCAAGGTGTAAATTGAAAATATAAAAGGAAACAAAATACAACGCGATGAAAAAAAAATACAAATTATTCAAATATTTCGAAAGCAATTTTAAAACAAAAAAAAATTCTTGGAATGCTACTTACCGTCTTGTCAAATTGAATTTTTCTGTTACTGATACTCTTTGGAATATAACCAGTTTTATAATAGATTTCACCACCTGGGGAGCAAAATCCAGACATTAAAATCAAATAAACTTGATATATCTAGCCGTTTTGGAAAAAACAACAGATACAGGGATAATTTCAACTCCCCAGGATTCGAATTTTGTTAAATCTTCTTTTGGTTCGCCCTACTCCCGCAATATAAGCTCCATGCAAAATTGAATCAACCCATTAGCGATAATTTTTGTGATATAGTGGTAGGGGCATTACATGAAATTAATCTCTACAAAAAATTAAATGAAAATTACTTTTTTAGCTGATTTTTTTCAAACTAATAGTTTTGTACATAAAAGTTTGCATATCTGTTTTTCTTCGTGTTGCTTCAGTTGACTTATATGCCTGCGGCTTTGTCCGCGTGGTTTCCAAGAAGATACATATTGTGATTCGATTCTAGAAATTGGAGAAATATTTGTATAAATCAATTTCAATGAATGGCCCCATGTCAACACTACTCGTTTCTTGGAGTAAGTTAATGGAAATCAGCCATAATAATTAGTGCAAATGTAATTTCAATATTTTTTTCCAACACTGGTTATTCTGGCGTAAATATTCGCTGACCTATTCGAAGGTCAAAATGACGTCAGTTTAGCCAACCATAATGTTCGTTGAGATAATGTATTGTTTATGTATTAACACTCACCTTTCTCTAGTTTCTGATTGAAACTTTGTAAGGAAACAGTATTATTCCAGAGATAAAAATTATTCATATAATCAGAGAGTTGTTGTGATTCGAATTTTCAAAAATCCTTTCTAATACCTGGAATGTTAGAAATTTCATGCTCCTATTATTAATACTCTCTCAGATATAACCTGTTTCATAATACTTTTCACTGCTGAAATTCAGAAAGGAAAATAATCCTCTTTGGGCAAAAAATAACATAGAATTGAAGTGATATCTTGTGTGTTTTCATCAAGAGATACATAGATTGAAGTCATTCGAATATTTTGGCGCAAGCCCGTTATTCGTTATCCCGTTTGCTGTTATCCGTTATCCCGTAATCCCTTTTTCCGTGATCCCATTTTGAAATTATCCCGTTATCCCGTAATGCCGTCATTCTTTTATCCGTTATCCTGTTACCCATTTTGCCGTCATCACATCATCCCGTTTTCCTGTTATCCTGGTAACCCGTAATCTCGTTATTCAGTTTTGCTGTTTCCCCATTATCCATTATCCCGCTATCCAGTTATGCCGTTATCTCGTTATCTTGGTATCCAGTTATCCCTTTATACAATGGGAAAATATACTTGAAATGGAATCTCACCTAATTATGATTGCCCTTGGTTGTGAAAAAATGTGGTTTTATTGTTATATTTCCGGTACCCATCATTGTAGCAAAAAAATATATACCAGTTCTCAAGACTTATTATAAGTTTTCAAACAAAAAGAGATTCATCAAAATCTGTTCAGTAGTTTTTGCGTGATGCTCGAACAAACAATTACAATTTTATAATAACATATATATATATATATATATATATATATATTTATATTTATATTTATATATATATAATATATATAAATATATATATATATATATTGCTCAGCAGAGATTTCTGTAGTGAATTATATATCTATATCGATTATATATATATATATATATTATATATATATATATATATATATATATATATATATATATATATATATATATTGCTCAGCAGAGATTTCTGTAGTGAATTATATATCTAGGTCGATACTTCATGTTGATGTAATGCAAAAATGTTTTTGGCACATGGAATTTATGCAATGAATGGGGTGAAAATCGATCAATCTCTGAAATCACCATATGGAAAAATTCAATTTCAATACTTTTGAACTCCAACAAACAAACAGTCATGCTCAGAACCTCTACAACTATAAATTATCACCAAGGAGTGTATGACAATATAAACCTCAAATGATCCTGTGTTGTTATGGACGTTGTGAATTTTCTGTCATTTGTTCACAGTTTCCTCGCCTACCAACAGGACAGGACACAGAAATATTGAATTTTCTCTGGAGATATTCTGAATATGTATTTCTCTGTGCATAGATTGTTCTGAAAATCTCAAGAATGGTTCATTTCCGCACTGTGTTAAGTGAAATATAAAACACAAATGTGCCCATCTAGTGAAGTTTCGATGGGATTGAATGAAAAGTTATTCATCATTTAAACTAAATATAAATCGATATCAAATGAAAAATGATTCAAAAATTACTTATTCAAAAACCAATTTTTGACATCTCATATATATTTCAAATAAACCTGTTTGTAATGGCCGCTTTTGTAGAGTTTAAGTAAGCGCTGTTTGGGTTCGAATATAATTTGTCTGGAGTACGTTATACTGCGTGTAATATGTTCGGGTTCCCTTGTGACGATTTCTACAATCATTAGTTAGTCAAATTATATCAAACAAAATAAAGGTGTATATTAGCTACAAATATGAATCCAATGAAATCAAAATAACTCAACCCAAATATATGAAACTCTAATTCGATGCTTGTTAGATTTGTTATACTTCTATTTTTCACAGAAATTATTGTTTGAGCTTCTCGCTGAATTATTAATTGACCAATATAAAGTCCACGAATGGCACAATATCATTTTTTATTTTTCCATTAAACATGTCATTGAAATAAGCGAAATTTTGTTGATTCACAATTCAAGTGTGGAGAATATGAGATATATTATTGTTGTATGCTTAGAAAAATATACAGTGTGAAACCAGCATGCTCATTACACGATACACTTTTGTTGCATCTTCTGGGGAGCACTTAAAAAAAATCATTTGAATAATTTCATAGCAGAAGCTCTCACCTCAGACAATGTCCAGTAAGCAGTTCCGTTACCAGTTTCAAGTCTTTCTGGTACAACTCGACAAGCTGTTTTGCTTTCTTTGGCGATGGGCATTTCCGCTTGTTTTCGTTCTGAAACCTAGTTCCAGTGGATTTTTATTTAGTCAGTTTCCAAGCGCCCAATATGGGCGTCGGAAAGACCACAGAAGGGTTTTTGGCCAGGAAATTGAGTGTTTGTTCCTTCCTTGGGAATATTTTCCAGAATCTTCAGATGTCCAGATTTCCAGCTTCCAAGTTTGATGTCTGGTGTAGTCTGAAGGCACTTGATTTTCTCTATTGTTTTCAGGAGAAAGGAGGTGAGACTGATGGAACAAAAAGACTTCGGTTCATCTGCTAGACGTCTTTGGTATGAATACCATCGCAGCCTTCCCCCAGAATTTTGGTATGTCATCGAAAATAAACCTGTCCCTAAACAGCCTTCTCGAGAAGGAAAAAATAATTCGTCCCTTTTGCCCGATTTGAGAGGTTTGGAGCTCATAATGGCCCAGTTGATCTTTTGGGAAGTGAAGATTTTCCGCGCTAGGCTTCTGATGGATCTGTTGAAGTTAGTAACAACCTCTTCCGGAAGAGCACTTTGCAGTTCGTCTTCAATAACGTTAGACCCATGAAAGACTGTTTGGATAAGAACTCGTATGCTTCCCTCCTGGTTATCTGCATATCCACCGTTCGGCTTTTTGAACAAACCAATACCGTTGGTATGTTCTTTAGATATAACTTTCTATAGGCCTTGAGCTGGCGCTGATTTCTTGTTCACCCCACAAATTTGCCTCCATATTCTTTTTTTTTTGTTTTCTTAGTTCCTCATTGTACTCAGAGAGAGTTGCTTTGTGGTCTTCCCAATCTCCCAGACTTTCAACTCTATCGGAGAGTTTTCTAATTTTCTTGCTTAGTTTGGATAACTTTTTGTTCCACTAAGGTACATCTCTGTTGACCGCCTTCTGTTTTTCTGGGTAGCTACTCCCATATGCATTTTGGAGCTGTCTGAAGGCTATGTCAAGTTCCTCTGCTTAGTTGACGGATACTAAGATCAAATCTTATGTGTTTGTGAGCCGCGTAAAGGTGTCATCAGACACCCACCGGTTGTGAATATGGTTTGTTATGAATGGATCAGAAAAGGTCAGGTCAAAAACTTCTCTTCCAATCGCATTTAAAAAGGTGGGATTCTTCCGAATCCAGTAATTCATGAATTCTAGACAGAACCACTACGATTATGAATCATTATCTAGAAATATATAGGAATGAATTAGTACCTCATATAATTCAAACGTGCCTGTAGGTTGCCAATGATGTGTGAATTTTCCTGTTTCACATCTCGGTTTCCTCATTTATTGGCAGGACTCAGCAAAACTACTCGATTTGCACTGTTGACTTGTTGATTATTGGCTCCTATATATATACAATTTTTTCTCCTGAAAACTTTCAAAAACATTCAAAATGTTTCAAGAGTATTCATTATGGAATCGGTTTTTATCATATTGACCAAAATATGTCCATTGAGGAAACAACCTGCAACTTTACCGCACCTACCGGAATAGTTTTTTCGCTATATTGTTACCAACATAAAAATAAAGTGAACATTCCATTACTTACAGCATTTGATAGTATATCAACTCTCAATGTATCCAATGAAAAAAAAAGCCACTCGTTAAGATTCAAATTCCCAAATTGTTATAGACTTTCATTTCTTTTTGAATGTTGCTTTTTTCTTCAGCGAAAATGTTGGAATAGACCTTTTAAAAATGGAAAATTTAATACATTCCTCAAAAGTGTTGAAGTTTACGTATAAATAGTATGCGAATAATGAGTGGAGAATCGAATGGTCCTCAACTATCGATATTTAGATTGAAGATGAGCTTATGTTTTCATAAATATACACAAAACTTCCACATTAAGGATGGATATATTACTTGTGATGTTTTCTCCTGGTATTGTGAACATACTCATGGAAAAAATCAAGGAATATATTAGGAATACTCGCCTGTTAAGGCTTGATGTTTCAGGTACTGCATTGGCTTCAGAACAAATCATCAGTTGAGTGAATAGAAGGACTTATAAAATACACTCTCAACAAATTTATTGAAATGGAGGAAGATATATTTTTTTTTTTTTTGGTAGAACGTTTCTAAAGTAAATTTATATTTCAATGATAATAATTTTGAGGTAATTATTTATGACTACATTTCTTTTAAACTCATAATTTTTTTTTGGATTAACTTTCTTAAGTTTCGGATATAAAACTCAACATTTTCGGTAATTGTTTGAAACTATTCCTTATGCTTTTTCTATCAGGTAACTCAAGTTCTCACCATGTTATGTCTGATAATTTTTTCCCTTCATATCAGAGACATTCTTTCAAATTCATAATTACTGCACTGCCTTATATAATCATGGTTGGAGTGAAATTTGTTGATATCAATTCTGATCAACAGCTGAGCCGTCGTAAATAGTGAAATTGTATTTTTAAAATTCTAATTGCGACATCTCGACTTGTCCAGCAAATACTTAAAGTAGTCGTAAACGTTTCTGTAAATTATTATTATTATCTTTGGTAATAATTTGATCACAGAAATGTATCATTCTGAATATGATCTACTTTCTTATTATTACTCCTCAGGAGAATGACATCGAATCACATCGTTGTCATATCACTTCTATAAAAATATTTCTCATGTTAGTGCTCAGTTTGAGCTGTTTCGTAGCATCGGAGTTTTCCTATCTACTTCCGAATCTGTGTCCCATTTGAGTTGAGAGAACTTGGGATTCGTGGTTACCCGCTCAACCTTTCTTTATCGAATCAGTGACAGTTTGAAAAATCTTCCTCACCAAAAACAACGTCACACTGGGTACACGTGGGGGCTCACGCTCATGGCATATTGTTCATTGATTGGCCGCTCATCGAGCATCAATTTACTAGAATCACAATTTTCCTAATGATCTGCCTTCATGAGGGAATTAACTCAGGTACCCCCAAAACCCTGGGTCTCTGATCTTCGAATAGAGCTCAATCAGCTTGGTATTATGTAGGCTTTCTCTTTTATTTCAAGGTCGAATCGATATTGAATATGATATGGTGAAGGCTTTTCCAAGATACGTCAGGATAGTTCACTTGTGAATGGACTACGGTTTTGCCAAGAACCTCTTCCTAGTCGCAGTCATGGAAGTATGTTTGTTTTCTCTATGGTTAATTTCCAAATTGTTTGCCGACAAATATATAATACCTAAATTCAATCGTTGATGTATGGGCTTTGTGAATCAAGTGGTGTGCGTTTGCATCACTGCCCAGAATATGGCTGAACCACATAATTAGGCTCTTGACATTCTGTGGAGGTGCATTGGGGACTTCGGAGAATTGACCGAATCTTTGGTATATGCCTTGGCACTTATATCGATGCAGCTCCTTGAAATGAACTCTGGAACAGAAATGGGTGCTACAATCCAGAGGCAGGTGGTTCCATTGATTGTTTTTCGGTCATTCATGGCTTTTGGGCCATATCCAGTAGAAAGGGTTTCTGATTTATAACCAGCTGAGCGTTCAGAAGAAGAGCCTGGCATGAGCCTGAAGATTCGACAAGTAGTTTCCTCGAGCAAACTACATCATTTATAACACAATCAAGTTATCGTTTGTGAAAATGGAACTATCGTTCAATATTCTCATCATACTAGTACAAATGATCAAATATAATAAGTCTTTTTCATTGTACATATTGTGTATTAACGTCACGTTGGAAGTTTTTCCATTTCATCATTTTTGACTTGATAGTAACGAGTTTCTCCCCATTGATCATTAAAAGCACTAACGAAACTTGAATTCCTAGTATCGCTTATTTTTCCTTATCGTTTGTAGAAGTTACATAAATAGTGAATTGTTCAGTTTTCTCTGTTGAGTCACAATATACGATGAACACGATATACCTCATTGTTTTTATTGGGATAAATTCCGCTTTCGCAGCGCCTTCGACTCAACAGATTCAAAGTAAGTGTATCAAATACAGAAGAGTATCCCATTCTGGAATGAAATTACCAATCAGTAATTATTGTAGAAGTGAGTTGTGGTACATTGATATCAATCAGGAATTGTGACTCATGTATATCTAGCGAACGTTACTTGGGCTGCTCTATTGCAATTTCCATGAAAAAGCTGTGAATTTTCGAAATCATAGACATGATGAACGTAGGGTTCAGATAATAGGTTCTGTAAAAAATTGGAATGGTTATATGGTTTTCGACACAATGCATAAAAAAACTGGGTAATGAATGAGTAGGATTCACAATGTCGAATGTTCTCATGGTCAAATATTTTTTTAACCGAATTCAAAAATAATTCAAGAGGATAAATATTTTTTTAATGTTCAAATAAATTTTATCCAAAATATGTACCTGTTTGTTTTTGGAGAAGCAGATTATGAGTTTTGAGTAAAATTCAAGAATTCAAAGTAGCTAGGCGATGATGTATACGGAGTTTCATCATTCTCAATCTAATTCGACTGAAAATTGATATCACCATTCTTTCAGAAATTCCCAGCAGAATTTGATCATGGGCTCCAAACATGTTACTTCTCAGATAAACTCTGGTATAATTGGTTTATTATTGAATTACTCGTAGGGACAATGAAAAATATATACAATAAAAACTATTTAGATAGTAACAACTCTCATGTGAAAACAATCATTTATGTTTCACTAAACAATTTTCATCATAAAACATTTCACGATTTTAATTTGATGATGAGATTACTAATGTTAACTTTTTTGAAGAACTGTTTTTGATGCCTTGCATACTGTGAATAACTTTCTTTTCCACCTTTCATTTTCTTTCTTCTCCTCCTTTCATGATTATGTTTTCCATTGTCCCTATTTGTGAATTGAGATAATTTCCAATTCATACCAAAAACGTCGTTTTGGGATATGACCTGTTGTGTCCCATAAAGTTCAAAGAATGTTCACTGTTTCGTTCTTTTTTCGATTTCAATTTCTGATCACATTCTTTTGTATTGTCCATATTCATTTAATTTAATTTTTCAGATGAACTGCAAACGCAAAATCCACTACGAATGGAGCTGGACCTTAGGAAAACGAACACCCCAGGTAGAAATAAAGTTCAATGAAAAATAAATACAGAAGATACATTTCCGTGTGATATATAAAACTTTTATCGTCAGTTTTGCCCACAGGAGAGAATAAAATATAAGTTGGTTTGGGAAAAACATTGGATATTGTTTTTGTATTTCGTCGCCTTTTGAAGGATTGTGTTATTTGCCTTCTGTATCCATTGAAAGTTACGTCGAAATACTGTATTCTGTTTTTTCTGTATCCACAGGACTGATACTCATTCAACCCCAATCTTGCTGTGAATGTACCTTTCACCGACCTCTTGAAACTTGGTTATAGCTAAATTTAAAAAAAAAGGTCATATCGCTAAACAACTTTTCAAATTTTCTGGCCGATGTTTCCAAATAAGCAATAAATCAATATCAGAAGTGGAAGAATTTTGTATTCAGTGCAAAATTATTTTTATTTTTAAAATCGTAGCAGAGCGCTATCGACTATATAATAGTCATCTTCAGTGCTCACCTGCAAGTAAGTAATACCTAGATGAAATTTTATATGAAATATTTTGACACTTTGAATGAAAAAGATTTTCAGGTCACTTACTCGTCAGGTTTACAAGAAGTGCATCAAAACTGTTTCCAGTTTGTATAAAATAGGGGAAAACCTTAGGTACATGAAAATGTTAAAATATTCCTTAAATACACTATGAATTGGTGTAATCCATTATTTTAAAATTATATTCCACATGGTTTCATGAAAGTCAATGTTGAAGTGACAAGAGTGACACATGGCTTGGAACTAAGATGGTTTGTAGGCATCTTACTTAGAACCTTAGAAACATATTAGCCAGAAGGTGGAAACGTGGATGGCATTCTATTTCATTTTGGAGTGAAGAAGAGTGACTCTAGAGTAAAAAAATTGTTCTCATAGTGGAAGTTAGCTAGGAACAAAATGCTAGAGAACTTGAATAATTCTCTCATTCAGAAAATTAAAAACAAAAAAGAATTTAATTCAGCCTTTCTAAAAACTGAAGCAACAAAATTTATTTTCCTTCCTTTCGTAAATGATCACATTTCAAATAAAATTGCAGGTTGCATAACCCAAAAATTGTAAGAAAAATTCCAAAGTTGCCTTCAAAACAACGAACAAATTAAATAGACATCTTGTCAACAGTAACTATGAAATTGATACACCTTATAAAAGTGGTATTTACAAACTGAATATCGAAGATTGTACAGCGTTATACATCGGTAGGACTTGTGGACCTTTGGAAGTTCGAATAACCGAACACCTTAACGAAAATAAAAATCAGCTTTTGGTCATCATCTTAGATTCAATCAACACAATTTCAGCCCGAATAGAAATTCAAAAATTCTACATGAAATCAGACAAAATAATAACACTAAGTTAGACTTCATGGAAGACCTTTACATCAACAAAGAATTTCGAAACAATGACCTTCGTCTGAATTCGCAAGTCAATTCAAATATATCTTTCATTCCACTTCACAGACGTCTGCAATGAATAAATGAAATAATTTCAATGTCATTTAATCAAACTCTTCTTTCTCTATGATGATTCACTTCAGAAACACTCCAGCAGAATTTTGTTCCCAGCCAACTTCCACTCTGAGAACACTCTTTTCGCTCTGGAGTCACTCTTCTCCACTCCAAAATGGAATAGAACGCCATCTAATATGTTTCTAAGGTTCTAAGCCATGTGTCACTCTTGTCAATGTCAACTTCAACATCCACTTCCTCGTCACTTCAACATTGACCATAAAACCATGTGGAATTCAATTTTAAAATAATGGATAACACCAATTTATAACACATGAGTGTTTTTTAAGAAATGTTTCAACATGTTAAATGTACTTAAGGTTTTCACCTATTTTATACAAACTGGAAACAATTTTCATGGACTTCCTGTAAACCTGACAAGTAAGTAACCTGAAAATCTTTTTCATTCAAAATGTCAAAATATTTCATATAAAATTTCATCTAGGTATTACTTACTTGCAGGTAAGCACTGAAGATAACTATTATACAGTGCTAGTCAAAAGTCCCCTCCCCCCCTCGTATCTTTTGAACGGGTATACTTATAATAATGAAATTTGGAGGGTGGAAATAAACAGATGTAGGCTTCTCAACTGGTCATAACAGGTGACGCAATAGTCATAAATGACGTCACAAGGCCACTGTGACCAATAATTTTAAATGGGACCCTATGGCAAGTGACAGCTCGTTTGAAAGGTATTGGAAATACCTATTCAGTCATACCAATTTTGTTTGGGTTTCGGCTGATTTTGATTGATAAATTGAAGAAATACGAAAATTATAGTTTCGCATTTAATTAATAAAGATTTTAAAGTACGCCTCTGGTTAATTGTCAAAAAGGTTGACGTTTTTGAATTCTCTACTTGTCAAAAGTGTTTATACCTTGAAAATTTACCTAAGCTATTGTTTAACGAGACGTTTAAGTGTTTACATAGGCAAAATGGTACGTACTGTAGCCGACAAAGTAGCAGCTATCTTAATAATTGGTGAATGTAGAAACAATTTCCATGCAGCGGTACGACTGTTTAATGAGAGGTACCCCGATCGCCCTATATCGAGGGTTTATTTGAGGAAGCTTCTTCGGAAGTTTGAAGCATCAGGTAGTGTTCAAGATGCCAAACGATCTGGTCGACCAACAATTAGTGATGACAAAAAAATTGACATAATTGAAGAAATGGTAGTAAACCAACCCTACTTCTTCCACAGTCCAAGTTGCGTCTATCTGTGAAGTCAGTCAAAGGACAGTACATAGGGTGTTGGCTAAAAACAAATTTCATCCATACAAATTAAAAATGGTGCACCAACTTTCAGATGATGACCCCGACCGAAGACTAGAATTCTGTGAAACTATGTCCAATAAAATGAACCAACAACCAGGCTACATACAGACAATTTGTTTTAGTGACGAAAGTACTTTCTTTCTCAATGGAAATGTTAACACTCAAAATGTGAGGTATTGGAGTGACACAAATCCTCACATCTTTCGTGAAAAACATACTCAATTTCCAGAAAAAGTAAATGTTTGGGCAGGTATTTTGGGAAACCACATAGTTGGGCCTCTTTTTCTCAATGCTAACTTAACCGGTGAATTGTATCTGGAGATGTTACAAAATGATATTGAGGCGTTAATTCTTGAAATTCTAGAAGATAATCCAGATGAATTCGACAACTTGGAAATAACGTTTCAACAAGATGGTGCTCCTGCACACTATTACGGTGCAGTAAGACGTTACCTAGATGAAGAATATCGTGGTAGATGGATTGGACGACGAGGTTCGATCGAATGGCCAGCTCGGTCACCGGACCTTACACCATTAGATTTTTTTCTATGGGGGTACTTGAAATCTAAGGTTTACGCACCTGACAGTATTGCCATTCTGAAACAACGATTTGTTGAAGAATGTAGGGCAATTTCCGCTGACACACTGGGACGAGTACGACAAGAGTTTAGCAATAGGATGCATTACTGCCAGGAAGTAGATGGAGCACATTTTGAACACTTATTATAAGAACTGGTTCTTAAATCTTTATTAATTAAATGCGAAACTATAATTTTCGTATTTCTTCAATTTATCAATCAAAATCAGCCGAAACCCAAACAAAATTGGTATGACTGAATAGGTATTTTCAATACCTTTCAAACGAGCTGTCACTTGTCATAGGGTCCCATTTAAAATTATTGGTCACAGTGGCCTTGTGACGTCATTTATGACTATTGCGTCACCTGTTATGACCAGTTGAGAAGCCTACATCCGTTTATTTCCACCCTCCAAATTTCATTATTATAAGTATACCCGTTCAAAAGATACGAGGGGGGGAGGGGACTTTTGACTAGCACTGTATAGTCGAAAGCGCTCTGCTACGATTTCAAAAATAAAAATTATTCTGCACGAAATACAAAATTCTTTTACTTCTGCTATTTCATTACGTGCACACAGCTTCAAAAACTTCAAATAAATTAATATTCCCAAGTTTACTATGATTAAACTTCAAATGCTCCAAAATGGTACCCTTCACCGACCAAAGTCAACACCTTTTCCTATTACCGACCACTTGTGTACATTTTACCGACCGGTAAGAAACTAGTTGTACCATGATGAAATTAATTGTCAATTTAACCTACCATTATAATACCAAGAATAACATTACCTTCCTAAAAGTGATGAAAACAAAACAGATGGAACTGGAATACACCCACGTTTATTGATTAAGGTGGGTTCACTGATGTGGCAAACGATATATTCATTTGAATAAAGTAGGATATCTTCCCTTTGAGGCAATTTCCAGTGAATACCACTAATGGTCGTTGTTTTCACGGAAGCTCCATTTACATCAATGGGAGGTATGAATTTTGGAAAGTGGTTTCCTTCATAAATTATAACAATGGAGTCACCCACTTTTTTTTTGTATTATGGTAGGTTCTTAAAAAATTCCCGGTACTGGCGTAGCTAGTTTGGATGAATAATTATTCTCATCCTTTTGCTTTCGTTTTCGATCTGCCACTTCATTTTCCTTCTTTTGCTTTTCAGCGTCAAATGTTTATTGGTACTCAATATATTCGTCTCAAACAAAATACTACTGTAAATGTCAATTTTTTTTACAACCTCTCTATTTTTGCAGCTTTCTTCACTTCAGGCCAAAATAGCACATGTTTAAATGGCGTCTCAATGTGCTCTAAGGGTATTTCTTTTCAATTACGTTTGTCAAATTTGGGATCGTTACATGTTTTTGAGTCAGTCTTGATAATATTCTTTTCCGTCAAGCAAAGTTCTTTCCGTTAGTTTTTATAAGTTTCCTGTTCAGTAGGGTATGTCACGATTTTTTCATCGGAGTCGTAGGTCTTGTTTTCCGATTCTGCTGAAAATGAAGGCACACCTGGGTTACTGTTAAAATATTTTGTGGCTGGTACTTCAATAATACCACCAGATTGAATTTCCAAATCTAATATATTTTTGTTTTCTAACCAGACGCTTTCATCAATATTAATGTCTGCAATATATTCAAGTTCCGTGTTATCTATTTGGAAAGCGGATGAATTGGCAGTTATGGTTTCATCGTGGTATTGATCATTAAAATCACCAGTAGCTTCAGATTCATTGGATATTGGTTTCCAAAAGTCGAATGAACTTGCATCTTTCTCGAGACCTCTTCATTCATTGCCACGTATTTTGAACCTAATTAGAGTCTCTGAGTGTATTTTTTCCATATTCCCTTCAAGAAACCCTCCGAACCTGGGCTACCAAGCACAGAGTCGGTAGTTCAGAAAAGTCAACCTTGTTCACATCGACCGAAAAAAGGCAACATGATTTGAATCCATTTTTGATGATTCTTTCCGTGATAACTCTAGCTAGGAAATATCAAGCTGACCTGCAAAACCTTCTCTTCTTAGTTTTTCGCCATTTTTGACAATTCTCCACTGTTGTATTCTATTTTTCCATGAATTCCTTAGAGGCCACATCTGAAGGTTGAAGCCAGTGAGCTGAATTGGGCAATAGTGCTATAAGGATCATTCCTCTTACCATGCAACATTCGGATACTGGCAAATCGAGATGGAATGAATATCCATCCAGAAATAAAATAAGTGACAACAGTTCACCGAACATTGTTCCTCATTGTTTTGTGTTCTAGTATATACTTTTTTTTTACTTTTTCCTCACTAAGACTTGTTTTTTTTAGGGCACAAATAAAAGGCGGATTCGTCACAATTGAAAATTCCATTTGGATCATTCAAAATGCCTTCCAAGTTATTTTGCTTCATATATTCTTTTACCCGTATTATCTATCCACGAATTTTGACCTCTGTAATGTTAGCACGTGACCGGGTTGAATTCTGAGAAATACGATGAGATGATTCAGGATGCCTGTTCAAAAGTTTTTATACCAGTGCCTCCCTGGTATTCCGCTCTTTAATAGATTTCCTCTGTGTGCTGGGATACAAGTTTAGCGACTGGCGAATAACTGAAAAACCTAGATCTTGTAAATACAGGACACATTTAACAATAATTTTTCCTTCGATTTTCGTCAAGGCAGTATGAGCTCCACTTGTTGCTTCTTCTGGATACTTATTTTTTAGTAATCAAGGTGGTTCTTGGAACATTGAATTCTCTTGCAGTCTGTCTTGAGAATAGTTTTTATTCTTCCTTTCCATTCCTAAGTCTGGCAAATGAAAATACAATGAATGAACTAATTCCTACACAAAAACATCAATAGAAACCTTTAACTTGGTTTATCTTTACCTCTGCAATTATTAAAAATTGGTAATCCGAATAAAAACAATGTATACATAAAAAAGGCATAACATATATACAACTGTCCATGTCGAAAATATGTGAGTCTTTCTGTATCATTACGCAATATTATCTGAATATATTTCATATTGAGTAGGTAAAAACTCTAGATGAGAATAAAATAAAATTATAAAAAAACAATATAGGTCGTTAATAGCTTTTTACCGACCATTCGGTCGTGATAGGCAAAACACTACATTTTTTTATCCTTATGCCGACCACATTTCAGCAATCAATGAATTGAATAAAGGATTTGTTTATGTGATTCGTTCATTATTAAATAGCCAGTACAAAATTCAGAATCAGACCTGAGGAAAGATAGAATGGAATTTCATGCACTGTTTTGTAATTTTTGAAAAAATTTAAGGTAAATATTTTCCACTTGAAAAATATATAGTATAGCGAAACACGTATAGTGGGTTTTGTAAACCAATTTTGTTGTTTACTCTGAATATTTTTTCTTTTGCGCATTTTCAGAGGTAATCAGGAAATATTCAGCAGTCGGTGATAGATTACGACGCTAAACAAAAAATAAAGATAATAAAACAGTAAGTTTTATGGAAAAGATATTTTTAGTTTCTGGGTTAGACTTGATTTGAAAATATGTGCTGCTTCACTATCATCGACCAAATGGTCGTTTGATAGAATGCATTGAATTGTGATAAACCTTTTACCGACCAGTTTATTTCAAGCTATATTTCAATGTTTTCTCACGGACATATTTTGTATGTAATAAAAAAAACAAATAAATCAACCTGAGTATTTCTGCTCTTATCAAAAATGGATTTTTCTCAAAAAAAATTGATATTTGGACATTAAGCATTTCCCTTCAGGAAACGGTCCTGATCTACACTCTATGGTGAATAAACTTGAACTGACGAATAGCTAGCGCACGATGTCAAATAACGTCAAGCTGACTATATTATTAAGTGTGCTCAGCGTCATCTGCCCTAATCAATAACATCACTATATTGGTATTGCCTACTATATTCAAATGGTGAACAGTAAAAAAGCTAGCGGTCGCCAATAGGTGAAGGGTCGGCGAAGGGTACATATACCCACCTTATGCTTGATAAAAGAGGATCAAGGTGGTGACGGTTGTCAGCACGAGGATGATTTTTCATCGTGAAAGTTGAATGAATGCCCTGGCCAAGCTCCCCGTGAGTTTTATCATTCATCCTCGCGCGTATCTACCCCTTCAGGCTAAGAGAGAGAACGAACTCCAAGTTCTAGGAATTTTTAATATAAAAGAAATATTTACAAATGTTTATTTCCAACAGTCTGTTGAGAAAACAGTATTTCCCACAATCAGACTGATAATAAAGGTTCTTATTTAAACCCCAAGAAAATCCATCGATTTTTTTAGATTGGATTTTGCAATGAAAAACTATTTTCGTTTTATATCAGGAAAAAAAAATACTTTCAGAGAATTAGTCTTACTAAAGAGAAATATCAAAATATCAAAGAAAAGTAATATTTTATATCAAACTGAACACGGAAAATATTATATTCGCAGGTTGTGTGCACACACCTATATTTTTCCAACTTAGTTTCTACATCCACAGAAACTAAGTTTTAGATACTAGGCGCTCGTCAATAGAGACAGCCTATTATTCCTCTTGAAAAATTCACAGTTTCGTCTTCCTCAGTCCTCGAGAGAACAGACTAAAAAGTGTGAATAAAATATATTTTATACCCCTAATGTTCGAGTCGCGGACCCTATCAGAAGTCTGTAATTCATGTAAAACCTAATAGCTCTAAGTCAGGACCCTGCATCGAGACTTCATTCGGTCTCGGACCTACGGGCTTAGTACGAGTCCCTAAACTACGCAACACAATGATAACGGAAATACGATTCACGCCTATCTCCACTGACTTCCTAACCACCGTAGTCAGCGGCCTCGACCACTCTTCCGACGAGTGTTACGGTTTCCAAGAGTCCAATGAACCCTGTCTCCAGCTCGGCTGTCAGAGGGCTCGTTGAAGACAGCAAGGCGAAGGATAGGATGGGTGATGACAGGATCCAATAAAGGTATTAGTGCCTTCCTTATATTTCCTGCTACCTGCAACTGTGTCTCGTTCCGAAGCGAAGCGTAGTGAAGTACTGAAAAGTACAGATTTGGTTTTGACTTTGAATTCTTTTTGGAGGTATTTGATGCCCTCCTTCTTACAAGCTTTCAGATATACGACTAAAGAATGACTGCTCTCAATTTCCACAGGCGGCTTTGTATACGTTGAAATTCGTCCAAAGATCAAACGCATAAATTTCCAATGAAAAATACTCGGCTCTGCTAACTCAGCTACCTGCATCCACAGCGAAGACTGGTTACTAGACTGCTCGAAGTATTCGGATTAAAGTCCTGCAACTGACTGCTGCTGTGTCGGACGGTTCGTCTGTATTTATAATTACAGGCGAGCGAACGACGCATTCTGATTGGTCGAAAATCGCCAAGTGGGCGTTCCCGGCCCGATATACACGATTCCGAGGTTTTCTCAGGGAAACCGGAATCTTTTTGAATGAAAAATATTTTCTTGAAGAAAAATATTTTATTCGAAAATTTTCGATTGAAAATTTCGACAAAAATTTATGATTTCATAGTAAAAAATGCGCCTCAAAGAGACAGTGGGATGATATTATTCACGGACGAGTATACACTATGATGAACGTTAGTGTTGAGAATTCTGAGATGAATGTTCCAAAGCGTCCGTGTGGAATGACTGAAATATTATTGACCCTTTCACTGCAAAAATGATATTATTATGATATTACTTCACATGCGCAATATTTCAGGTTGTGGGTATATACAGAGTGGCCACTTTTTTAATGGGATTGTATTGGTAACTTTTAAACCATAAGAGTTAGAAGGTCGGTCAAATGGAGAAAAAGTTGCATTCATAGAAGCATTGTCAAGTAGTTCAAACAAATCGAAATTATCAGGGCCGGTTATTGAGATATCATAAGAAAAGTAAATTCTGTCATTTTGATTTTTCTTTTTTTCCCACTTTATTTCGAATATTATCCAAAAATGGCACGAGAGTTTTTTATTCGACAGTAAATTATCCTCATTTTGACGTAATCATATTTTGTATCCAACGTTTCGTACGCTCTGGGCCACCCTCAACCTCATTTTTTTTGATACGGACCTGCATATTTCATGACACTTTTCGAAATAACTTTCAACGCTAAATTCAACGATATATCATACAATGTCATTCAAAGTTGATTTTCAGGTAATTTTGACCCTTATCCAAATTTCTTTGGGTCGGATCTGTATTACATTTAGGTACCTTTAGTTTAATTAACAACATGCAATACATTTCGATAAGAAAATCAACTCACTCATCTTCAACTGAATGGAACGTAACAGAATCAAAGCAAGAAACAAGTAATAATTATTTACAAATTTCAAGAGCTGAAAAACCTAATTCATAATAATTAAACGAAACTATCATTTAATGAAAGAAAAATCAAATGATTATTCGAAACTAAATGATGAACATCAATGAAGTAAGTGTTCGAAATGTCCATCATTTTGTAAAATGCACTTTGCGGTTCTGGAACCCATACTTCTTATACATTTGCTTATTAAGTCTCCTTGAATACCTTCCAATACATTCTCAATCTTCTCGCGAGGAATCATTATTGTTGGATTTGTCATTTGTTCCGTTGAAACAAATTACAGAATCGAACTTTATTTTGAGATCATTACGATATAATTTTTGCAAGGTATTCAAATTTAAAATCATTGTATTCGCGTCTCTTGACTATTTTATTAACAGCAGTTTTTGATAAATTGCATTCACTGGCCACAGTTCTCGATTTTTTTCTGGGTTCAATTGAATTTGGGTCAGAACATTGATATCGTTGATAGACTTGTTTTTTCTTACATACACACAACTCTAGGTTTATTGAATGTACTTTTCTGAGTAATTTCAATTTAACTTATTCGATATGGTAAGATACACAAATGAAGAGAACAGAGATATGTACGAAGTGTACATAAAACTAGATAGAAATTCGTTCAAAGCACAACGAAGGTATGGTGAATTGTATCCTGAAAGAACAACACCAAATATTAAAATGTTTCGACGTTTATCTACAACGTAACTTGCACATAATTCATCCATAAAACCTAGAGGTCCTTATGTACGACGAAACGAGCCTATCAATGACATCAATGTTCTGGCCCAAATTCGAATGAATCCAGGAATAGGATCGAGAACTATGGCCAGTGAATGCAATTTATCAAAAAGTGCTGTTAATAAAATAGTCAAGAGACACGGATACCATGACTATAAATACCAAGCCGTGCAAAAACTATATCGCAATGATCCTGAGAGAAGGTTGCAATTCTGTAATTGGTTTCAACGGAAGGTGCGGAATAACAACAATTTTGCGCACAATATCATTTGGGGAGACGAAACGACATTCACAAATTCTGGCATGTTCAATCGAAGGAACAAACTTACACAAAATCTATTAATTCATGAAGTTAGACATCAATATCGTTTTTCTTTGAACATATGGTGCTGTTTGTTGAATAATAAATTACTGGGACCCTATTTTATTGACGGCAACCTAACCGGAGCAAAATATGTAGAAATTATAGAAGAAATGTTGGATGGTCTTCTTATACGGTATCGGCGTGATAGTCCATGGTTCCAACAAGACGGATGTGGTCCACACAACTCAAGAATAGTCACAGACTATCTAAATCGAACTTTTCCCGATTCATGGATTGGAACAAGAGGTCCAGTAGCATGGCCTGCCAGATCTCCGGATTTGAATCCGCTGGATTCTCATTTGTGGGGATATCTCAAAAATAAAATTCATGATACTACGAACCCGACAATAGAGATTCTTCGCGAGAAGTTTGAGAATGTATTGGAAGGTATTCAAGGAGACGAAATAAGCAAATGTATAAGAAGTATGGGTTCCAGAACCGCAAAGTGCATTTTACAAAATGATGGACATTTCGAACACTTACTTCATTAATGTTCATCATTTACTTTCGAATAATCATTTGATTTTTCTTTCATTAAATGATAGTTTCGTTTAATTATTATGAATTAGGTTTTTCACCTCTTGAAATTTGTAAATAATTATTACTTGTTTCTTGCTTTGATTCTGTTACGTTCCATTCAGTTGGAGATGAGTAAGTTGATTTTCTTATCGGAATGTATTGCATGTTGTTAATTGAACTAAAGGTACCTAAATGTAATACAGATCCGACCCAAAGAAATTTGGATAAGGGTCAAAATCACCTGAAAATCAACTTTGAATGACATTGTATGATATAATAATGAATTCAGCGTTGAAAGTTATTTCAAAAAGTGTCATAAAATATGCAGGTCCGTATTGTAAAAAATGAGGTTGAGGGTGGCCCAGAGCGTACGAAACGTTGGATACGAAATCTGATTATGTCAAATCGAGGATAATTTACTGTCGAAAAAAAAACTCCCGTGACATTTTTTGGTAATATTCGAAATAAAGTGGGAAAAAAAGAAAAATCAAAATGACAGAATTTACTTTTTTTATGATATCTCAATAACCGGCCCTGATAATCTCGATTTGTTTGAACTGTTCGACAATGCTTCTATGAATGCAACTTTTTCTCCATTTGACCGACCTTCTAACTCTTATGGTTTAAAAGTTACCAATACAATCCCATTAAAAAAGTGGCCACTCTGTATACGTCTAGAGCAGTGTGGGTCAATTCGTCGGGTATTCAAAGACAACAAATAATATATATTTTGGATTAACGTTTATATCAACTGGAAAAATATACAAAATACCATAACTAATAAAAAATTAAAAATGTTTTTTGTATGTTATGTTTCTGAACAAGGAATGAGGCACAATGGTACTTCACATGTGCGACATATATTGTCTGATTTCCCGTCTTTTGTGCTGTTTCGCGCAAACTTTACATCGTTATATTTTTAGTCCTTGAAATTAATTTAAGGGAATGTCTTTCAGTTAAACGTAATTCTCGATTCCGATCTAGTATTCGTCTGCCTATCCTGCGAGAAGGAACCAGTGTATTATATTTTGAAATATTTTTTTTGTATACCCTCCTCAAAACTACAACATCAGGATAAAAAAAAAACAAAAATGCTACTTTCACTGACTTGTTCGTAAATTATTGCCATAGCCATGGCAATACTTCACGGACAAGTTCGTGAAAGTAACAATTTTGGTTTTTTTTTCAGTTCCTAAAGTTGCCATACTTGATTGATTATTGATATTTCTTTATTTTGATGACAGAAATAAAATGCTTTTATTTAAAACTTTCTTTGAAAAACTTGTATATAGCACGTACGCAAATGGCTTTCGCGGACTCATCTTCATATTACGGACTCAGCTAGCACCTTACGATTCGTCCGCGAAAGCTTCATGCGTGCTTGTTGAAGTTTATCCAATGTCAGTTGAATATGTACGTACAGTGTGTTACAAAATTCAATACAAATATTTTAAGGGCGCATTCCTTGGGTCAAAATGAGACTTTTTTCCCATTAACATGTGTCCTAAAATTCACCTCCTCCAAGCTACATATATCGCAAGTTGCGCGAAAAAAATCGTAAATTTTGAATTGTGGCTACAATTATGCATCAAATGTTCGGAGAATCCACAGGCTCTTGGTTTTTTTGGCGCTCTATTCATTTCTTGCTTCAAACATGAGGTAACTGATTCAAAGAGGTGAATGAGGGTTACCTACAGTTTTTATAGCCAACATTTTCTATTTTCGAAAAAAAAAACTATTTGAATATCACAGTTAAGTTGACCATGAAAAAACCTAAAATTTTGGTCTCTTGAATTTTATTGAATCAGCCAACAGTTTTCTTTGAATATTGCTGGCAAATGGAAGGGATATATTGAAGTAAACTAAAATACTTAGTGAGCTATGACTTTTCACCTTGTTTCCCCCTTTGACGCTTTTGACGTTCAAATTGTAACAGCAATTCGACTTACTTGTAAGTGTGACGTTTGTGTTTCACGGTTTAGTGAAAATAGTTTATATCCATACCATGTTCAACGTGTTCAAGGATTGCTTCCAGGGTATTTTCCACGATGCTTGCAGTTCTCTAAGTGTGTAGTTAGAAAGTGCGAAAGAAATCCGAATTTTTTATCCCGCATCCTTTTTACTGACTGGGCTAAATTTAGCCGCGATGAAGTAGTAAATGTCCACAATATTAAGATCAGAAAAAAACTTCATCTTGTGCAGTTTAGCCTAGATGTATTGGCCGGAATAATGGAAGATGAAATAATTGGACCATTTTTTTCTCCAATAATTTCAAATGGCGACACATACTTACACTTCTTGCAAAACAATTTAGAAGGTTTTCTATACTCTGTGCCCTTGAGCATTCGTCAGCGTCTATGATTCATGCACGATGGTGCTCCACCTCATTTTTGTTTAACTGTGCGCCATTATTTTAATTCACGGTTTCCGAATCGGTGGATTGGCAGTGCAGGTCCAATACCTTGGACTTCTTGCTCACCAGATTGCAAGTTTTTTTGCCGGAGGTATTTGAGAGCCTAGTTTATGATGCTGGACCAGTGCGTTCCATTGAAGTACTTTGTCAACAGATTATCGATGGCTTTGACCACATAAGAAATACTCCTGGAGTTCAAGAACGCGTACGTCAGTCTATGCGAAGAAGGATGGAGGACAATATTGTAGCAAGAGGAGGGTATTTCGAGCACTTACTGCAACAAGCTTATGGTTGCAGTAGATTCAATTTTCTATTCTCACCGTTAAATAAATCATTTCCAACAATTTGGTGAAAAAAGTTCATTATTTATTAATTTTTTTCATACATACATTTGTTGAAATCAAACCGTTTTCTGGGCTTGATATGATCAAAATAAAAACGTCAAATACAAATTCTGAAAGGAATCACAAAACTCGGTGGTCAGTTCGGAGTCGCCTTGTATTCTGAAAAAATAATCACAATCTCTGACCCAAAAAACCTTAAGATTCCAATTTTGAAAAGAATCCGACCATAAATCATAACATTTGTCCGCTAACTATATTGAATTTTGAACTCATGAATTGTGGCAGAAAAAATTCATAATCTCTCAATCCCCACAAACCAATTTTCAACCGACGGAACCAAAAAGATTTATATTCATTTTTTATCTGAAATTTCCAAAAATATTTTCTTAACGACAACCACTATCCATAACAAGGCAACAGCGCATTTCTGCAAAGACGATTTTTTTTGCAAAATTCACTTGATTTAATAGATATAGTATCCACTTTGAACCATTCCCATACCAGATTTCCAATAATCCGAAGTGACCAACTTGGCAACAACGCATTTTCTGGGGACGAAAATTACACCAAAAAAATTGATTGAGCAGAAGAGCTATCTCGATAGTCTCCACGCAAAATTTCTGTTTCACCGAATGAAAGCCATGTGAAGAAAGTTCTGAATAAATATGGTATCGATGTGAATATCAATGAAGAAATTTTCGTTGGGTACATGTATGGAAAACAGCACAGAGCTAGTTTCGGAATCAGGAAATATCGGCCAGCGACTGTAGCAGAGGTTACTCATGCTGATTTATTCGGACCAATGCAAGAGGATTCGATTGGAGGTGTGAAGTACTTTCTATTTATAAGGATGATTATTCGAAATTTAGACGATTCTTTTTTTTTATTTGAAAACTGAAGTTTTGAATTGCCTGAAGGCTTTTGTGAATGAAATTGCAAATGCTGGACATACCATCAAAGAGTTTATGTATGATGGTGGCAAGGATATCGATATCATAGTGCGAAGTTTCTTCCATTCGAAAGGCATTATTTTTCGTGAGATTATGCTTTACAGTCCAGAACAGAATGATGCGGCAGAACGAGAGAATCGCACGTTAGTAGAAAGTGCATGTTCAATGATTCCCGCGAAAGACTTACCGATTCGACTTCGGGCAGATGCGATAAATACAGCGGTTCATATCATAAATTCTACGGGTCCAACCCAAATAGTGAATAAAACACCTTTTGAACTCTGGTTTGGACGTGATACTGTAAATATTGATCATTTTCGTGTGTTTTGTCCATGTTCCCAAACCCTTTTGGAGAAAAATGGATAAAAAAGGTGTTAGAGGCACGTTCGTGGATATTGTGAAAAAAAGGATGGATATCGTATCTGATTCCAAGACAAAAATCAAATTGAGTTGAGTCGAGACGTTATCTTCAAACCTGAGGAAGGGGAAGGTTCCACTCGATAGTAATGATAGTAATACGCCAAAGTGGTTGAGTTTGAATGATGAACCGACTGGTACTGTCAGTAATGAAGTTGTCAATTGTGATAGAATCGAAAACGACAAGATAATTCCGAATTGAATATGCCGAAAATTACTGATTCAGAGGAAGTAACAAATGAACAATTTGAAGAGGAATTCATTAGGAATTCACGAAGAACGAAGAGACCATCATATTTTAATGATTATATTTTGCTCGCAGAATCAACAGTACCGGATGCTTTCAAGTCTGCAATGGCATCACAAGAAACAGAGCAGTGGCGGAATGATATGAATGAAGAGCTCTCTTATTTAGCCGAAAATAACACCTGGCGGTGCAAGGAAGTAATGAATAATCGTTAGGTTTTTCGTGTAGAAACCAAAGCTGATGAAAGTTTGGGACGTTTCAAAGTAAGATTGGTGGTATGGTGGTAAAAGGTTATACACAAGAACATGGTATCGACTACGAGGAAACTTTCAATCCTGTTGCACGATTCGATACAATTCGTATACTTCTGAGTGTAGCAGCTTCTGAAAAATTGCACCAATCCCAATTCGACGTGGAAAAAGACTTTTTTATATGGTGAGTTGCAAGAGGAAGTTTCAATTAAACAGCAAGATGATTATAGTGATGATCTAAATCAAAGCTTATATGGTTAGAAGCAGGCCCCGAGATGCTGGAACAATAGGTTTGTCGATTTCATGCAGAATCAAGGATGTAGTATAGCCGATCCATGCTTGTTCCTCCACTTCATAGATCATAAAAAAAACATTTGCCCTGTATGTGGATGATGGACTGATAGCAGCAAGTGACAATCCTGGTGTTTTGATATTTGTCAAAAATTTGGGACGTGAATTCAAACTAACGGTTTGGATTCTCATCTTGGAATGAAACTAATACGATTAGAAGATGGTCCATTATTCCTCAGTCAGAATACCTACACAAGAAAGATTCTGAAGAAGTATAGGATGTCAGAATGCAATGCTGTAACAACTCCATGCGGAGAGATGAGCAGCAAAGATCATGAAGAAGCATTATTAGATGATGAAGTGCCATATCGTCAAACTTTGATGTATCTGATGATGGCAACACGTCCATATTTCCTATGCTGTGAGCGTGGTAGCTGAATCTTTAGAATTGCCATCAGTAACAAATTGGAAGGCTGTCAACCAAATTTCAAAGTATTTGAAAGGAAGCATAGGCTATGGATTGTTGTACAGAACCGAGTTCAAATTAAAAAAACTCGAGGCATATTGTGATGCAGAATATGGAGGTGATTTGAAAACAAGACGTTCGAGAATAGGTATAGTTTGCAAGTACTCGGCTGGAGCGATGAATGAGCTAGCCAGTAATGAAAGACTGGTATTATCAACAACTGAAGCGGAATATGTTGCCGTAAGTGAAGGTACCAAAGAAGTCATTTGGCTTATGCGCTTGTTGAATGAATTTGGTCAACTTTCAGACTTGGTATAGAACAGAATGCAAAATATTGTGACAGTGGCTCAAGACAAATTATTTCATTGGAAAGTAAACGAAACATAACATTCGTAATATATTCCAGCTATTTTGATATTTCAACACTGTCTCTCAATATAACTGGTGTAACTCACATTCTTCAGTCTTTCTCTAGTCGAATGACTCCTTATAAGTTCTTCAGCAATTCGAAAGGTATACGAGGCAAAGGTTTCGTCATAATATCGGCGATTTGCTTCTGTCAGAGTTTGTGGTACAGGAGGATGAGGCATATCAACTTCCAAAGTCTCACGAAACTTGTGAGTGGTGTACATTTCACACCAAGTGATGAAGATCAGTGCACTATTTGTTCCATAGGAAAACAAATTCGACTCCCTTTCAATCACGTTAGAACACGTTCTACTTGAATGCTTGAGTTAGTCCACTCAGACGTATGTGGACCAATGTCAATTCTCTAGGAGGTGCCAGATATTTCCTCATATTGGTTGATGATTTCAGTGGGAAAGTGTTCGTTTATAGCCCTGAGAACAAAAATCAAGTTTTCAACAAAATTAAAGATTTCAAGTTTTTTGCCAGAAACCAAACAGGGTTGGAGATAAAAATACTGCGAACTGACAACGGGACTGAATACTGTAATCAAGCTTTATAAAACTTTCTGCGCAACAGTGTAATTCATCATCAGACGACAGCTCCATATACACTAGAACAAAATGGGGTAGCGGAGCGAGTGAATCGAACCATTGTGAAGGAAGCCCGCTGCATGCTCTCTGAGTTGAATACAAAATTTTGGGCAGAAGCTGTTTCAACTGCAGTTTATGTAATTAATCATTCTCCGAGCCGTGTTTGGAAGAGAAAACTCTAGGAGAGTTATAAACCGGTAAGAAACCCGATTCAGAACATATCAGATTGTTTGGCTGCAAAGCAATGGTACACGTTCCTGGTCAGAAACGGACAACATTCGATCCAAAATCTTGAGAATGTGTTAGGTATGCTCAGATAAATTGATCAGTCCTATCCATATCATTTGTATGATCTCGAAACGAAAAGAGTGCTAACGGGTAGGGATCTCATATTTTTTGAGAATTGTCTAAACTCTATCAAACTCGAATCGACAGTCGATAAGAATATAATAAGAATGAGTTCAGAAGATGAAAAGAAGGCGGTCTCAGATGTCAGAGATGAGTCATTTGCTGAAAATGATTGTCTTTCCTCCGATTCTGCGAGAAGTAACGAAAATGTGATGGAATCGCATGCTCATCGATACGAGAATATCTTGCCGAGTCCTGTTGTTTCTGGGATTGAACCGTTGCGAAACTCATCAAGAATACGGAAACCGGTGAACATGGATAAATTTGTTGTATACAGTGCTGAAATAATTTTCGAACTTGATGATTGATATTGAAGACGCACTGACCAGAAGTGATGCGAAGTTGGGAAAGAAGGTATGAAAGAGGAATATGAAGCACTTATTTAAAATGAAACTTGGATTTTGACAGATCTTCCTCAAAACCGTGAACCAATTAACAATAAATGCGTGTTCAAGACGAAACTAGATGACGATGGGAAGATTGTACGATACAAGGCCCGACTTGTAATAAAGGTTGTGCTCAGAAGAAGGGAATTGATTATGAGGAAACTTATTCCCCTGTAGTGAGATATAGTTCAATTGGTTTTTTGGTGGCACTATTAGTGAAATTCGACCTTGAGATTGAACAAATGGATGTAGTTACAGCATTCCCACAAGGAAATGTGAAAGCTCCATCCCGAATTTTTTTATGATGTTTTCCAGCAAGTATCTTGTCTAAATGAATCTCTTTATGGTTTGAAACAAGCGAGTGGGATTTGGAACATAAAACTAGATTCCAGGTTTGAAGAAGTCGGACTAACCCAGTGTCGATTTCTGTGTTTATTTCGACAGTCATTCCGATGAATTCTTCATTGTAGCACTTTATGTGGACGATTTGATGATTTTCACAATGATGACAAGATGATCCGAAAGAAAATTCATTCCGAACCTTCAGAATGAAAGATTTGGGAAAGGCAATATTTGTACTTGAAATGCAAATTTCACGAGATCCAGTTCAAGGTACAGTTTCAATTGATCAATGTTTCTATCTCAAGGCAATTTTGAACCGATTTGGTGATCGCATTGCTGTTTCGACACCATTGGATACAAATAAAGAATTATCGAAAGGTATGAGTGCGAAAAATGAAGAGGCAATATTCCCTACCAGGAAGCAGTAGGTTCGTTGATGTTTGCTGCACAAGTTACTAGGCCTGATATTTGTTTTAGGTTTCATCCTTGAGAAGGTACAATAATAATCCTGAAATAGCACATTGGTTAGCAGTAAAAAGAGTATTAGGATCCCTAAAAGGAACCATGGACGTCAAGCTAAAATAGGCCAAGAATGGAAATTCTGAAATACTCGGATATTGTGATTTCGACTGGAAATGATATCAGTGATAGGCGATCGACAACAGGCTACGTGTTCCTGATGCAAGGCGGAGTCATTTCCTGGAATTCAAGAAAGCAACCCACGGTTGCACTTTCCACAACTGAAGCGGAGTATATGTCTTCGACTGCTGCCATTCAAGGAGGATTGTGGTTGAAAAGATGAAAAAATGAGCTGATTCGAAACACCGGCCGGTGCATCATTATCAACGGTGATAAAAAAAAAACTACAATTGGCCCTAACTGATGCTTATCATGCTCGCACATTGATGTAAATCATCATTTTATTCATGACAAAATATCTGAAGGATTACATGAAAACTGAGTGGATGGTAGCGGTTACCTTGACGAAACCCGTCACTTCTACGAATCATTCATTTTGCACTTCCAATATGGACTTACGTGAAAATTAGTTCTAGGAGGAGCTATCCATATTTTGTTTATATCTTAGTACATCTGTTGGTTTTGTATTCATTGGTAGTTGACATGAAAGTTTTTCTTCAAAGCGTCAGAATAGTCAATTTCTGTTCTTTTGAATCGATATTATTGGCTCAATTCATAAGAAATAGTATAATTCATCAAAATGGCTCCCAATTTTCCAGGATAATATAAAATTTCGTCGAGCTACCCCAGAAAAAAAAACAAGGGTTTTACATCGTCTAGAAGTCGAGATTATAATGAATTTTGATGCGCGCTCCAATTTAAAATTTTCATATCAGTAACTCGCAGCGTGAAAACAGTTCGAATTGCTCTCCTCGCCACCTGACCACGGCGTTCTTGCAAGAGTAGCTACCTTTATATCACCTAGAATATAGGACTTCATACATATTGAATCGATTGTACACTTATCCATTAATCAAAATATAAGTCTTTATTGAAAATCTGTCGAAAATTCAACTCTTATTGTTTATGAATAACAGAGATATGATTTTTTTTTTTTTAAGTTTATATCTTGGCTTCTATTGGTTGTAAGATTCTTCTTCTTTCAAGGAAATGTTTTGCAACCAGCTTCTCAATAAGCCTTATCATTAGCCTTCATCGAAAAAAATTATGAAGTATTCCATCTGTTTTAACGCAAAAATACCCCTTTTTTAAACGGACTTTTAAACAACAATTTTTTTCAACAAATAACATATTTTTCCGAATAACCTTGAAGTTCAACCTTAAAAAATCCATTCCACTCTGTTAAACATTTCTAGATCTTTCACCTTGTCTGTAGCGAATATTCGAATGAACGGTACTTCGGATAAACAAATGCAATGTAGAATCCGTTTATTATGACTACGCCTATATTGACCAACCGCTATTATGACGTAATTACACAACGAAGTTTGGTTTTCATATAAAATAATTTGTAACAAAGTCGGATATAATGACTTCGCTTACAGTGACACGTCGCTTATTATGACCCATTTTTAACCGATGAAACCAAAAAGGAGGAGGTTCTCTATTCGACCCGTTTATTTTATGTTTTTCCATCATATTTTTTTATGTATGATCACGCAGTACTTTTTACTGAGGCGTCCGATTCCAAAAATTCTTTTTTCAATGGATAGGGTGTACTTCGACTTTGGTCCCATTCGAATTTCAAGGATGAAATCCACCCCTAAGGGTAGCGAAATGAAGGATATGGATCACTCACCCTCTGAATTCTGGTCCGTTAACCGATTCTATCAGGCATAACTTTGTACTGGGTTCTTCGATTTGGATGATTCTTTTTAATAGATAGGGTATATTTTATATTTGGATTTCGAAGGAATTAGCCACCCATACGGGTAGAAAAATGGGGATAATTGATTTTCCACTAGTGAACATTAGCAATAATACATACGTAGTTGAGAATGACAGATCGCTACTGACATTATTCTTGTTCCGTCAAAATCAGTATATTTTTATGAGAGGATGGAAATGATATACAAAGTAATGAAATAAACTAACCAGAACAACGAAATGATTTATACTACAAACAAATAGTAAAAGTAGGTAATCATATTATTTAACTGGTAATAGTTGAAGTAAGGTGGGTAAGTAAGTATTTTGGAAGTAATCAAAAAACAAGTAGGTGGTAATTGGTAGGTTTTTGCTACAAAAAATTGAAAAATAAAAACTTTTTAACAAAAAATGAAACCGACGAAAAAATCAACTGAAAAGCAAAAGATAAAATAAACCTTAGTCTAAATGATAATTGAGCTCCTAAACTAATGTGAGTAACTGATTTTGAGTCGGTGCCAAACAAACTAGCAATTGAATTAGGTGAAGCGTAAAATGATAGCAGCGAGATGCACGGCTGCGTTTTGATGACTTCTTTCATAGATAATGATTTTCGATAATTGTTTGTTTGGCGCCGACTCAAAATCAGTTACAGTTACAATTAGGAGCTCAATTATCATTCAGACTAAGAAGGTTTATTTTATTTTTTGCTTTTCAGTTGATTTTTTCGTCGGTTTAATTTTTTGTTAAAAAGTTTTTATTGATAAATTTTGTCCGTTTAGTCCGTTTATAGTGACCGACATGATTACATATTCACACCTTCGGCAATGTTCGTTGATTCCCGACGACGTTCGGCACGGCAGTGGCTTGTTTTTGTTTGGAATCTCAGTGAGTAATTGATAGTTGAACGTCACGCATTGTTTTTAGTGATATCCTATGTAAAAAAATGTCATCTCAACGTCGTAAAGCATTTACAATTGAGGAGAAAGGCGCAATAATATGCAGATTAGAAAATGGAGAATCAAACCCATCTCTCGCAAAGGAATTTGTCGTGGGACATTCGACAATCTCAATGATTTTCAAAAACAAGAGCCGGATTGAGCAATTCAAATGTTTTGAAACCGAAGAGGCTTTGAAAATCGCGACAAGAAAATGTTGATGAAGCGTTAATTCAGAGGTTTAAAATCACGAGAAACAAAGGAATACCCGTCAGCGGCCCTATGCTACAGGAAAAGGCAAATATTTTTGCCACGCGTTTTGGTATTCTCGACTTCAATTGTTCTGCAAGCTGGATCAGTCGTTCCAAGGTTCGACATAACATTGTGGCAGGAAGGATTGTCGGTGAATCTTCGTCTGTTGATCAAAATTCAACAACAAACTGGTTGACGTCTGTATGGCCGAATCTACGAAGACAATTTTCTGATGATGAGATATTTAATGCTGATGAAACTGGCCTTTTTTACAAATAAATGCCTGACAAAACTTTGAAATTTAGATGTGAGAATTGTAGTGGAGGCAAGTTGTCAAAAGATAGAATAACTGTCATGGTAGAAGCAAATATGAGCGGCACAGAGAAAAAGAAATTGCTCGTTATTGGAAAGTCACAAAAACCAAGATGTTTTGAAAGTGTCAAATCGTTACCTGTCGATTATGCCAACAATCGTAAAGCTTGGATGACATCAGAACTTCTTGAAAAATGGCTTCGAGATTGGGATCGTGATTCGGTGAAAAAGAAAAATATTTTATTGCTGGTTGATAATTGCCCGGCGCATCCAAAAGTTACTGATTTAAAGTCTATAACACTTGCTTTCCTTCCGCCGAATACAACATCAGTACTACAGTCAATGGATCAAGGAATAACACGATCACTCAAAACAAACTTTAGAAAGAACCTTGTGCTCAAAATGATTGATTGTCTTGATGCTAATGAAAACAACTCTTCTACAAAAATAACGGTGCTAGATGCAATTCTGATGGTTAATGATGCCTGGAATAAAATGTCACAAAGTACCATTCACAACTGTTTCAAACATGCACGATTCATTGAAAACCAAGACGGTTTGCCTATTCAAATGACAGAACATGAATTTGATAAAGAAGATGACGTCCCCTTATCTTTGTGGTCACGAAACGTAAATTCAGATTCTTTAGCAGCACCGGGAATGTGGGAAGATTATGTTGACATCGATAGCGCTCTCCTCTCATCCGATGAACCCACAGATGAAAATATCGTACAGAACATCAATGCTAAGGAACAACTCGGAAGTGATGGAGGAGAGGAAGTCGAGGAAGAACCATTACCTACCGCAGAAGAGGCATTAAAGGCTGCAGAATTATCATCACGATTTGTTCATACCAATATTGAAAATGATAATTTGACCATGGCAATGTCTTCTATACACAATAGTTTCAGAGACTGTTATTACAATAAAATGAAAAAACAAAAGCAGACAAAAATTACAGATTTCTTAAGTGAATGAAAAATATACATACAATACATACATACATGTATTACGTGCAATTTTTATTTTTATTCAATATGCTATGATTCTCTATTAAAATAAGTATTTACCTAAAAAAAAGAATGATGTTTTTTTTTCACAAAAATGCTTTGTATGACGTCCGCTTAGTATGACGTCTTTGTCAATTCCCTTCGATGTCATTATTAACGGATTCCACTGTATTCATAAACTATCAAACCAATCTAGCTGAAATTTGGCACACTTAAAACACAATATGCCCTCCTAATCAAGGTTCCATGCGCCTTTCATGAGGATTATTGCAAAAGTATAAACATTTCTGAAATAGTGCGAAAAATAAGGGGTGTTTCGTTATTATCTCAGGAATTTATTCATCGACGTCCACGCATGAGATTAGGAGTTTTTCCAATAACTACATCTTTTACCTGAACAACTTTTCTCTAAACGTAATAAAAAAAATATACAGGACAAAAACAAAATTTTTCAACAAAAAAATAGGGCAAAACTACCTGTACATTTTCATGTATTTTTCATGTACCCCGCCCTAAAACCTTCAGATACCTGTAATATTATTCCACGTGACTGGTGTAATTATCAACTTCAGGCCACAAGAAGTACACATGAGATTTGTCTGTCTACGTGATATACGTAGGGCATGCTTCAATCGAGAAACATTTTGAATCTGCTACTGTGACCTTAGACAAAGTTTTCTACAGACAAGATCTAGCATCTAAACTCCCATCCGATGACCGTCACCACAACTATGCTTTTGGCTATCTTGTTTTTTTCTAGATAGATCGATGAACGTTTACGTAGATGGAGTATCGTCCAACAGTTTCCAGATCAACGCAGGTGTTCCTCAAGGCTCCTTCGGGTCAATTACACCATTTCTCCGACATATCCCATCTATTATTTTGCAGACTTCACACACATTTTTTTCCACATGATCGTCTATTCCATCAGAAAACATCGAATAGTTATGTGAAAACGATGATCGAGAACCTGGAAATATTTCTGAAATGGAGATTGAATAATTTGATGAAGTTCAAAACAACTAACTCCCAAGCTTGTGTTTCCTCCAGTCGAATTGAGAATGGTCCATATATTCGCTATAAGCAACAATAAGCAATACTCATGGAACGAACTAACTAAAAATAATTTCAAGTTCAGATTCGCCCCGTTCTCGCATACTTTTATGATGTGTGGAAGTCGGCACTCAAGCACAGACATTTAGAAAAAAGCAATATGATTGGTTGACGATGATATTATTCCAAAAACCTCATAGGGCTCAACTTTTGCCAAGTGTATATGGCTACCACAGTGTTCTGGCGAGCACATCTGGGCAACCTATCGTGGAACTTAAACAGAAACTCAAACTGGAATTTATTTCTTTTCATCGTTTTTACTTTAATTCTCATTGCGTGCGGTCCAGGATGATACTTTGATAGGTATATTCTTTAATAAACGCATGTAGTTGCTCTCAGATTAGATACTAAATACTTCCGACATACAAAAGACTTTCAGATAAACAATATAAAAGGCCCAATAATGCTTGAATCAGTATTCTCAATGGTCTTTGATATATGCTAAAAATTTCAGAAAGAGGTACGCATCAGACTTCTCGATATTTAGCATCGATTTCAAACGGACATGAATGGTTATTTGATATATTTCGAACAACTGATAATTTTCATTGTAATGTGTACAAAGGATGTATTGAAAAGTACTAAGCATCTGATAGACGTCCAATAGGTGGAAAAAAAAATTTCATTGACATCTTTTGAAAATTAACAGAATATACTCATTTGATATATAGATTCCAAGGGCTCTCAATAGAAGTCCATACTGGACGATGGTTGACCTTTCTGTTCATGTAAAAATTTTTCGTGGATATCCTGGAACTATTATTATGTTATTTGGCTATTTTATTCTCACCAATTTGACAATGAGAATTACGTTTGATCTATTCCAGGATTTGCTGATTTACTGCAATCGATTGTCGATCTCCTCACAAGCTTTCTCGGAATTCTGAGTGGTAGTACAGGAATAGTGGATATAGTGTATGCCATACAAAACTTTGCTATAATCGTGGATACAATGATCAATATCGAGGCTATAGTGGGTATGATTCCAGTGGTTGGCCCTTTCTTATCAATGGGAGTGAGTTTGGCTCGTATGATATTAGGAGAGGCTAATTTAGTGGCAGGATTAATATGGCAATTGGTGGGAGGTCCAGGTGAGTTAACATGAGTGATCATTTGTCAATACCGCAATCCCCATTCCTTGATTTCCCACTAGAACATACCATAGTGTAAGGCGAGAGACTTGAAATGTTGGAATTTTGTTAATGTTAATGAAAAATGTAACCAACCTACTTCTGGAGTGAAATCACAGGAAAATCGTCCCCAACCATGCAGACATCATTGACTACCTATGATTCCAAACGACAATCAGACAATCAGCGAGTCATTTAGAAAAATCACATTGTTTTGACTCCTTCATATTCCATTCATTTGACCAGAGACCAGAGACATATCGGCTATTTGAACAAATTTGTAATTCATTTCATAGGACAGAAAACTTTGGAAGCAATGATCATGTGCATCGGCTGTGTCGGATTTTTAAATAACCACTGCGAATTGTTATTCCTCCTAAGCAAGGAACGAACAGGGTTTTCCCTTAACATTATTTGGGTAAATTTTCAGCTCATTAGTGTTTTTGAAAGCCAATTGATATGGAATATTTTCGCCAAAATTGTCACCCTTGTGACATTCGCATTCATTGCTGTGAATGAAATGAATGAAAAAAGTAAGAGGAAGGCATATTTCTACATATTTCGGAATATAGTGTGCGTGGAAGAAGATATGAATTTGGTGAAATATAGTGAGCAGATTTATGAAGAAATTTATTTTTCCGCAGTAATAATCCATACAAGGGTCAAATAACTATAAAAAACAAATTCATTACTGGCTGATACCTCGAAGGACATGGATTATCGTGCAAAATACTACAAGGTTACTCCATAGATGCCTTCTGCGAAGTAATATTTATCAATTCAATTCAGGCTGACCTCCTGTAGAGCAGGTATTTTGCCGCTCATCAGTACAGGGTAGGTCAAGCAGACAAAGATAAATTATCGATCCTTCATCCGTATCTGAACCCACTTTACAACTATTTTATATGGCATAAGCAGTGACCAGTTTCGAATGAAAAAGTATAGTTTTTTATGAATTGGCCCACTGTAAACGATTACAAGTTTCAATTCTGGATGGTCGATTTGGATGCTACTTTGGCATCTGCTAGTGGTAATCACCGTTCAGCTTGCAGCTTCTTGATGAAAACTCAGGAACCTGGAATGTAATTTTCAGTTGTTCTACCACAAGAGAGTGAGTATAAAGTGAAAATTACTCGACAGATTTTCGAAAACTTGTCAGGCAATAGACATGATTGCCAAATGGCAACAAGTTTGAGAAAGAAATCTGGAGAATTGACAAACTCTCGTGTGGTATTCCGTAGATAATTCATTGAATTTACGTTCACAAAAACACTTTCTCGCAAAATTATAACATGAACTGAACCGGTTTTGATTCATTTCTCACTTTCCATGCGAATTGACGACAGACATCAAATAAAAAATATAGGTTGTCAAAGAATAAATACAAAGTACCTCAAATTATTCTCGCGGCAGTTTTCTAGGTAGATTATTCTCACTATAATAATGTTTTGATTGGACAAAACGTACATGAATGATTTGAATTGAAAGTTTTCATTGGTTTCTGGAAATGTCAAAAAATAATCTTATAACCATCAGCAGTATTGGTGTAAAAACATGGTACTTCTAGAAAAACTGTTTTTCATACAAATGTTTTAGCCTCACAAAAATAAACAAAGTGAGCCCTGTTCCATTGAGGTACAGTCTCCTGGTAAATTTCAGCCTCCTGCTCGGTTCAAACATCAACATAACACTAACTCAACTACAGCAGTTTATAATAACTTATATTTTAGCACAATTTGTGACTCACAAGAGAGCACTGATTTGACCATGATCATTTCGGATAATTTTTATTACTGAGACTTTTTGATTTTTAATTCCCACATAATTCCAAGGAATGAGTGAAATTTCAATGTTCATGTTGTTATAATCGTCACTCTCTTTCCCCTCCATCTGAATGGAAATCTTATTACTTTAAACGAGCAATTATTGTAAACAGTGCGGTCCAAAGGTATGGAATAAATTCATATTAGCGTTATCATGTATTTGTTTAAGAAACCTGAAACGAGTCGATTTCTATTGTCAATTTGACAATTTACAGTATGAAAATATTACCCTCTTCTTGCACCCCCCCTGAGTTATGAGCACCCCCTCAGAATTTCAAACGAGAAGGGGGGTTGTGTGGCACCTTTTTTTGAAAGGGATTTCCATTTTCTGGTCAGCAGTATTAGGTTTTTCAAATTTGGTGCAATCATAACTGAGAAAATTCATTTTGAAAATGTAGAACTTTGATACTTTACGTAGAATGAAGGAAATAATGTCACACAATGTTTAGGAAGTATTTTTCAATTCATTTTACAATCAAATTTAATGTATAAAATGTCCACCTCCACTTCTTGACAATAAGCAAGTTGATCTTGGAATTCTCGTACAACATTTTGTAGGACCTCAGGGGTTATGTTGTTAATTTCTTCCGTCATCCTTACTTTCAAATCGGCAATAATGTCTGGTCCATTGGAATATACTTTCAATTTCTCATAACCTCATAAGAAGTAATCGAGAGGAGTCAAATCGGGGGATCGGGGCAGCCATTCAATCGTTCCACGTCTTCCAAACCACCTATCCAAACTTTCACTCTTCAAGGATATTGTGTGTGAGCCTCACACATCCAATGAGGATTTTCTCTGCTTCAATATCTACAATTTTGTCTATTAACCGTAGCTTCATCGGAAAAAACAATTTTGTTTATGAATTGCATATCTGCTTCCATTCTGTCCATCATTAGTGTACAGCATTGTTGCCTTCTATCAGGATCATCCTCATTTAACTCCTGAACCGACTGAATTTCATAAGGATGGTATTTTTCTTTATGTGAATTTCTCACATCATTGTCAGCGGCAAGTTGTCTACTTGTCGTATGCGGATTTTCCTCAATCGCTAACAGTACATCTAACGAAGTTTTTCCCAATAGGTGGATTGGAAGACGTGGAACGACTCTCGATTATTTCTTATGGGGTTATTGAAAATAAAAAGTATATTTCAATTGATCGGACAATATTTCAGATTTAAAAGTTGGGAAAACGGAAGAAATTAATAACATAACCCTTGAGGTCCTACAAAATGTTGTACGAGAATTCGAAGATCGACTTGCTTATTGTCAAGAAGTGAATGGTGGTCATTTTGAACATTTAATTCATTTGTAATATAAACATTCTGTGGTATTATTTCCTTCATTCTATGTAGAGTATCAAAATTTTACATTTTCAAAATTAATTTTCTCAGTTACGATTGCACCAAATCTGAAAAACTTAATAGTGCTGAAGAGGGGATGAAAATTCCTTCCGAACAAGAAGCCACACGACCCCCCTTGTAATTTAAATTTTTTGAGGGAGTGCTCATAATTCAAAGGGGGTGCAAGAAGGAGTTTATATTTTCATACTGTGAATTGTCAAATTGACAATAGAAATCCACCTGTTTCAGAATTTTCAAACAAATACATAATAACGCTAAAAATGAATTAATTCCATACCTATGGACCGCACTGTATATAAATATATATATATATATATATATATATATATATATATAAAATATATATATATATACAAAACTAAGGATATTGGAGTGAGCGGCAATGAAAAAGTAAACTCTTTAAGGTTTATCCAAGCTTTCGGAAATATCCATCATCAGGGAGAAACTTTGTTGAGGTTGGTTTCAATGATGTTAAACATATTCATCTAACATAGTGATACAAAAGAAAAAAACGTTGATCAAAGAATAAAACGAAGTTCAAAGTTAATACAACCACATTAGCGTTGTTTAAAATTATATAAATGTAAATGTGTACTCTATGGGGTGTGACAATTGGAACTGACATTCAGTGAGTTCGTTTATAAGTTCCAAATTCCCCAAAACAAAACAAAATGGATTTTTGGAACCCCTATAGGATCAAATATTTCCTCCATTTTGGCTTGTTATGTAATGAATGATTTGCTAGACAATTGTGTTTCACGAGTAAAATTCAACATACGCCTTATTAAGCGTTCCGTTGATGATTTGATTCTATCAATACTCTCTGGAGGTCATTCTTTAAATTTTTTATTCTCATTCATTCATTATAGAAGAAGAAACACAACACAGTGTACCATTTTCAGATATGAAACTAATCAGATCCCAACAAATTACAATGATTACGAAATTGTACAGGAAACATATATTCAGTAATATATTTATAAATTATAATTCGTATCACCCACAAAAAATGAAAATAAATTTGGTTATATCTATGAAAAATAGAATCTTGAAAATTACTCATCCAGTTTACAAAGACGAATCTTCATTCAAACTACAAAAAATGTTATTGAAAAATCCATATCCCAAACATCTAATTAATAAATTACTTTTCAATGAAACTAATTCCAAACCACTAATTCCCAAATAAATTTTTAATTAAGAACAAAAATTCAAATTTCTGAAAAAAATATGAAAACTATTTCAAAATCACACACTAAAGTGAAAAGTCCCATACAAAATGATCAAAAGTTCAATGTTGTATATGAAATTCTTTGTAAGGATTGTTCTAAAAAATATATTGGCAAAACCTCGTATCTCAAAAGTCGTATTCCCATAGAAGCTACTGTAAACGAAACTCATGCGCTCTTTCGGAATATGGTTGTCAGAAAGACCATCGAATGTACTATAATAACACACAAATTTTAGATGCTGAGAAAAATGTAACCAAACGAATTTTCTTGGAAATGGTTCACAATAATTCTAATAGTCATTCTATGAATAAGAGAACTGATTTGAATAATATTTGTCAAATTCATACATATTTACTGAAATTGAACAAAAATTTTTGATATATCAATCAGTATTTGAAATTTTCCAACTTGATAAATAAAAATATACAATTGTCACTGTTATAAGGTTTTTTTTCGTTCCTCATAACAGTAATTTCATCAAATCTCATGTTAACCTGAACAGTTAACAAATGCAGATTGTTATTCATTATATTTATAATTTTAGTCGTCCTGAGGAAGGCAATAAACAAAGCCGAAAGCTTGACGTATTTGAAAGAATTCACTCCCTTCCACCTCCCTGCATCCCCACAGGAAATCTACTTCTATATTACCGCCAGTCACGAATACTTATAACTATATATACTTATATATATATATATATATGTAGATTTCCTGTGGGGATGCAGTGAGGTGAAAGGGCTTTTTTTCAAGTAAATTCTTCCAAATACGTCAAGCTTTCGGCTTTGTTTATTCCTTCCTCAGGACGACAAATTATAAATTATAATGAATAACAATCTGCATATATTTAACAGAAAAATCTAATCGATGCATTCCAGCATTGGTTACATTTGCATTTTTTACATATTTTGCCTTGTCTGTTTATCTCATATCAGCCCTAGGGGGTATTCTATGATTTCATAGATTAGGATTTATTCCGGCAAAAATATAAGTCGGAATTGAATTCAAATCATCCCACTTTGCTATTTCGTGGCGTTACTCAGAACATGCTAGAAGCTGGACTTATGGTGCCCTGGACTGGTCTATACCAAAAATCGTTGGATACCTATCAATGTGCGGAAAACTTCATGCCTTCGAACTCCATGGCATTGGGTTGAAATTGACTTGGCAAAGTATACAAATAGTATACAGTTTCAGATTGTTATTCATTATGATTTATAATTTCAGTCGTCCTGAGGAAGGCAATAAACATAGCCGAAAACTTGACGTATTTCAAAGAGTTTACTTGAAAAAAGCCTTATCACCTGACTGCAATCCCACAGGAAAACTACTTCTGTATATAGATAGCCCTGAATGTTTATCCCATATCAGACCTGGGGAGTAACCACTACCCCCTGAATTATAAGTCCCAATTTCCTCTAGAAGAGGAACTAAATACGTTTTGGTGCGACAATATATATTCACAATGAATTGGTTAAAAAATAAAATGAATATACTCCACTCAACCAATGAAGGAGGGGGCAAAAATATCCCCTTATATTTAGAGAGAATTAGACAAATTTTCAAGTTTGGTTCCTAAATGATGTAAAAAAGAATTACTGTGATAATTATTGAATCATGTTATCTGGCGTCAAATTTTATTTCATATATGGATTTTGTTTCAGAACCTCCCAAGGAAATACCACCACCACCAACATCTAAAGGATTATGGGGATGATAGTCAATGTTATCTCTGATGAGTGGTATAGTTACTCAGTGAAAATATCATTTTGATTGAATCCATCAAGATGAAACTTATTATTCGTGGAAAATAAAATGTTATTATTAATGTGGTTTCAATCAAACCTTGTCATTCATTCATAAGTGCGATTATAATGCCAAAACATTCCAAAAGTGTTCTTCCAGCAAGAATGTTATGATAAAATATGTCTAGTAATGTTTTTGGATTTTCCCACGGCAATTATTCATATACCAATTGAACTTACCACTTGCCAATCGACAAGTAATACCGCTCAATAAATAACCCAGCGTTCATTCATGCATTAGATGTATCTATATTTTGACAATATAGCCATGGAAAACTATACAGAAAAAACAAATCAATTTTCTCATGAATATATACATGTTGAACATGAAACTATTCCGTAGGAAAGTGGCCTTCCCAAAATTCATTCTGAAAACATAAAATATATATGAGTCCGAAGGAAAAAAGTTGCTGAACATGGATGATAGAATGTTCCTCCTCAGATGAAATTCAATCTGAATGATATGATACTCATTCTAGCTGTGATAAATCAAAATTATTCTGGAAGTAAAAATTGAAAAGGTAAGAACCAAAAGTATATAAGTGACATTTGTTGTGAAAATCTGTTCACGGTCTAAGTGCATTCGATATTGCTGGTGTCATCTATTAGCCAATAAAAATAGCTTATTTACCATGGAGTAATTACGCGCGTTTTAACTGTCGGGTCTTTCAAAAAAAACGTGAAAGTCATTCGATTTGAATGTGTGATAGCTTTTGAACTGATTGCCATTATTAAACTTCCATTGTTGATCATTCATCATATTAAGTAAAAAAAAAGAGTAACAGAATAATGTGAGTAGCCGAATGTATAATGTGTAATTGCTTTGAAATTCAATGTCATTGATTTGAAACGAATTTCCTGAACATATTCCCAAAGAAGAGTGTAAAATACCGGAATTTATTTTTTCCAGCGAATTCATCCTAGCGTCAAAGCATTGATGAGGAATATTCATATGCCACTGATGAAGCAGGCAGTAACTACAGTCTTTCTGCAGAGGATTTTGAAGGTGAAGAGTTGTTTACCCTAACGTTCAAATTCCTCCCAAATGAAGAAGAGCTACTTGCCATCATTTGAATAATATAATAATATGCAGGTGCTGATGGAGGTACTGTACAAATGAAACATGATACGGAATTTGCTATCCATCAAAGAGAATTGAATAGTGTACTCAACAACTTTGTCAAAGATATCGCATACGCCAAAGAAAATAAGAATGTTTATGTTATATGCCTTGATCTTGAAAAAATACTTTTCTATTTGAGGCAGCTTTGGAAATAGATTTTTTGCATCAACGATTCAACCTCAGAAAAGTCTCACATGTACATGGAATGAAACTATTTTCTCTTGGGGATCCACCAAATAGCATCGATCACTTCATACGCTACACAATAAAGTACCCATCGAATTAATTGTAACTATTCATTCTACAACTGTTTGAAAACTGGTAACATTTATTATCTTTTTATTATGAAGCATGAAATGACGCGCTTCGGACAATGTCGACTGAGTTTTTACATGAGGCCAGGAACTCTGGCGTTTATCTCAACCAGTGGCGTAACATTATACCTTTCAACGTTAAACATGATCTTCCCCTTGGAACAGTCTTTCAAAATGGAATACCCACTCACATCTAAATCAAACCAAACACTTCATGTGTTCCAACATCGAATATATCCTAACCCAAAGCTTGTCTATAAAACCCCAAATACAACACTTAAAGCCTTCATGCAAGTTTCCCCTACCGGAAAGAATTTCTGCCTCCATTGGATCGTCCAAAGCCGGGAGCAAATTTTCCCAAAAAATTTCCTAATCAAACCCTCAGAAGTTGGATAATTGTACAATTCTACAATTCCCAAGACAATGATGGGAAATGGCCCTTCCAAATGGGGTCAGTATGCGGGAATAAATGACCATGTTACCCCTTTTTCAGGGAATGAATCCACCAAACATTCTTCATTAGCCTATAAAAATTTTTCTTATTCGAACAGTTCTGACTATGCTCCTACAAATGTGGAACCATTGCAGTTATCCCCTACGTTAAACAAATATGCTTAATATTGCAATAAACACTTGGGTAGTTAGATCTGTTTGCCGGAAATTAAACAACAATAATTGCAATCGCTTCCCTACTCTTATGATCCCTTTTTCGTCCATAAATGGATTCAACTTTACCAAACACCCTTTTCTAATATTTTTCTTCTCTTTCAACACTTGATACTCCTCAGGGAAACTTTGTTGTTGCGCTAATTCAACTAAATCCACGGATGATTCTTCAGGTTCCTCCACTGTCAAAGAACCGGTTCTGCGTTCTTTATTTCGACAACTATAGCTACAGTACCTCCACACCCTTCTCATCCTTTGAAAACTCAAAAAATCATCAAAGAGAAAATCAGGTTTAATTTTAACCATGAGTAGAGTCTGAACTTGTCGCCTTTTCTCTGGAAGGTCTGATATTGGTTCAAATAGAAAATATGGCTGAAAAATATCTCCTTTTGCTAACCGCTCAGGTCCGTGGAACCATTTGATATAATTGTGCAAATCCGAGCGGATAACTCCCCGTGATACTGAATCTGCTGGGTTCATCCGACTTGATATAATTTCAATTTCCAAAATTCGTCATATTCTGAATTTGGGTCACCTCATTTGCCACGATAATCTGAAATTGATCCAGTTGAGTGCCACTGTCAAATCACTCCATAAATATATTTTTGGTCATTCATAATGGATTGCCGATTTGACTGTTTACTGATTGTGCACTGAACAAGGCACTACATAACTCAATGAACTTTTCCAGATTATCATTCAAAGACAAGCAAAGTACCGATTTTCCTTTCGCAAATTCTGGAAAGTGTTCCAAACTATCCACAAGCAGGCTCAACTCTCATATGAACGATATCACTTCGAAAATAACCGACGCAAAATGGAAAAATTAAAAATTCTATTCAACTTTTACCATTTATTTCTATAACATACCATTCATTTTATCAGGGAATGCCGCATCAACCAGAAAATGGAAATGGGGGAAGAAGTAAAGAACGAGAAAAATTTGCAGCTGATATTCCAAACTATATCTCCTACGTTCAAGGTACCAGTTTTTCTGTGACCAGAGCGTACTAATTCTGCTAGGTATCCCTTTCTGAATCAAGTTTCAATGCCATGTCTTATCCTTTGTCCAGACCAAGGGCTTCAATACTAGATGGGTCTTGTATTAACATTGAGGAACTCAAATATCAAATTGTCGTTTCCTGAGATATAAGTTGATGTCAACTTTTCATGATGCACTCACAATCACGAAGAATGTTCATCGTTTGTTCGAATTCGACCACAGCTCTTTCCGAATTACGTTTCGAACGTTCTCTGATGAATCGCACCAAACATTACTACCATCCTTCCAATCAGGCAGCGGTGAGAAGATTTAAAATTTATTGCATCTATTTACCAAAGAGTATTCTTCAATTTGTCAATTTATTCCTTCAACAACTCATGAGCTCCAACAAAGTATGTTCCGTTGTCGAATTGAATGATTTATACTGTGACAGAACACAACCCGAACTTATATAATTGATAGAAATTCTGGTTGATTTTCAATATGTTTTTGTTGAACCTTCTTTTGTTGTGTGATCGTCCAGACAGCCAGCTCCACTTCTCAGGTAGCAGCATTCTGGTAGAGGGTATACAATCCATCTGCTTGCTAGATATAGTTTTTTCATTTTTTTCTTCCAGTAATCTTCCAAGTTGTATTGCCGGTACCAGTCACGTATATATTCATCTTCGCCAATTGAGGGGATGAACCCTATACTACATCCACACCACCCAATGACAATTAGTCTAGTGACCGACCAGAATCTTTTTGTGTACACACATAACCAATCAACCCGTTACGATCCTCGGCCACTCTTTTATAATACGTTCTATCAATATGGAGAATTCTATTTGTGCGTGGAGCCGGGATCCATGCCATAGCAGAGAGTTACATTGTAGAAATGTAAACATACACATCACGAACATTTCTCACTATAGCTATTGAATTGTCACAATGAGATACTTTTATATACTGAAATTAACTCCGAACAAATATATCTTGACGATTTGATCTGGCAATGACTTGATTGAACTTGATCATAGATATATTCTTCGAACTGAGTATTCCAGATTCAAACCAGGAAACCATTCCAAAATCCCAATTTTTCTATCTTCACAATTTTATTTGAATTCCAAGATAACAAACTGTTGTTAACTCATTTATATATTCAATATTTGAATTCGTGAGACTGTTTAATGATTAATCTTACCAAAGATTCCTATAGAATGTATTCACGACACCTCACCACAAATCAAAAAGTTTATAGTGATCAAGCCAGAAAGTTTGTTGTATTGTGTGAGGGTGTGCTCGAGACGATGTTCAATCCGGAGCATGTGAAGTGTTGTAATGTGTGATATGTGGAATCAATATGTATCTTTATGTGTGAGCAATAATCTGTAGAATAACTTTCATTCACTAATATCATTATATCATCTGACTGAAGGAATGATTATATAACATTAGTGAAAACCATATTTATGTAGAACATGTATGAGCAATAACCTGTAAAATAAATTGAATATACAAATGTCATTATATTATATTCAATAAAGGGTTTATAATAGAACATTAGTGAAAACAATATATATGTATAATATACTTGTGGACAATAACCTGTAAAATGATTCAATATACCAATATCATTATATTATCTGGATGAAGGATTATCAATGGAACGTTGAAACATGCCTAACAAATAACTCGCCGTAGAAATACAACTTATTGCCAACCCCTCTGTTCTGAACTACTTCCACAATGTCTACCATCAAAATAATTATTCAATTGGTGCATATGCCAATATTCGAATTCTACAAATGGATTTGCAATCCCAAACTTGCATAGAAGTGCTCTAAGATATCTGTTTCAAAATTAGTACTGAATTTCCCCATGCAAAAAACACCGCTTTTTCCAAATTTCAGCTAAAACTTTGGTGCTTCACACTTTGTTGACATGTCAAGCTCGCGGAAAATTTTTACTTTGAAACAGAATTTCCACGTTTTATGGCTCCGTGGTTGGATGGAAGTCATATCAACTGATGAGGAAAGTGTATTCTTTCATTTGAGATATTGGATTAGAAGAGCAATATTATTGGAAGATTGCAGGGTATCGTAGAAGTGTAGTTCCGACAAACTTATAAAGAACCTAGATTTGCTTTGGCTACCCCTAAAGTTGATATTATTTATATCAGATCATCCAACGTAGTGTTTTCTTTCATTCAGGATGTTGTATCAGCAGCGAAATATTACTGATAGATCACAGGGTATCGTTGAAGTTGAGTTGAATACACATTTCAATAATATTCCCACATTTGTTTTTGCTGTCTCCAAAATTGATATTATTCCCTTCAGTTTGATGAATGAAATGCATTTTTCCATTCTAGATGTTGAACTGCTCTGAGAATGTCGTTGGGAGATGGCAGCGTAGTGTTGAAATTGAATCGTAGGAATTACATACGTTACATTTGAAGCTTATGAACCTCATACTTATAAAGTGTTCATACTCACCTACTTCTCTTCATACAGTCCTAGACTTGCTATCAGTTATTGTTTCATCTCATTACATCCGTTGCAGGAGAAGAAAAAAAACCCTCGAAGGAATTTTACTTACTTTCTGCTAGGTTCTTGCCATCAGAAACCTTTTCTTGCAGGAGCAGATGACGATTCAAACCATTTGCTTAGTATGTTCTTTTTCTGCGTGATATTTCCATCATCAATCAATACTCAACCAAAATCCATACATTTATTTGATCTTACAAGACCCCGGGTTCATCCGTCTCAATACTCTTCCAGCAAGGAATCTCCTCAAAGCCAGAAGAAAGCTACCTTTCGAAAGTGATTCACTAGTTCCAACTGAATTGCTACGCACAGGTAAATAAAACAATTCATACTTTTTTAACCCAAAAAATAAGGGCCCTGCGAGATCAACACATCAAACTTTGGAAGCTGCAGCTTGGTTTAACCTGTCTTTTGGAAGGAGTGCGAATGGGGTATGTATGAATTTACTAGTAAATCTTTCACAAATTGTATATTTCGATATAATTTTTCTTTCTGTTATTCTCTCTATGACGATCCAATATTTCTTCTCAAAATGTAATGTTTGGACTCCAGCATTCTGATTGATTATTTTTTCATATTCGAATTTTTTTGATACTTTATCATCATATATTGACTTCTCTCATATTTTCGAATGAATTCTTTGGGAACTTCATTATAAAATCGTAAAATCCATGCGATTGACAAAATATCATAATTTGCTTCAGGAATCTCTTTCATATACTATATTACTTACTGTTATCTTTCTTTGTTCTTCCTCCATTTCATTGACTGCGCAATCAAATCGTTAATTCGAACAATGTTCTCCATCTACACTCAACCAGTGCAGGCCTTCCCAACATTTACTTTCCAGCAAAAAATTATCTTCTACAATCTCAAGCACCCACATCACCAGGATTCAGCTGTCCTGATACGTGATTCCACTGCTTTTATTCTGTTACAGAACGTATTCTCTTTACTCTGTTCTCAATTAATTCTTTTCATGTACCCAATAAAATGACTTCAAGGTAGTGAATTCTCCAGATTGTAGGTTGAAGAAGGGTCGATATGCCTCTCCGCATTACGACGTATGACGTTTTCCGTACATTACCCATCATCTATCCAAGACTCGGGATTTCGAGACTCCTTGCATAGTGTATCAGTTTCCTGGGAGCTTAGTTCCTGATATGTGAGGGCGTTGATGAAACCCCCTTGAGAAACTCAAGTCTTTTGCGAAACAGCGCTTGGCAGTCGCAAAGCAGATTCCATCAAAGTTCTTACAGTTACGGCACAGACCACTCAATTCTCCAATCTTTTCGACAAATTGGTCCAAACTTGCTCTTATAACACAATCCAATCATTCCAATTTGTAAATTTTCATGTTTTTTGTAACAATTTTATTCGAAAAATTCCATGTATTTCCATTCTAATGAAAACACAAGCTGCATAGGCTACTACATATGATTTTAAAAATAGTTTTTTCGCGCTAACTGATCTGGAAAAATATAGTTAGTTAAGTTAGAACAGGTTTTAAAAGGATGTATTCTCTCAAGGCATTTCACCGCTGATTTCCCCAAATGTTTTCTTTGAATTTTTCAACTCTTACACCGAGAAAAATTGTCCAAGTAACATTTGTTGCTGACTTTTCTTCATTTCGGGTAGGTCAAATTTTCATTGTGGGAAATATTTCTGTCACTTCTGTCAGCAGAAAGCATGTTTCTGATGAAATAATGAAATAATGAAAAATAATAACTGTTTGGGGTTAAAATTTCCTTTAATAAATCAATAATACTGAGACACAGATAACTCATTTGGACATAAACTGTAACTGTTATTATCAAACCAATATTTCTGAAATATGATACCTGTCCTAGCAGCTCATATTACCTCTATCATCGACGGGCAAAATTATCACAGGATTCAAAATATTGGCCAGTAGTGATCTACTGCATAATTTCCAAGCTTTCGATTGTGTCCGCCCTAATTCACCAAAACTTCACTCATCACGCTACACCACGCAAACAAATTCGCAACGCCTTGGGGGCGAGGTATGCAAAAGTGCGCATATTCATTAGTCATTTTAGTATAATCAGTTTGTAAGTGTGTAGTATGTGCACTTTGTAAGTGTGTAGTATGTTCACTGTCAGGCACAGACAATTACAGAGATACAAACTCTGCATTTTCATTTTATTATAATCATCAGTTGTACAGTGAGTTTTGGCGTGTGTTCGATAATGGAAATCAAGAACCCACTCAGGGATTCTGTTTTGACATTTCAAAAACATTGAACAAGTAATGCGTCATGCCAAGAGGTAATCAGTTGATTTGAAGGGTTGCAAAAATATTGTAGAAAAAAGGATGGATGTAAGTAGGAGAATTAGGCTGGTTCTGGGTCCCCACCCCACTATGACGTCATGTGTGACCTTGAATGCTTGCAGGTGTGCAATGTGTGTATGTTTGACCTTGAGATTTGACTTTGAAATTTGTCATTGAGTTTTGACATTGGGTTCCGTCGACTTTGAGATTTGACCTCCAGTTTTGACCTGGGGTTTGACCTTGAGATTCATAACATTAAGTTTTGACTTTGAGATTTGACCTGACTTTTGATGTTGGGATTGTTTCGGCAACTTCGAGATTTGATCTTAATTTTTTCATTTGACCTTAACTAAAGTTGTGGCGTGATCATAAATTTCATGTGAGGTCATGACCTTCATGAATCCTTGCCTCTCCGAGCGAGGAGGGCGTTCATCCTGTGAGAGAGCTAAGAATAGAGTGCGAGTATTGATGAGTGTGTTGATGGTCAAGTGCGCAATGACCTTCACACTCCCATCTACTGAAAATGGGGTGGGGATGTCTCTTATAAAAATGTGTGAAGTCGTTGGTGAGAAATCAGATGTGAGATGATATCATCAGAGTGAATACAGAGTACAAGAAGTGGTGTATCAATTCAGAGAGTGTATTTTTCATCAGTAGAAATGATCTATATTTTTTCATACAGTGTTACTATGTCTTCTCTTCCAAAAGTTGTGGAGTTGAATAGAATCAATTTTTCCAGATGAATTCAATGCAGACAGTGTCAGTTGCATGAATGCTTCAGATTTCAAATATACAATAACATATTTGGGTCAGAGTCCACAAGTATCAGAGGGTTTGGGAACTCGACCTCTAGTAGAATTCAACTTCATTGAATGATTATATTGTTTATATGTTGATAGTTGAGATATAGTGACTTTAGGTCAAATATAGATATTTTTTCTCTAGAAAAATTATATTCAGTGTGGAAGAAATATATTTGGAGCATCACACTTTTCTCATGTAAGCAAAATTATTTGAATATCAATTCTCGAACATGTGGATGCACTATGCCTCCCAACATTGGGTGGAAGCCGTCGACATCAATATAGCCATCGAGAGACTATGTTCCTATTTGAATGCTCTGGCTGAAGATGCCATCCATGCTACAGTCTATGATTTGACTGTTTGCTTCGATGAAGATGAAATTCAAAGATGTGCACATTTATCCGAGAAGTACGTCAAGGGTGCAGTACTTTGTGAGGAATTCAGTCAAGGCGCCATCATCATACCACAGTTCAGTGAAGAAAAGATCTAATTGCATCTGGGAGGATATCCCTTCCACCATTCCTGCTCGATGACATCATCGAGAAATATTAACTATATGATGAACATGATGATGAGTATGGTCATGTAGATATTTGATATGAAATAAAATATATATTTACAAAATCTTGTTTATTATCTTTCCATTACACATAAACATTATTGATATACTTAAAAATATTCAGATATAGCACAGAAATGAAATATTGAACATTTCAAAGTTAAATACGAACAGAGCCATCCAATGCATTGTAAGTCAAGAAGGTGTCGTGTATAATGAGTGCATAGACTTCGGTGTTGCCTGGAAATTTAGTTTTTTTTGTTTTGAACTCCAGCTTGATATCCACTGTAGATGATTTTGTAGATTCGGTTGATGTGAACAATCAATGATGAACAGGGGGTTCTGTTGAAATCCCTCAAGGTCCATAAAAGGTTCACTCATATTTTTGTCATAATAACCACGTTGAAAGTCTTCATATGCATAGTAAGCTGAAGAGAATGGTTTTTTGTCAAAGTCCAGGTTCCAACGCTCATATGGGTAGACTTCAGAGTTCAAATACACTCGGATGTTATTTATATCTGCATTTATGAATTTTGTCACATCCAGTGCTCTGTTTTCGGATGCGTTGGTACTTTGAAAACCAATAATCATAAAGCGAGGTGTTTCCAAAGTGTTGGTTATTTTTATTGCCCATATGTCTGGAGATGTGCTACGCAATAAGGGTCATTCATAAAGAACCCACATACGATAAGCCAACTTGATTTTTGAATTCAGACCACTCTTATTTATTCTACTGACTAATTTGAGCTTCTGCTTGTCATCGGGCACAAAATATTTTATTTTCCATTCAATCTTTGTGATTTCCAAAGTGGCATCAACTTCTCCAATATATGCATTCTTGAATGAGCGAGCTATAATCAAAATCAGTTCTTGTTTTGCATTCAGAATGCTCTTTTTATAATCCTCGGCATAACCCATCAAATATTTGGGAGGAAGTTTTCCACTGAATAAATGACTGGGTGCATCAATGATGTGTTGTTTTGGTTCGAAAAGTCCTCATTCAGTTGTCAAAAGCATGTGAGAGTGTGATTGACCAAATGGAACCATATTCTTCATCGTGGATGTTATGCCTGGTTTTCGAACAACGGCAACTTGTTCACCACCCATTTCATAGCGGATCTCATCGAAGAGGAATGCCAAAGCATTTTTGGATAGCATACCTTGTTCACTTCATTTGGTTTGAATTTTTCCTCAATGTAAATGAAACTGTCGGCAATGACCAGTATTACATCGTGATTGTTGATTGCAATTCGGATTTCATCTGAGTTCTTGAACAATAGTGATCCGTACGGTTTATAGGTATGCTCGTGCAGACTTATGAGAAAATGGTCAATCACTGGTTCATTGAAAATATTCAACTTGTCACTGTTTGCTTCGAGTACCATTTTATTGCCGCCTTCAAATTCTGAGTCCAATAGATTTCAGAAAATTAAGATCTCTCACTGACAATGTATGTCTTTGCCATTCAGCATACACTTGTGGAATGACCTTCTTTCTGACAAATCTTTTCTTTCTGACGATATTTGATGGATGACGATTGTTGTGACCCGAAAAGAGAAGCTACCCGCCAAACTCCAGATCACCAGGTTCTTCAAAATAGTGTACAGATACACTGCACAACTCTATTAAAAATTATACTCGAGTGAGATCAATCGAAAACTATATTGCAAAAATATATGACATTCAGAATGCAAAAATTACTGACACTTTTATGATAATTATAATCTGTCGAATTAATGGCTCAAAATCAATAGTTTATGAGCCAGTTAAAAAAAACGAGAAAGTTATAATATAAAGTATGTTTCCAACAGTCTCCCACCGGAGGAACGTTCACATAGAAAGAGTGACTCATTTGTAGACGGATACATACTTTATAAAAAACTACTATACAGAAAGTATGAAGGAAGCTATAGAACAAATCTTTTTGGCTTCTTAATTTGACGACCACTCCTAGTACACTTCACTTCATCGGGTACTTTTGATATCAGAAACGATATCTGTCACTCCCGCACTATCATAACTTTCAGGTGAAACTTCATTCACCTCGTCGGTACAGGTTGTAAATTCAACCTGACCAGTGGTTTGGCTGCTCACTATGTCTTAGACATCCGATGTGGAATTTTTTGTACTATTTGATTTATCGATGCATTCTAAGGGATAAATCTTCTGAATTGGTCTGATCAAGGATCCTCTTGCGGTTTTTACTCGAACTAGACGAATTTTGTTATCTCTTCCTGCAACTACTTCTACGACACGACCTAAGGGCTAGTCTAGTCGTTCATGATTTTCATTACCGACTATTTCACCAAGGGCAACTTGTCGACCTTGTTCCTTTTCAGTTAGTGGTGTTAGTTGTCCTAAGTACTCATTGCGAAACCTGCTACGTAAAGTTGTTCTCAACCTCTGTTCGTAGATCATCTTTCAACTAAGGGACGTTTCATCTACAAGATCACAATCTGGAACACCACTTCCAGATAGATCACGCAGAAACATTGCTGGAGGTAAGGCTATCAAGTCTTCCGGATCAGTAGACAAATACGTGAGGGGTCTCGAATTTATTACAGCTTCGCAATCGCACAATATGGTTGAGAGATCTTCATAAAATAACGAAGTACGGCCAAGTACCTTGCGTAACAATTTCTTCAAAACACCAATGAGGCGTTCCCAGAATCCACCCCACCATGGCGCTTTTGAAAAGTTTGTCGCGTTATCACTGTATATAGTTTTAGGTCTACCACGTCTCGCTATGAATCGGCGAAGGGCTTGTATAAATTTATGTGCAGATAAAGATGTGGAAAGTTTCAAGTGTACTGCCCGATAAACCGCACACGTAAAAAGACACACCCACACTTTTTCGCCATTTTTCAAGAACAAAGGTCCCGCGAAGTCTATACCGATGACTTCAAAAGCCACAGCTTTCCGGATCCAGTCTATTGGAAGAGGCGGCGACTCCATATCGAATCGTTTAGAACGATATTTGTTGCAAGTAACACATGTGTAAATAATGGAGCGTACTGCAGGACGACCTCCAATTACACAAAATCTTCCTCTCAGTAGACTCAAAAGTCCCTGTGTCCCGACATGACAGGAGTTGACATGTAGGTCAAAAATCACCCGCTTCACTACAGGGTGTTTTGGTGACAAAATAATCGGAAAACGGATATCCCTCCCATCTTCTCTTCCTGAAATTCGGGTTTTCAATCGAATCAAGCCATTTTCGTCTCTAAAGTGATTGAGAGTGTTTATTTTTTGATGATTTCCATCTCCAAAACATTCCTGCTGTACAATTTTGTAGATGAACTTTTCTGCATTTTCAACTTCTGTGGCACTGAGACTACCTTGACGTTTAACTGTAGGTCTTTTTGAATTGAATGTAAATCGTTCAATCCATGCCATCATGCGAAAGGTTTTATTGATTTTCGAAAAATAATTCAAATGTCAATAATCAGAGCTACTATTCATCACAGAAGAGACTTTGACCAATGTCTTTTTCCTCTCCTTGTTGATCACTTCCTCATAACACACTATATCTTCTTGAGGCCATAGTGGGTGGTCTTCTAACCAAAGCATCCCTGCCTCATTTCGACCTTCATCGTCTGTGGTGATAGTTTGGAGGAAGAGATCTTTATTGGCATTCTCCAATTCTCCTCTAGATTTTTTCTCTACAGGTTCAATGATCCCCAGAACATCAAGTTCCCACAAGTCTGCTATGCAGACATTTTCCAAAGAAAGTGACATAACGGTCATTGCTAAACTGGAACCGTGATTATTGTGAGGTATATTCCCCATCAGAGTCCAACCTAGAAGTGTTTCAACAGCCACTGAACCACACTTCAAAATATGCCTCCTTCCAGTGTACAGTTTTCCCGCTACATCAGCTGAATCATGCACATCATTCAATTGAATACTTTTATGCTTGAGTTCCTCCAACCAGCACCCATGAAACACTGAGGAAATTTCATTGCAAAGTACATACTGATCAAGAACTTCGAATGAACAACTGTAATTTCCCACATTCAGCTTGATATCATAACAATTGTGCAATTTTTCAGCCGTATTCAGTCCTCCAAATAATGAATGAATTATCTGTTCAGTACGTTTGGGCTTATAACCCATTTTCTCGGCAGTGTTTTTCAAAACATATGATCTCTGTGAACCACTGTCTATGACTGCTCGTATCGAACGAACTCCATGCTCACTAATTATATTAACCCGTAAAGTTTGCAGAAACATATGAGTGTTTGTATGATTTGTCAATGATAGCTCGATAGCTGAAATTTCATCATTTCCTTTATCAGGCTCAGTCAAGTTTTGATTCAAGGTAATTTTATTTGCAGGCAATTCGGGGCACATCAAAGCAACATGTTGCTTGCCACATAAAAGACATTTCAAACGCTCATGGCACTTTCTAGATTGATGTCCAGTTTTCAGATACCTAAAACAGGCCTTTTTATGTGTTGATATTTTGCGTTTCTGTTCTAAAGAGTATTTATGAGCTTTGAAACAATTTTCACTGCCATGCGCACCCTCACAGAATATGCATTTGACAATATTGCAGTTCATCAGACCAGTAGCAGTTGGTATCAGAAATTCATCAGACACATGTTTATTTGCTTTTTTATGTCGACTTTTGTCTGAATTCAAGCCAAAACCATCTGCAGCCAAGGAAATGCGCTCTTCATTTTCGACTTCTGACTTCACAAAACTCATAAGGCTTTCCAGACGACTCATAGTCGATAATTCAGGATTCGCCCCGCCATTATTCTCAGACTGTGCACTAGGAACTAAAGAATGAAAATTCGAGAACCGCTGCCAAACTCGCAATCAGTCCTCAGCCAGGCAAGATTCAATTAGAGGAAATAACATAGCGGCGCAATTATCATTTTTGATGCCAAGCGTTTCAAGAGCCCTCAACTCATGGCATTATTGATAATAAGTTTCAAGATTTCCCTGACGTGAACTTCTATTTATAAGTCATCCCGCCCAAAACGTGATTCCAAACTGTCTATCACTATTTTATAATTTTGAGCAATTGGAGGAAAACTTTCGACTAGTTGTCTGGCTCTACTGTAGCGATATGGTTTCAAGAATATGCCACTACCCTTTTTTCCCAAAGCTATCGCCACCATCTTTCTGTTATGATGTTTTACCTCTTTCAGATCATTTTTGCTTGCACTTGCTGAATCCATAGCTCTGCCTATACCTGCAGCAGCACCGGCCAAACTACTCAATGCAGACAATCCGGCAAAAATTGGTTTCAATGGTAAATTTCCACCAACTTTCGGAATAGGTATTGCGTGAGGTGTGCGAGTTGCTTTCTTTCCGCCTGCTGCTTTTGAATATTTACGTGCTGCTTTCAATGCCATTGTTGTGGCCATTTTTCTGTTATTTGTCACGAATTGATTAGCTCCAGCTTTATGTAATTCATCCGAACTCTTCGTAAAATTTCTGCTCCGAATGTCACTTTTCTGATTTTATTTCGCCCATTTTTCTTCAATTTATTTTTTTTCCTACGCTTGACATTGTCTACATCACAACCCATACCGAAATGCCATCTTGCCTTCATTATGTTGGTGACGAGTAGAGCGGCTGCTCTCTCACGAATGCTTGCGTCCTTCGATTTGACCCTATCCCAAGCACTGTATTCAAGTCAAGTCAAGTCAAGTCAAAATATACTTTATTGTCAAAGAGAATAAATCTTGGTGACAAAGCATGAAATACACATATAATAGAACACATGTCAAAAAAACAAATATATAGGCATTACAAACATCAAAATTTCAGATTCCACAAACAAAAACACAAAAACTAAAAAAATGATGGTTTGCTTAGGTGAACATTTGAAGTCTGGAAAGTTACAGGTTATCTCTCGTTATAATTTACAGGTTATCACAGTAGAATTTATAGATCGAATAATAGGCCTTTTCGATTAAAAGATCTTGGACTGATCTCCGGAATTTTTTTAAATCTGTAATATTTTTCAGAATGGTAGGAAGATGATTGTATACCTTGATACTTTCATAAATCAGAGAATGCTTAGTCAAAGCGAATTTAGGAATAGGTAAATAAAGCATATGGTCCTGTCTGGTACTGCGACAATTGGATCGGGCAGAGTATATGCTAGTTTTATTTTTATGTAGTAGGCATACTGTTTTCAATATGTATAAACAGGTTACAGTTAGTATTTTGTGGCTGATAAATAGGGGTTTGCAGTGATCTCTCGATTTCGACTTTGTAATATATCTCAATGCTCGCTTCTGAAGAGCAAATATCATATTATGTAAATGTAAGTTACAATGTCCCCAGAAGGCTATTCCATAGTGAATATGAGATTCGATCAAAGCAAAGTAAGCCATTCTAGCTGTAGTATACCCTAGCTCATTCGATATCACTCTAATTGCATAACATCCACTAGAAACTTTTTTACTCAAATGGGATACATGTTCTTTGAAGTTTAATTTATTATTCATGTAAATACCTAGGAATTTAGTGTGCTGTTTGTTTTTTATGTAGTGGTTTTCCAATTCCAAATCGTCTAATTCACATTTGAAAGTAACTAGTTTAGTTTTGTTCAGGTTGAAGCATAGAGAGTTCGCGTTACACCAGGTTTGAATTTTTTGAACATCTATTTTTATCATATTTAATAGCTGATTTATTTCTTATTGCTCCATATAATAGTGGTATCGTCGGCAAATACAGTAAATCGTCCTGCGATATTAATGGTCATTGAGTCATTTAAATATATCAAAAACAGGCCCCTGAGGTACTCCATGTTTCATGTCACTGAGATCCGACTGTCCACTTGATGTTTTCACAACCTGGCAACGTCCTGTCAAATATGAACCGAACCAGTTCAAATTTGTTCCTCTTATCCCATAATGGCTGAGCTTCCGCAGCAGTGTTTTATGATCAACGCAATCGAAAGCTTTCGAGAAATCACAAAACACCGCTGCAACAGCCTTGCCATCATTCATGCTAGAGTATGCATTCTCTAGAAAAGAGAAAATAGCATCTGTGGTACTTTTCGAGCTTTGAAATCCGAACTGAAGATTTGATAAAACATTGTTTATCGAGAAGAAGGAAATCGACCTTTTTTTCAACAATCGTTCAATAATTTTTGAAAGGGTCGATAATAATGAAATGGGCCTGAAATTTGCTGGATCTTCCAGATCTCCGCCCTTATGTAGTGGAATAACCATAGCTATTTTCAGACAAGTCGGAAATATATCACTCCTGAATGATCTATTTATGCATTCAACCAGGAACTGTAAAGCACTTTGGGGTAGATTTTTGAATATTTGTACAGATATTTCATCCATACTCGCCGAAATTTTATTTTTAATTTCATTGATTATCTGTATAAGTTCGTACACATCCGTATCTGTTAGAGTAAAATTTTCAACAACATTTACGTTCTTGGAGTATTTCAAGGGGTCACAACTGGCTTTTATGTTCTCTTTCAGTTTGTCGCCAATAGAACAATAGTTGAGTTCTTTGGTTAATTTTAATGGGATTGGCCTTATTTTCACCCCTGAGATCATTTACTATAGACCAGTTTTCTTTTGTTTTATCATTGGCTATTTTGATTCTCTCTGCATAATATTTATCTTCAGCACTTTTGATAATTTGCCTATAAATACTCCTATATTTAGTAAAATATGTTAAAAAATATGCATTATTGGTATATTTCCTAATTGTATGTAATGATCTTAGGTTGTTTCCTGAATTTCTTATACCAGTTGTAATCCATGTTTTCTTATATTTTTTTATTTTCAGTTTGTACACAGGAAAAGATCTTTCAAAAATATCTGTCATAGTTTTATGAAAAGCAAGTAAGGGTTCGTCTTCATCTAGCATACTATTCCAGTTGATTATTTCACAACATTCTCTGAATTTATTGTAGTTCTTTCCGCTATAAATTCTACCATATCTGTAATCACAAGAGTGTTTAGTTTTCAAAAATACATTCACATATGAAGCCTCATGGTCCGAGAGACCAGAAGGAATAACCGAACAAGAGACATTCGCTTCATCGAAATTTGAGCAAGCATAATCAATGGTAGTGGATGAGTGCTGCGAAATTCTAGTAGGCCCCGTTACATGCATTTTAATATTGAATGATAAGAATAAATTAATTAAAGCTAATGTTAGAGCTGATTCCTTATCGTCAAAGTTAATATTTAGGTCACCGGCTACAAGAATATGAGCGTGAATGGGTATTTCAGAAAAAAGGGTTTCCAATCGATCTATGAAAATGAGCCCATTTGAGTTGGGTGGTCTATACATTTCTATGATATACAAATGGTTTATTTTATTACATACTACAGAAAATTCAAATTCATTTTCTACTATCATTGAATCATATTTATCAACCTTTACGAAGTCATCGTTCCTCCATGTTCAGTATTGGGACGACAATATTTAGATAATATGGAATAATTCGGAAGGTAAAAAGTTTCTTCAATATTCAACCAATGTTCCGATATGATTAAAAATTCTGGCATTTTTTTTTCCACGAAAAAAACAGAGAGTTCGTCAATTTTATTTCGTATTGATTGAATATTAAGTACAAGTAAGGTTATGCCTTTCAGTTGATTATCACTTAGTAGTTTATTTTCAGTACTATTTTGAATATTTGAATGAATGGTCCTAGAGGTCGTTAACCCACATTCATTTGATGGATTTCTTAGATTAACTAAGTCCGATTTCCTTTCATGTGATTTGACTGAGAATAATTATCGTCGACAGTTTTTTTTTTTTTCCAATTAAAGGTCAGATATATCTGTGGTGCATTCGGTATTTGTAGGTAATAACGTACCATCATTTTCAGTTATTTGTACAGATTTTATTACTATGTTAGTAAATTTTGGTGACATGATTTGATTTTTTATTTGGCTAACAACCTCAAATGTGCTTCCCTTTTAGCTTAGGGTCCATTACAAATGTGAGTGAGCAATTTCTGTTAGAACGGGTGGATCGTCTGATATAATAGGTTATTAGCTTATTAATAATTCGATCAGATGGGACATTACTTTACACTAATATTGAGAATGTTCCTTAAGGCTAAATTCAAGGTCTTAGTGTTACTTACATTCTCTGTACTAAACAAGTTGTTTGTCAGCTTTATGTCTAGCTTCAATATCGTCGAGATTCTCCGAATATTGAATGTCGTGTGTTCTAAGACCCTATCCAATTTATTGATGCCTGGATCGTTGCGTGCCAATCGTTTTTGTAACTTAGTTCCGAGTCCACAATATTGATATCCTCCAGGTAAATGCAATTCGAATGGTAGCTTATTGATCAACGAATTCACAAATCCCGAACAGTTTTCTTATTATTCGATCTGCTGCTTTCACGTCTGCTCCGTGTGGTGGTAGACATTTAATGAAATTAATTTCACGCATTTTCCATCAATGAATATCGCTTGACATTGTTTTCATTTTTGATGATGTGATTTGCAAAAAACAAGATATTATCCGATCATATTTTCGTATGGGACGCCATAACAGCTGATGCGTGACAATACCAACTTCATCGTCATATTCAAGCAAGACGAGATGAACTTACAACATATCTTCTCTGATCACGTCTGGCCCGATGTCACATTCAAAGAATTTATATTATGTGCGTGAATTGTTGGGATGATCAGTATGAATTCCTTGTCATTGATAGAGATCAAGAAGTATCTGATGGACGATATCGCAAAGGATTCGATAGTTTCATATATCCTTGATATCTCATTCGAAAAGACTTAATCATTCATCGAACTCCGTCAAGGAAACCGTCTACATCTTCTCGATCCATTCGAACCAGCATTCCCATTGGAAAAAAAAATTCTTCCAGCAGTGATGCATCATTTTTAGGTATTGGTAATGAAACCATCAAAGATGTGGATGGCGAGAAAATAGCTGCAACTACTCTATTCGAAACACCCACTTCGTCAATGACGAGTTCACGAGATTTGGAATCTTCCAGCAATGGTTTGCTGAAACAACATTTGCAAAATATTAGAAATGACAATAGTGCATATGATGGGAATTATACACTAAAAATGGGAAATCTAGAAGTCCGTTTTGATGATGGAAATATTTCCTTTTGGGATGATACTATGCAATTACGTCAATACCCTGGCACTTCAGATTTATATTACTCGATATTCCTCAAATAATCGCCTGGAGTTGGTGATGCAAAAATACGAAACACATATATCGAAATATTGGATTTAACGAAAGCATTGTACAAATAGCATGAAGTGAAAAATGGAATGAGATATAAAAAATCAATGAATATCAAGTAGTCATAAAGCCACTATTGGAATCGAGGAATAATTCCAATACACTTCAGAATCAAAGCGGTGGAGGAATGAAAAGATTAAAGTAACAGAAAGAGTTTACATCAAAACCGAAGAATTATATATATCAGAAAAAACCTCAAGAGTTAGTGGATCGCTTGCGATTGTTAATTGCTTCGAAAGCATCCGGTCATACAGGACATGAAAATGAGATCATATCAATAATAGTGGAGCTACGTGAAGAAGGTATTATATATTGATACAACTATATTGAACAATCACTTCATCATTGCAATATTACCAGAGAAGAAGAAGAAGAATGGCTAATAATATCAAACGTCATATTGTGGACGAGTTACATAAGCCAGCTCGTCGTAACTTCCAGAGGAGATCAACTGTAGTCAAAGGCAAAGGAGTTTTGTGGCAAATGAATCTGGCAGAATTTCAACCTTATGCCAAAATTAATTAAGGTTATCGATACATTTTGGTGGTCATTGACTGTTACTCCAAATATTTGTGGACAAAACCCGGTCAAAACAAAAACCGGTGAAGAAATAACTGATGCCATAGAGATGGTATTGGAAGATGCCCAATATTCTCCGAAACATGTGCAAAGCGATCAAGGAAAGGAATTTAACAACAGCAATTTTTCGTCATTGATGGCGCGAAAAAATATCAAACATTATTCCACTCTTAGTACTACAAAAGTATCTATGGCTGAAAGAGTAATTCGAACAATCAAACCTTGGATTCATAGGGAGTTTTCAATAAATGAAAATCATAAATGGTTGGAAATTCTCCCAATCATAACACATAAATATAACCATAAAAAACATCGTACAATAGGTATGAAACCCATCGATGTTAAAACCACCACAAAGTTGGAAATCATCAAAAAGAAAAAAGGAAATAAGATGAAAAAAATAAAGTCAAAATATCGAGTGAATGGCATAGTTCGTATTAGCAAGTATAAAAATTTATTCGAAGAGTGTTATGAAGCCAACTCCACCACGAAACTATTCAAAGTCGTCTAAGTCAACAGCACATAGCCACCAACATACATTCTCAAAAACATGGATAAGAATCCCATTCGAAGCTGCTTCTAAGAAGCTGAATTGCAAAATACTCAAAATCCTGACGTGTACCTTGTCGAGAAGATATTGAAGAAATAAAGGCAAAAAGTTTTTGTCAAATGGTTAAGTTTTTTCAATAAACAAAAGTTATGGATCTCAAAGAATGCCATTTTGTAATATCTCTATATGATATAATGTCTTGAAATGAAAAGCTAGTTTATGCTTCTAAGTATTTTTGAATTTTAATTGTTTGCAGTGTTCTGCATGGACACACAACCTCACAGGAATACATTCGCACAATCAAAATGATCAATTCAAATTCATTTATTAAAACAATCGATACATATATGAAAAATAAGAGCTATTCACTATCACTATGAAATACATTGTTCGAGTCTTTCATGCACTTATAGTAGGTCATTATGACAGCTTCATTGATGTTGTGGAATTCTTTCAACTCCTTCCCTGCATTCTTGCGTAAATCATCATTATTTTGTCCTGTCACATCAGCTTCAGCGCCCCGCGCACCCCACTCCGTGGATGGCGCCCCAACCTCGCACCATCCTTGTGTGTACCAACCTTCAGAATGTACACCCCAATATCTACTTAACCCCCTAACAACTAATCATCTATCATGATGACATCATCATTCACGATGACATCATCATAATCGTCGTAGTCCTCCACAATAATGTCATCAAAATTATTTTCTTCAGCCCGCCTGCGCACGAGCCCCACAAGTCTCCATTGAGGGTCTGTGTCTAACCATTCGATGTCCCCAACACAATCGCAATGTTCGTCGTACACTTGGACGGTTCCATCCGAATCGTCAGAATCCCAATGCTCCTCAGCTCCTTCCATTGACAAAGGGGATGAGTCTGAGTATCTGACTCATAATATTGGCCAGAAGAAGAGCTTACTTCATCTACTCGGATGGAGCCATCACCAGCTGGCAACTCCAATGAACTTGGAGGTGGTGAATCACCACGTTCCAACACATAAGAACTGGAATCAGCAACGGCTTTGGTTACGTCTGACATGATGATCAGAAGTGAGGAAATGATCGACGTCTCAATTTATTTATTGTAATTCAGAGGAGTGGAGGAGGTAAGTCAGGAGTAATAATGTAGTCGATCATTCTAGTTTCAAATATACTTATTTCCATCATTAGTTTGAGAATATTTTATGTGAAGACTGAATGTGATTTCGCTAGATGTAATTTTTTTGTTTATTCCTAACTTCATAACATTATGTTCTCTGTTTCCAAGTAATATTGAATATTTTGGAAAAAATATAAAAACTTGTCGTATAGCATTGTGCACACCGATGTTCTTCAACTTTCATCATTCTGATGTATAGCTGTTGTATTGATAAATAACATTAAAAATATATTCTTGATGGACTTGAGGGTGGCGCTTCGCAAGTGCCTCCCCCTGTGGATGGCCCCCCAACTCCGTACCATCCCTGTATGTACCAACCTTTCAAAATGTACACCCCAATATAAAAGTCCACTCCTAATCGTATATCATGATGACATCATCATCATCGTCTATCACGATGACACCGTCATACTCGTTGTCACTCACATCGTCCACCGGCTGTTGCACTGCCAGCCGTCTGCGTCTTGGTCTACGTATGTGCATTTAAGCCCACCACTCATCCTGGTCCATCCTTTTCCTCTCAGCATCACTTACACATCCACGAAAGTCTATGCAGACATGATCAGTGTCTCACTAAACCATCAGTCATCATCCTTATAAAATGATCTTCCACTTAAAGACGCAGAATCCGATTCGGAATCAGCCCCATCAGCTTGTCCCGAAGTAGATGGTTCCATCCATTCCCTGGGTTGTTGAGGTAACCTCATCTCCTTGATTAGGACCAGTTGACGTCCCCAGCATGCTTGGATGTGGTGAACCACCACGCTCCAACACGTAGGCTCTTGAGTAAGTAATAGCTCTCGTTACATCTGACATGATGATCAGGAGTGAGGAAATGATCGACGTGTAATTCAATTTATTCAATTCAGAGGAGTGGAGGGGATATGTCAGGAGTGGGGGTGAAGCGAAGAGTAGGAATGTGATCGATCATTTAAGTCGAAGTCTCACTATTTGGATAATATTATTTTATGTGTAGGCTAAATGAGATTTCACTAGATTTTATTCTTATTTCAACATAGATCTATTTGCTTTTCAGAAGAGAAAATTAATTCTAGCTCAGATGTGTCAAAATCATTCGAATGATTCAGAAAACTTTGTTTTTTTTAGTAGTAGAGAAGGTCATCTCGATGGGAGACTGATGTTGTATTTATCTCCCTCCCTCTGGACAACTCCTCTTCTAGTTCATCGAAAACATCATCACCAAGCCCTTCATCGGCATCCAAATAATCGTATCCGTTTGGAGCAGCGTCATCCAAAGCTCCCTCATCGTTGACGGTTTCCGCTTCATATGCTGCTGGTGCACTTGCTTCACCTGGAGCTTCTGCTTCTACTTCGTCTTCCATGAAGTCTGCTTCGTCTTGAATGTTCAAGTTCTCCATCATATTTACAACTTCTGCCACATCACGTTTGAAACACATATTGTTATGATTCTCAACAAGACACAAATTCACGAATGAATTCCTACCGTTGCAGGATTTGATTCATATGATTTTGGTCTCAATCCCACTCCGAGAAACTCGCACATGCGGAACATGAAGATGAGTCTTAGAAATAACTTCCATACTCTCTCCTCAAGCTATCCACTCGCCTAAGGCGTGTAAGCAACAGTCATCCTGCATATTGCCAGCGCATGCGCTTCACACGGACTCCACCTCTCAAGGAGTGGGAAGAAGGCATGAAACTACGAGTGCAGGATCGAAACAATCATTCCTTCGACTCTGCTCGCTGGTATCGATCTAACATGTTTTGTTTTGTTTCAGATTTTTTCCGACGATCATGAGATATTCCCAAAGATGGTATGGCTGGCAAGCCACTGCGATACCGGTTCTGGCTCACTCTATGGTTGTCGAATCGGAAAAATCTGCTGTTCCGAATAACGTTGGACTCATGGCAGGACCTTCAATGGTGATGCCTTCCAGAAGTGAGGGTGATAGAAACCGTAGTGAGTCAAATCCATAATCGCTTTCAATGGTTGACTATTTCTTTACTCCTGCTCAACAGTTGGAGGAGATGGTGCATAAGATGGAGCAAGATGTCGCACGGCCATCTGTTCATTATGATGAACTGAAACGAGAGAGGGTAGAACATGATGAACTCATAAATGCATCCAAGGAACTCCTTCGTCAGGCTGAAGAGAAGAAGAAACGCATTGTGGAGCTAGAGAAGTCGACTGCTATTCAAGAACCTAAATATCAGACGAAATTGCTAGTTCTCCAATGTTTCAAAGATTTCTGTGGGGCACATCGTGATATATGTAATAAATTTGAGAAATAAATTTGAATGAAGTTAAATTGATAATTTTGAACTGTGTCGATTGCCTGACTTGATGAAATAGATGGTGGAGGGTACATTCTGAAGGTTGGTACACACAGGGCGGTGCGAGGTTGGGGCGCCACCCTCTACTTCATTAAGTCTTTTTATTTTCATATCATATTGCAATTCTCATATTACATGATCTATTTTTTGACTCTCATTGAAACCCAAATGGTAAGGTTTTCTATATCATGCATTAGCCTACTCTGATCTGGTCTGATACAATGCCAATAAATGTGTCGAAAGTTCCCACCCAGAGTTCAAGCATATTCCAACAAATTCAAAATAAAACATACAAGCTTCATTTAATTTCGTTATTTCTTTCAAATAATGCACATGAGAAGACATCATCATTATTTTTTAAGTACATCATGTATTTTTACATATACTGAAGATCGTCAATCACATGGGTTGGCAACCAGGTGGTGGGAACGCTCAATAATGGTTGATCAGATGTCTTCCGATTTGGTAGAAAGGTTTTTCACTGGTACATAATCTCCGTTTTGAAAAATTCACACCGTGATGGTCCCCATGTGGATGGTGCATCCATGAGTGGACGCAGTTTTCTTCTCCAACTCTTCAATCCTTTTACATAGATTCAATTCAATTCAATTTTTATTTAATCCATAGAGCTGTGAGGCTATCGGACAAGTCAGATATAAACAAGGTTTACATAAAGTGTATAAGATAAGATATAAAAATATAAAAATAAAGTGTATAAGATAAGATATAAAATATAGACAGACAAAACATTTTATCTAAAACTATCAAAAAATTCATTAATGTTATAGGGGCAGAGGGCGAGAAGAAGTCTTTTTATCTCTTTTTTGAATGTGTGCACTCTTTCTATCAATTTTAGTTCTTCAGGAAGAACGTTATATAATCTTAGTCCCAGTATATCTGCAGATTTCTGAGATACTGTTAAACGAACATTGGGTAGATGGAAATTATTTTTTGATCTTGTATGATGATCATGTAGTGAGTTATTCTTAACCAAAGTTTTGCGTTGCTTGTGTATATATGTTAAAAGTTCCAATATATGTAGGCCATAGAGAGGAAGAATTTTAAATTGTTTGAATAGATCCCTGCATGAGGTACCATTGGGAACATTAGCAAGGCATCGCATAATCCTCTTTTGCACCAGAAAAACCTCATTAACTGCAGAAGAACTACCCCAGATGGTTATTCCGTATGTTAATCTGGATTGGATTTCCCCGAAATAGAAGAGCAGGAGTCCCTGTATGTCAATTATAGATTTGAGAGATCTTAGTTGAAAACATTTAATACTCAGTGTTTTGGCTAAAATTTTACAGTGAGTATTGAAGGATACATTCTGATCAAGTCTAATACCTAGAAAAGTAGAGCATTCCACCTTGTCTATAATTTGATCATCTATAGTTATTTCTACTGCTGGGTTATTTTTTATTCTGTCTGGTGTGAAAATTTATATGATTTGTTTTAGTACTATTCAGAAAAGAGAATTATCGTATAACCACTTACGAAGTGACTGAAAAGTAGTGTTAATGTTGTTTTGAATTTGTACCTCAGATTTGCCTGTGAATAATAACGTCGAATCATCTGCATACAAACAGGTAAATGCATTCAGGAGGATTAGAGGTGATTCATTGATGTAAAGTGTAAACAAAATAGGGCCCAATACTGAGCCCTGAGGAACTCCTATTCCTATCGGAAGTTCACTAGAAGTAAATACCAATTTTTCATTGTTCGCCACGTGATTTATCTTGATTTTCTGAAGACGTCCCTTGAGATATGACGAAAACCATTCATGAAGTTTGCCCCGGATTCCGTATCTGAATAATTTATCCAATAAAATGTCATGTTGAACACAATCAAAGGCACGGCTGAGATCACAGAATACACCAACCGCGCCTTCGCCTTCTTCCAGGGAGAGTAAAATTTTTTCGTAAAAACTGTGAATAGCTGTAATTGTAGAATGTTCAGTACGGAAACCGTGCTGGTTTTCAAGCAATTGCCTTATTTTTTCCATGAAATTCAGTAGTTGTTCTAATATCGCATATTCGAAAATTTTCGAAATGATGGGTGTAATAGTGCTTGGACGGTAATTTTCCAAATTTTGTGGATTTCTTTTTTTTCAAAATGGGCGAAACAAGCGCGGCTTTCATTTGGATGGAAATATTCCTGTTTGAAATGATAAATTAATGAGGTAAGTTACAGGTTTTATAATCGTATTTGCAATTTTTTAATTATGAACCCTGAAATTTCATCTGGGCCCCATGTATGTTTATTTTTTAGTTTATGTTTTATAATAAAGAGCACCTGCTCTTCCGATATATGGGAAATGAACATACTGTTGACCAGACTTTTATTTGTCATAGTTGATGTTTCACCTGTCAGCAAAGGCTTCTTTATTTTTTTTATAGTTTCATGTGGAGCATTCACAAAAAAATCGTTAAAAATTTCGGAAATTTCCGCGGGATTAGAAATACTATCATTTTCCTGTTTTATTGTAATGTTTCTGTTTTGCTCTTCTTTTTCCTGTCTGCCTAGTTTTGAAATAAGGTTCTAGGCAGTTTTATTTACATTATTAGATTTCAGTAGTATGTCAGAGTAATAATTAGCTTTGGTAGTATTTATTAACATATTGTGCCTTTTTTCTTGCATTTTTGTACTGCTCTTTTAGAATAGGATAATTCCTTTGAAGATAAAATAGTTTTTTCAAATTTTCACTGGATTCTCTCACAGTGTCATTCACCCATTCATTGGTATTTGCTTTAGAAAATGATGAAGATTTCATGGGACAGACTTGATTCAGGTGAAACATCAAAGTATCGTGGAAATTATTGAATTTTTGTTCATAGTCGATGGCTGTATAGGTCTGTTCCCAATTTTCATTTTCAAGGGACGTCTTCAGATTGTTGATATTAGTATCATTTAGGGATCTTCTTTTAATAGAAATTTTTTTTGGTTCACTGACTTCGTTCATCATCATATTTTTCATCGAAAGTGGTCTATAGTTGGATAAAAAAAAAATTGCAGTAACTTCAATACATCCTCAGAAATATCTTTGAACAATGATCGCATGGTAGTATTTGTGGCTTCAAGACTTGCCTGTTTAACCACATTAGGTTCTTCGAAACGATGTGACGCTCGTGGTGGGAGTGATGCATTAGTACATTTCCTTTTGCGACCAAATTTGTCCATAGCATTGCTGCTCATCCTTCCACTTATATGGACAAATCCACACTGATCATTGTTGTGACAAAATCTGAAGATATATAATCCTCTGACATGAACAAAATATGAATATCAGACACGCGACCGCTTCGCGGTCTAGCATTTTTCAGGCCGCAATTTTTTACCCCGCGTAAACATGAGTGTCAGACACAAGACCGCTCCGTGGTCGAGTGGTGGACACGACGCTCCGCGGTTTTGCAAACACCGTGAGTAAAAATGGCGGCCGTGGCGCAGAGACCGGCCTGTGGTTGAGCGAAAAAATTACACCGCCGCGCGGCGCCAAAACCGCCCTGCGGTTGAGCAAAAAATGTCGCCGCGGTGCAACGTCAAGACCGCTCCAGGGCCGAGCACAAAAATTGGGAAGCTGCGCGGCACCAAGACCGCTCCGCGGTTTTGCAATTTTTTTAGACCGCAGTTTCTCACACCGCGTGAGAAACCGCGGCCAGTAGTGAAAAAAACCGTGGATGAAGCCCAAGATAAAAATCGCAGGTGGGATTCGTGGCCGCGGCAACCAGAGCGTGACCCCTTGGACCCCCCCCTGGGGAAAGACCTTATACATCCATTGTGAAAATCATACATTGAAGTCTTGGATGATCTCAAAATACAGAATCCCAAATACAGTGGTTTGTTATAATACACTTCCACTTAACCCACTTGAATAGCAACGAAATTTGCACAAAAAATGGTGCAATTTTTGGAGTTCGGCCGTGCAATCGGAGCGTCTGCTCCCACCCTTCTATGGACATTCTGCCAATGTGTAACAAGTCTCACATCGATCCCATTGTCAACATTTCCTATCGTTTTGCCATAAACTGCATTGTTCATTAACTTATAGAAATCTTTCTCAGACTTATTATTAGATCTATTACGCATTTGAAAGTTGAGATCGATGTGAGGCTTCATCCAACATGAGTGCTTGAATCTTAGTATACTACGAGTATGCATAACAATCAAACCATTATTGACAGCCTGTTTCAAGTTCTTATAATGAACCACATTATCATTCAAATTTGTAATCAATTTTGGAATCTTGCTCTTGGAATTTGGTGGCACTATACTTTCTACCAGAAAAGGGAGGTCTGAATGTTTATCGTGCAATTCTTGAGGACAATGTATGCAAACTTCAAGGACATATCCATATGGATCATTGTGTATCACAGCCATAATACTAATTTGTGATTTCTTCCCGAGTTGGCCTAATGAAATCAGATGTAGGTAACGGTTGTGACATTGTATGTCCATATAAATTTGTAGCATACGAATGAGAAATGAATGATGATTGCTCAACTTATTATTTGCTATATGCTTCCTATCGCTACATTGACTAATACCTCCACGAATGCCTTTTTTGAAACAATTCCTCATATCAATGTCAGTTAGCAGTTCAAGTTCAACATTTGTATATTTCAACATTGCATCCCAAGATAATCCAGGTGCAGTATAATATTGAGCTGGATCCAGCTTTTATGTATCCAAACAAATCCGTCTAAAATTCTCGAATATATCACACAGCAGTAGAACATCAGATTTCAAATATAAAGTGGAATATTCTCCAAGACTCTTGAACTCAAATAGTTCCCAAACACGTTCGGCTCTCATATAATATTCCTCTGATACATGTTCCTCATTCAAATTGTCATAAAACTGATTTTTTGTCGGTAAATTAGGACGATCCAATTTATTGATGTTGTCCACAAATTTATATGGGAAAACACCTTTTCGTCTCATTAAATTGAATTTTTCTTTATCAGGAAAATATTTTAACACATTGCTTATCACTTAAATTTGCACCCAACTTTTTCAATTAACTTGACATGAACTTGAAGCTATCTATAAATCTCATTTTCAAAAAAAAATTATTCATTTTCCCCTCTTCACTTTGATAGCAATGTGTGTAGAGATGTTTTGTAAACGAAATGTATTTTTCCTTAGTTTGGGGAATAACATCAACCGCATCCTTTTCCTCATACAATTCTTTAATGAAGATATGGCAATCATAACCACTCATATTATGGCATATAATGATTTTGATAATTGGTATTTTCAAATTCAAATTACAGGCAGAGTGCGCGGCTGGATATCTTTTTCTCCCCGTGAGATGGCAGTGGTCTCTGACTCTAACATCCCCTTCTGTGAAAGGTTTTTTACATATACCATTATTAGTGGCATTATGAAATTCCCTTTCCTCTTCTGGGGTTTGTTTAGTCATTGGTTTCACATACCTCAAATGATTATTATATATATTTCTTGAATCTTCTTCTATTCGCATTGTGAATTTTTTTGCCGCATCAGCCCCTCTATATGAAACAAATTTCGGTAATTTACCATCAAAGGAACATTTTATCAGATAAGCAGATGAGTAAGCTTCGTGTTGGAAGGTTCTATTCGTGTATGCGAGTTCGATATACGGTTCAGTGGTTTGTATAGGCTTCAGAATCGATTCAAGATCTGCATATACTATAAAAGGTACAATCATTTGTCTTCCGAAATTTTCAAACAATAATGTATTACCGGTAACCATTTTCCAATACTTATTGATTCTGAAATCAGATTGCGGTACTGTTGTCAATACATTATTACAATCGTGCATCCGGTGACGCAACAGAAATCGCTCATTCGGAAAGTACAATAAACATCCATCGCAGAAATATTTTTTGTGTTCATGAGCTGAAATTTGACTTCACCTCTTGAAAGATTTTTAATCCAACAATAATGACTATTTCCACCTAATCTGTGATAAGCAATAAATTGACATGTCTTCTGAGTTTTCTCTGAGTATCGCAAGGGCCCAATCACTTCATATTTGACTCTCTCATTTTCAATCTCAGATTCCAAATCATAAACATTGCCTTTGAATATTTTATTCTTAATGAAAAAAGTGTGAATTTTCGTTAGTAATACAGTTCCTTTATTTTTTTAAACGGAACAAATTGAAAATTTCAACATAAAAAATTATTCGAATATTAATGTGCACTGAAATAATTAGGTATTTGATCAACATGAGTTTTGTATTACTTTGAAACTTGGCAGTTGATCTTCTTTCGCTGACAAATCATTATGACATTTTTATGAGAAAAATACAAGATGGTGGGTAATGGTTCTATTCTATTCAAAATTGATTTATACGGTTTTTGAGCTGAGATATTATGATTTTTTGTCACAACTCAATTATTCTACATGACGGATTTTATGAATGACTGGATAGTAGTAAATATTAATGAAAAAGAAAATTGAAGACAAGGTTTTCTTTTGATGTATGACATAGGTTATGTAACAGTTTCAAAAACTTCTCGACCAAGAAAACCTATGTTGTATTCCAAACTGAAAACAGTGTGTGGCAAGCTTTTTAATCGGCGAAAAACAACAGAATAACTTATGTCATAACTAAATAAATAATGTTTTCCTTCTGAGTGCATCTTAATAAAAGTTTTTTTCAAATTTATATTTATTAAAAAGTGAGCCCTTTCTTTGTTTAATTATCACTGATGCACCATATATTTATTTTGGTTTCTATAACAAGCTCAAGAATATTTTCTATTTATTTTATGTGAATTTATTTGATTTGACTCAATGTTTCCAGAATGAAAGAAAAATTGTTTGAAATGAGATTTTTCATTTCAGTTTGAAAGCTGGTACCTTCCAAGGAGCCGTAGATGAGTCTGTTTCCTGGTGACATAAAGGAAACACATTTCATCCCTTACTGTACTGTTAAGTGAATTTTTGTTCTTATTTGCTGAAGATATTAGATAGAGTACCTATACTAAGTTATGTATGAAAAATTATTTGGATTTTATTTTGAAAATGTTTTGATCTCATAGGATCTCATGAGTTGAAGTGAATGTTTGTTTTTAATTGCCAAATATCATAGAGTGAACTGAGTTATGTATGGAAAATTACATTTCCAGAGCTTTCTTTTAAGAAGTAGTTTTCAATAAAAGTTATTTGATTTCATTAATTGTTGATTTTAATTGGAACCCTCCGCCTATATATATAGACATATTATGAACGGTCATTGTAGAGCCCGTAGATGATATCAAGCAGTAGTTGTGCGTCCCTAGAAAAGGTTGTGTGTCCCGAGTACGGGCTACACAACGTATGCCAGAGTATATGTGTTCTAACGGGCTTTATAACAAATATATAACTGTTTCCCAAGTTTTTGCTAGGGCTTCACAACAACACGTTAATCCTTCCGAAATATAGCACTTGGTTCAAGACATTCCTGCAAGAGGGCACTGTACCAAATACAGATGGATAGTATGATGTCGAAGATGAACCCGACTATTTTTAGCTCGTTGTTTAGCCCTAGATTTGACAACACCGAATACGTAGTAGGCATAGTATGGGGGGCTTCACAAAGTTAGTTTTATGATTATTTGATGCTGTCTGATGATTTTTCGTATAGCAAATCGATAATGTATGGATAACCACAAATTAAATAAATAACATTACAAACATGTACAGTGCTTTATATTGGAAATGTCCCCTATGCTAACCATTTTGACGGTATAACTTACATGTAAGCAAATTTGAAATATATATATTTCTCTTTATGTTCTTGAGAATTGACATATGTTCCACATTTATCCAAATTATATCACCGAAATGCTCAGTATAGGGGACATTTCCCAAATGAAACACTTTGCTACACTATCAAATTGATTCGCAGACTTCTCGACCACTAATTACTTTGTGAAAGTAATAACTGTTAAGGTATTTCATCGTTTCGGTCCAGAGTTGATAGCAAGAATGATTTCTCTTTTGTTTTCTGGCGATTTTTTGAAATTTCCAAGGATTTTCCAGTTCTATGTTCATTTTGTTCTATGGGATTAACGTTCTTGAACTCAATGGAAATTCAGGGGTATAAAAGGTTATAAAAAACAAAATATTATGTTATGAAAAAATAATATAAATATTTTTTCGGAAAGGTGAAACTGAATCTGTACGTTGGTACTTCCGGAAAAGTTTGTAAATTAATTTCATTGTCGAATATCTCCACTTCATCAAACAAATTTCAAGAAAATGTAATCTTAATATTTCATTATCGATATTAATCAATATTAATTTTGGACAGGATATGTGAAAAATTAAACTAATAATAGACTTTATCTTTAAATGACAATCTGTACAGTGAAAAATAAAGCATGATCCAAAAAGTATGCAAATTAGCAACTGAAGAAATACTCGAAAATAAAATAAAAAAATAATGCAATATATTATAAAATAAATTTGAAAAGGGAAACATTCTCAATTGAATATTGATGGAAATATTTTTCTGTGAATTGGAAAAAACCACGATTAAAATGAAGTTATTTTTTGTGAATGTCTAACAGAAAACAACTACTTCCCCGGCTAAAGCCACGCTGGACATTGAACTACATCTGATAGATATTCTGAAAACATGAATACCCCACAAGAGGTTATCTTGACGATGGAAGATAGTGACTAAAGTTTATCTTTCAGTCGCAGATGATTCCACATCTGATTTTATGAACATTCTGTTTATATTTTCAACAAATCAAAATACATTTGTTTAGTCAAATACCTAGTACTTACCTATTTATTTTCAGAATCGTTGAACTCAAAAGCTTTTATTTTGACGCAATTTTTGTTGTAGAATATTTTTCTATTTTCTTTTATGAATTGTTCGGCTTCGTGTTTCCTTGGTGGTATCATTTCCTCCATCTGTTTTTTGAAAAATACACGGATTGCTTCATTTTGATCTTTAGTAAATCTCACTTCTGAAGCTGAAACCGGATAATGAAAATCACGTACATCAAAAACTGAAAAAAAAAATTCCCGAAAAGAGAATATGGGTAAACAAAAATTTTTAGATAAAAAAAAAGTCGCCTGTGATTTCTCCAAAGCACTTTTTGTATATCCATATCGGTTCATGAGATAATGTAATGCTCTTTGCTTCTTCCTAAAGCCTGGATTGAGCCTTTCAATGTCAACAAAAATCAAAGTAGTTGATTAAATACCCAGCTGCTATAGCTCGAGGCAAAACAGAAACTGTGTAAAATGGAAAGCTTATACTTTTATATTATTTAAGGGTACTGAAAATGCTTACCATCATTCTCAGAGACACTTAATGAATTATTAGTGAGAGGTGTTGTGGATCGTCCAATATATTGTCTCCAAAATCAGAGTCTTCGGAGTCGACATTGTCATATAATTTAATTTCGTCAAGTCTCTTTCCTTTATACTTATCAGTTTCACCATTATTCATAGCTAGAAGTATTTTTGACACTTCTGCCGTTTGGTAAATATCTTGGGGTAGCCTGAAATGTTGCAATCATGTTTGGTAAATATTGATGCAAATTACCCTAAAATCAACTATTTGTTTGTTTCGGTTGGATAGGGGATCAATAAAAGTCAGGACTATTTCCTTACTTTTGCTTACGTTTTGGTCGATATTAGGCCATATTTAGTGCTTTATAAGTTGAAATTAATTTTTCTGATGTTTACAGCAGATACATTATAAGGAACTGATTCAGCTAATTTTGAATCAGAGACAAGAGGGAAAGGACAAAATTATAATTTTTCACTCCTTTTTATTTTCATTCTTGTATGTGATTTTAAATTGGTTGAAGTTGCTTGTATTGCATAATAGTGGGTGTAGTAAACATCAGACATATGGGTTCTAACTTATATTGCCCCGAAAACGGCCTAATATTTACCGAAACGTAGGCGGACACAGGGAATTATTCATTGTTTTTACTGATCCCTGATCTAACCAAAACAACAAAACAATCAAAATGTTTTGAATACTTATACTCTCAATCAACTTCACAGGGCGTCGAAAATTAAATGATCTACTGATTCCAAGAAAAAAATATATTTTCACTTAGTTTATTTTTCAACTATAGTAATTTTTTTTAAATAATATATAAATGGTTACGACTATTATAAATTTGCAATTTACTGGAAAAAATTAACAAAATGGATTGTGGTATAAAAAAGCAGCAATTTTATTATAATTCGCTTTATTTCTCACAGTACGTAAATGGTTAAGTCATGATGTTATAAAGTTATGAAATAGACCACCCTGTATATATCAACAGGAGAAAACTATGTAAAGTCACTTTTATTTCAGAATTTAATAAGTAGTTCAGTCAACCCTAGCTTGTGAAAACCCGATTTGTTTCCTTAGTGAATTTAACAACGAATTTATTTTTAATTTGTTTGAAAACATGAACAGGATGTTCATAAAATCAGATGTGAAATCATGTGGAGGTGGAAGGAGGGGTGACGGCGAGGCGTCGTATCGTCTATTGTCAGATGCGTTCGAATTCCTCAAAAACTATGTTATGTATTGATTTTTATCTTGTTTGCATATTGTTAACACGGCCGGACTCCGGCGGCTCATCCAGGGGTCCAGCCCACCGGGAAATATCTCGGTAGTCCCTGAGGCCGCTCTTGTCTCGAACATGTATCATTGCGGCAATGAAATTTTGTATTCTGCTGGGGAACAAAATGGGTACTGGCTTACTTCCTTTGCCTCCTGTCACAACTCTCACAAAAATTCTCGAAACAATTTTTTTACTTTCTGAGGTTCTTTTTTGCGTTAACGCGCAAGAATGCCTCTTTTATATTCGCGACAAACTTTCGAATATGCTACTAACATAATGACAATTAAAGAACTGATTTTTTCCTTTCTTAGTGCATTTGTATAAAAGCTTGTCTTAATTTGATTTTAATAATTTTTATTCAATACTTTTTAGTTATTTATGAACTCATCCTAATGAATTTTGACAAAACTTGATAATATCGATCCCCATAAAAACCCACATACCAATTTTGAAAGGAATCGGGCCATAATAACAAATCACGTCGCCATCTTGGAGCCACCATCTTGAATTCATGAATTTCGACGAAAACATCATGATGTCCGACACCAAAAACCCCGACCCACTAATTTTGAATGGAATCGGGCTACAATCACAAAACTCGTCGCCATCTTGGAGCCGCATTCTTGAATTCGCGGATTTTGACAAAAATATGATATCCGACTCCAAAAAACCTCATTTACCAAGTTTTATTGGAATCGGGCCATAATAACAAAAAACGTCGCCATCTTGGAATTATACAAATGTGAAGTGAAATAAAAGCTTGTAATTTTTTTCAACTCCCTGTATGTTTTTTTCGACAGAGTTATGTTGTGTTAAATCGACTATACCGGAGAAGATCATTGTGTATTTTGAAATGTGCGAACAGTTAGCAAAGTCAATTTGCAAAACAGTTTCAGATGAAATTACTCAAATTTTGTATGAACTGATTACACCGTTATCAATCAATAAAATCAAACTACTGGAAATTATTCTCGCGTCAATAATGTAAGTAGATTATTTCCACTATATTGGCTGAAATTGGAAATAATTAACTTGAACATTTAGGCTCGAACGAACCAAACGAGCAAAGCAAACAACCCGAATGAATCCATTTTGTCAATTCAGAGATGTGCTCTTCATCACGAAATTCTTTATAAAAAACCTCAAATACAAAACCAGAAACCAACAGAATCATTTTTTATATGCCAGACATTTCAGCGTACTAATCGGGCTACACAATTTAAAACAACTACCACTTGAAACGCACTCGCAATCCACTATCACAATATTATTCAATTAATAACTGCTTCGTAAACGGCGCAGGGCTGAACAGAGTTGTTTTGATATATTCGATATGAGCAAGGGCTAATCTACGTGAGACAATATCTTGGGCTCTACAAAGTCATATTGAGTAAATACAGCTTCTTTCCTTGCCCTCCTGCCGGGTTTCACAGCGGCCTATTCATACCTCGGCCTACAGAGAATACCTATTATAAGTATATATATATATATATATATATATATATATATATATATATATATATATATATATATATATATATATATATATATATATATATATTTTTTTTTCTTTAGTTTCTTGACCACATATATATTTTCGTTTGTCAAACGCACCCCTCAGTTACAAAAAAAATGTTATTCAAAATTTAACTGACAGAGCTATAAAGCTTGCTCACCCAAAATTCAGGAAAAATAATATAGAAATAATCAAGAATATATTGAAAGAAAATAATTACCCCAGCCACTTTGCAGAAAAAACAATAAAAAAACAAATACATGCGATCTACAATAAAAATGATAATGAAGTAAAGAAAACAACAACATACATACCTTTACCATACATAGACAAACTATCGAATAAAATTAATAAAACAATGGAAAAACACAACATAACTATTGCACATCGACTGAAAAATACGAACAAAACCATTTATTCAAAATTAAAACCAGAAATACCAAAAAACAAACAACTCATACAGTATATAGAATACCATGTAAAGACTGTCAAAGTACCTATATAGGTCAAACAAAACAATATTTGCAGAAACGAGTACAAGCCCACAAATACTCAAAAACCGACATTACAGCCTTATCAAAACACGAAAAAGAAAATCAACATAAGTTTGACACCAACAACGTTGAAATTTTGACCAAAGAAAGGAATCCAAGAGTAAGAACATTCCTTGAAATGATACATATTAAAAAAGACCCCAATAGCATTAACAATAGAAATGATATCAAAAACTTAAGCCAGATTTATAACAACCACTTTTAACTTTGTTCAAAGTAATCATAATGAAAGCTGATCTTTACATGCTGCCAAAAAAATACAGTCCGGCCCATATATTAGAACTCAATATAAACAATCCCATGTACCTACTTATGAAGAGGGTAAAAATGCATGAAAAATAAACAAACCATTCCCGATCACTTCGACGCAGGTCACACTCCCACAATAAGCTTCGTACGATGCGAACGCAAAACTCAAATAAAATAATTTGTAGGTGAATATTCATAAATGTTACAAATATTTATATTGAGTTAAATAACATGTTATATTTCGAACCATATGTTTTTCAAGAATTATTTTAGTGCATACATTTCAATATTGTGTTAAGTTAAATGTCTCAAACTCCATATTTTTAATTTTAGTGCTTTAACCTGATGATGACAAATACATGTCGAAACGTCGTTAAGAAAAATTATATGAATTGACTGAATCAGACCTTCATTCCGAGAATTTAAGAAAATATATATATAAATATATATTTATTATATATATATATATATATATATATATATATATATATATATATATATATAATATATATATATATATATAAATATATATATATATATATATATATATATATATATATATATATATATATATAATATATATATATATATAGAGATGTGCACTGAGTGAGCATGTCTATAAGGAAGGACATTGTATGGATTATAACTCAGTTAAAATTTTATCCAACGAAAGAAACACTACCAAGAGACTCTTTTTAGAGATGGTTCACATTTCACAGGCAGAAAATCCTCTGAATAAAAAAACAGATTTAAATCATTTGAGTGAGATTTACTCTTATTTGATTTTTGTAGACAATCCCAATGTGAGGGAGAATCAACAGATTACCCCCATGAATGCTTATAACATAGTTTGATTATTTCAATCCACATCATTTTAAATTCACACATCTGAATTCTCAATAGTCAATAAACTTTTATTTAAATCTATATATGGTAATATTCCATGCCATTATAAAGTTTACTTGGTAACACTACTTCATTCCCAGTGGTCTATATTATCTGTTGTGTCAGTCTATTTGGGAATTCATCCGGTCACATGTCTAGTTGACAGCCCTTTCAAAGTAAAACACGATCCAAAATTCTCAACATAATAATACATTGTTTACGTTTGTAATGTGGATTGTGGTTGATTCCTGTGAGTTGTATACACAGTTTTGTTCATAAAACATTATTAATAATTTTAACATGATCGCCGCATAACCTCACTCACACTGTCTTGTTTTTCTTTATTATATATTCCTATGTGTCTTCCTATTTTGTAGCATCCCTGATGATGATAATAAATATTATCGAAAGCTTGGAATCCGTGTAAAAGAGTACACTTATTGGCCTACTGCATAACCCAAATACCAATCACTTAATTAATATATATTTATTATATATATATATATATATATATATATATATATATATATATATAAATTGTTATGATATTGATGTGGAAAGTTTGCATAAAAACCTGCTACGAAATTAAAATTTTTCTGAATGTTTGAACCTTTGTAACTTTAGCCATTTCTAATCAACTCAGACAATTCAGTAGTGTGGCAGATGAGTTTTATTCTGATTTTTTTATTATGTTTCGATTATTTCATCTGATATTTATTCAGCTTGATTGAGTAGAGAAATCAAAATTAAAGTAGTTATCAATAAAAACATCCTGTATAAGAATTCAAAAATGAAATTGAAAATTACATTATTTATCAGTGAAAAAACATCCTGTATGGGAATTTAGAGCTGAAATGAAATGAACTGAAATAGGACAGATGTCAATGACTTTGGAAAAGTGATGAAATATGAGTTTTCAAAACTGAAAGAAAGAAAATACTGTCATTGAGAAGATTCAAATCAATTGTATATTGTTTGGACAAAATATTTTTAATAAAAATGTACCATAGTATAATTGAGTGCCTTCGATGTCAAAAGTGGAATCTTATTAAAATTAACGGATGTGATTGGATAGTTTTCAAAAAGAACAGTTTCCAGGAGATGGATTATTGAAATAAAATCAAAGGAGGGTGCAAAGAAAATTTTGAGGAAAGATTTTTTGAAATTTTAATATCGTAAAGTATTGAGAAAAACTGATGAATTATCTATATAATTCATAAAAATATGTCGAGACAAAGCCCAATCAAAACTCAAGTGAAAAAAAAGAGAAGTCATCTGATAATACTTAATGAAAGCGCGATTGAAAATCTTTAATCCACCGATGCAGTTTGTCCCTGCCAACATTGTAACCAGCACCACAAATTAACCAGAGTCATATCCACCAGGACACTTGAAATGACTGAAAATATTCCATTACAAGATCACAAATAATTCCCTGAAAATATACATGAACAAAGTGAAATGTACATCCAGACTATCAATAATTATTTCAAGTCATACCAAAGTGGTAAGAATTCCAATTTAAATTTTATCAAAAAACAGATGGTTCATGATGAAATTTATATTAATGATTTTTGAATTGCTTGTAAAATAGTATAAGGTAGTTTCTCCTAGTGATAGGTAGAAATCATTTGAATTTTGAATAGAGACAAAATATGAAATCCAAACATTTCTTTGGAGTGAATTCTATTAAAAAAAACAACATAATCGTTTCATGGGTCAATTACATATATTTATCAATACATAAAAAAGAAAATAGTATTATATTGACATCAAGCAAGGAAGAAAGCAAAGCTGCAAACCTCTTGAGATTAAGACGATCTTCTCTGCATTGGCGTCACCGACTGAGTTAGCAAAGGTAAAGTGAGAAGGTAAGAAACCAAAAGAAAGAGATAGTATTTTCATAGCCGGGCATATTTTATATACAATAACCAATATTAATATCACAGTTCTACTAATAATAACAGCATCCAAAATCATAAATATATATATATATATATATATATATTTATATATATATATATTTATATATATATATATTTATATATATATATATATATATATATATATATATATATATATATATATAGATGAAAGGGAGGGATATCGAGAATACTGTTGAAAACAAAATGGAATAAATTCAATGGACATAGCACTCAAAGGAAAGTGATAACCGTAGACACGTGTTTCGGGCTTTCGGCCCTCATCAGTACGGTAAAGAAATGCAAGGATGAACAGCACTTGGTAGAAAACGACAAATCAACGGAGTCAACAAACAGAAGCCAGTTTGTTGACTCCGTTGATTTCTCGTTTTCTACCAAGTGTTGTTCATCCTTGCACTTCTCCACCGTACTGATGAGGCCGAGAGCCCGAAACACGTGTCTACGGTAGCACTTTTCTCTGAGGGCTATGTCCATTAAATTCCTTCCATTTTTTTTAACAGTCCCCTCGATATTACTCTCTTTTATATTTATATTCCTGGACTCGGATGTCACGCAGGTAGCTATAGCTGCCTCCGTGGTGACGTTGGTTGTTGCCCTGGAATTCAGGGTCTTCTTCACCATACTGATGAGGGCCGAAAGTCCGAAACACGTGTCTACGGTTAACACTTTCCTTTGAGGGCTATGTCCATTAACTTTATTCCATTTTGTTTTCAACAGTCCCCTCGATATCCCTCCCTTTCATCTCTATAATCCTGGACTCGGATGTCATGCGAGTAGCTATAGCTGCCTCCGTGGTGACGTTGGTTGTTGCCCTGGATGCAGGGTCTGCTAACCGAAACCACAAATGTGCGGCTGGCTTCTGTTTGTTGACTCCGTTGATTTGTCGTTTTTTACCAAGTGTTGTTCATCCTTGCACTTCTTCACCGTACTGATGAGGGCCGAAAGCCCGAAACACGTGTGTAGGGTTAACACTTTCTTTTGAGGAAATTTATATATATATATATAGTTATGTTAAGAAGGACTAGTTATATATTTAAAACAATAAAAATAAATAATTTCTTAAAAAAAACACAAGAATAATAAGTATTCAATAGTTAGTAGTTCATGAGATATTGTTTTCACATATTTTGAGATTCTATTCACTTTCTGAAGCCTCTGTATAACATTGATAGGTAAATATATGCAAATACTATAATGCAGTAATTTTCTTTCATTTCCAAAATGATTCCAACATATAATTGTTTGAAATACAACAAAAAGTCTAGTTTTACAAAATTATTCTGGATTAAATGTGATCAACAGAATTATAATGTTAAAACATACAGTATATGAAATTGCATCTAACTAAAATAGCCATTGGGAGAACAAGAAACTTCTTGATGAAAATAGCCAATCAGGGAACAGAGATGGTTGATGGAAGATTTGAAATTGTGGAAAATCAAGAACACAGAAATGTCAAAGATAATTATGATAAAATCTTATGTTAGTTGATAAGTTTGCTCAAATAACACCAAGTTAGTGAAAGTGCGACAAGGAAGTGCGCGATTTTCAAAAATTCAAATAGAATGACAAAACAGAAATCGTATCCAGGGAAGAAAAAACAAAGCGAGAGGAGGAAAAAAGTTTTTTTTTTAAATAAAGTTGTTGAAAATTTGAGAGAGAAGAAATTCCGGATTTTCACTGATAACAATAACAAATCAATTTAACCTCTGGAAAATTTTTACAAAAAAATTATTAAGGATAAAATAAGATTACCTTTTTGTTTTCCACATGAAAACTTATCCAAGCTGATTTCAAGGATTTTGGAGAGTTCCACTGCAATAGAGAGTGCACATCACAAACTGAATCACTTTGCAGAATAACTCTTATATCTGAAGAACTTTGTTCAATTTTGGTATTGAACTATGAAACAATTTTTCAACTTAAAAGAAAAAGTGAGGTTATATTTATAATATACTTCATTGTTTTTCATTATTTTCTGTGGAAATTTGTCAATTGCTCATAGTTTGAGTTATCTATCGCAGGCCAGGTCAATATAAGTTTTCCTGAATAAAGGAAACAATTGTTTTTGATAATCTCTGGTTCACTTTCCACGATGATATGCTGATCTTTCACCTATAAACACTGAACTGAAATAGGTCTATTGCCATCAAGAAAGGCAGAGTGGCTCTGTTGCCAGTACCGACTCCTGAGGCATGGGCGTTCCAAATGAGTTTAGTCGTGGTGAGGAAGGAAATAAAAAGCAGGGAGAAAAAAGAAATATATGAAGTTCTAGAAAATCAATAGGGCAATAGCATATAAAAATCATTCCAAAGGGAATTACAAAGAGTAAAAATCATGAAAATTTTACAAATATTCAGTAAATTTGTTATGGTATTGGGTAGAAGAAATAATTTTACAAATTTCATTGAAATAAACCTCAAAACAAAACAACCTATAACATATAATAATAATTAGCTTCCAACTCGGAGCGAAGTAATGTGGGCAATTATTAAGTATAAGTATAAATGAAAATTATTATATTCTACCCAATAATAACGATATATATATATATATATATATATATATATATATATATATATATATTTATATTGACCATAATTAAGGAGATCATTCATGAAAGAGTATCACCTATCTTGCAGCAATTGAAGAAGATAGTTCTGACCATGAGACATGATCTTAATTGTGTAGAGAGTTTTCGCCAACTACCATATGTCTTCCAGTGACTGAACTAAACACTTATGGTAGCTGAGTCGCTTGTAATTCGTAGGTTGTCAGCTAATTTCTGGTGAGTAGTGGATTATTTCTATTGAATGACAAAATAGGGGTGAAAAGTTAGTTTCCATTACGTATAGAAAACTGACTAGTCATATAATATAGACCAGGCACCAAGATAGATTCCGTTTAAAAAACCTTAAGCTTCCGAGCTTACGCGGCGTAATGTTTTCTGATTGGGTGTCAAATGATGGGGAATAAAGAGTTCTCATTCAGCAGTCAATCAAAAACCAGTACGTGATGATAAGCCAGAGCTGTCATCATATATCTGGTTTTTGTTTGGCTGCTGAATAAGAACTGTCCATTACCCCATCATTCAACACCCAATCAAAAAACATTACGCCGCGTAAGCTCGGAAGCTAAAGGTTTTCCAAACGGAATGTATCTCGGTGCCTGCTCTATATTATATCACTAGTCAGTTTTCCATACGTAATGAAAACTTACTTTTCACAGCTAGTTTATCATTCAATAGAAATAATCCACTACTCACCATAAACTAGCTGACAACCTACGAATAACTAGCAACTCAGATACCACAAGTATTCGGTTCAGTCACTGGAAGAAATTTGGTTGTTAGAGAAAGTTATCTAGACAATTAAGATCATTTCTCATAAATACCCATTCATTGGTCAGAACTATCTTCTTCAATTGCTGCAAGATAAGTAATACTCTTCCATAAAGGATCTCCTCAATCATATTCAACTATCTGACCACTAACACGGGCTAGTTGTCAACCTTCTGGGAGCTTACTGTTCCTCAACTGGAGCTTGGTTGTTCTCTTGTCATGAGCTAGCTGTATACTGACGTGACGATAAGTGCTTGATTACTAGAACGTATCAGCTAACGTATACAAAAAAGTTACTTACTCACCATTAATTCTAGGCAATCTAGTTTCCTAACTTACTGGGAGATAGCTGCTCCTTATGTTTGGCCTCAAACTAATTCTAACAAGATATTTAGTGATTCAATGACAAGTAACTTGGTGACTACTCATAAAAAACTCATTATTCGTGGCAAAAAAGAACAACTTGATTATGGATAGTTTACCAATCAACTAAGGACTAGTTGGTATAAACAACTTAATAATGGCAAGTAATTCATTGTAACAACTTCATTTTACTTGTGCCAAGTTAGTTGGAGAGCTGTCCAATATAGTATATAAGTTTTCACTTGTCATTTATTTATTTATTTATTACAAAGTAGGGATACAAACAGATGAATCCAACGAGTGTCCTCTTTTTAGGTAATCTAATAGTACTCGAATAGTGAGCTAAAATAACTCACAAGATAAACATTATGAATGATGCATTATAGAATAAATATGAACAAATATGGATAAATGTGAACAAATATGAATAAATTGAACAAATATGAACAACTATGAATAATTATGAATGAAGGGACAATATACCTATATACAATGTGAACAACATAAAAACAATATATAAACAATTCAAATGAGATATTATCTGTATACTGAAGTGAGAATAATCATTATTAGGTTAAACGAAGGCAGAACATGGATTTCACGTAGTTTTTAAACCCTAGAAATGAGAGCCTGAATATTGCGATGTCATTACAGTGGCTATTAAAAGTTCTCACCATTCTACAAATGGGAGAGTTTAATCCTGAATTTCTTTTGCTAAATGGTGTATTAAAAGTTTCGTGCTTTCTTAAATCTCTGTTGGGTGTACTTAAGGATATTTTGGACGATAGTTGAGAACAATCAATACGGTTATTGAATATTTTGTAGATCATTAGAAGGTCGGACATACTTCTTCTATCATATTGAATATTCGCTTGGGAATAATCTTTTTTTTTTCTCTGTGTAGTCAATAAGAGATTCTCAATTGGTAATCGTCCGTATATTAAAAATCTGACACCTGATCATCAGCAATTTTTGTTTTCAAGTGTTTTAATTTTGTGTTGGAATGAAAAATAAACGGACACAAAGGAAAACGATTCACAGAATTTGTCTGAGTAGGAGATTTAAGCCGGTTCTGGGTCTCCCCCCACCACTATGACGTCACGGGTGACCTTGAATAGTTGCAGGTGTGCAGTGTGTGTGTGTTTGACCTTGAGATTTGACTTTGAGATTTGTCATTGAGTTTTATTGGGTTTGGTCGACTTTGAGATTCGACTTCAGTTTTGTCCTTGAATATGACCTTGAGATTCATAACATTAAGTTTTGAGTTTGGTTTCCTTTTTTACTTCAGTTTTGACCTTGAATATGACCTTGAGATTCAAACATTAAGTTTTGAG